>CP139502.1:185696209-185863509 GCA_021014915.2 Artemisia tridentata subsp. tridentata | reverse complement strand
GCATTTCTGAAGGTGCAAGTCGATAAGGTGCTCGCGCAACTGGTGTGGCTCCCAGCACTAAGTCAATCTGAAATTCGACTTGGCGAGTAGGTGGAAGTCCTGGTAAGTCTTCTGGAAAATCTTTAACTGTTGGTACATCCTCAAGTCACTTCTCCTCCGACTTCTTTTCTGTGATATGAGCCAAGAATGCATAACAGCCCTTCTTTATGTATTTCTCTGTTTTAATGCACGAGATGATGCTGAGTCTAGTCCCACTGTGTTCTCCGCGAATGACCAATGTTTCGCCATCATAAGGAAGATGAACAACTTTTTCATCACAGATGATTCTGGCATGATGTTGAGATAACCAATCCATTCCGATGACAACGTCGAAACTTCCAAGTTCTACTGGCATGAGATCTATATTGAACGGGTGATTGATAAAATTGAGAGTGCAACCACGAATGATCGTGCCGGTGCCAACTAAACTACCGTTAGCTAGTTCAATGTGATATGGAGTGTCTAATGCGGTTGGTTCAATGTTGAATAATGGTGCAAATGCAGTAGAAACAAAACTTCTATCGGCTCCTGAATCAAATAGTATGGATGCATAACGATTATTAATGAGGAACGTACCCGTAACGACATTCGGGTCCTCCCTGACATCTTCTCCTCCAAGGACATAAGCTCTTCCTCTAGCTGTTCCACCTTGGTTATTGTTTCCCTGATTCTTTCCTTTCGGACATTCCTTCTTGAAGTGTCCAACTTCTCCACAACCAAAGCACGTTACTGGGGGCTTCTGATTATCAACCACAATCGGAGCCTTGCAATCCCTGGTCGAATGACCAACCTTCTTACAGTTCCCACACGGATTCGGACAATTTCCAGGGTTATGATGGGTTTGACATTTGTTGCACTTGGGTAAAGTACCATTGTAACCTCTTTTCTCAGCTTGACCTGCAACATAGGCCTTTGCAGTTTCCTGTCTCTTGGGTGGTGGTTGAGTAACATTGCTACTCTAGTTGTTATCCCGATTTCTTTTGTTGTTGTTGTTTGAAGTAGTTCCTTTCTTCACTATCTGAGCGATGAGTTTCTGAGACATTCTGATTGCCTCATCCAATGTTTGCGGGTCAAAAGAAATCACATCTCCACGGATGTTGTGAGGTAATCCTCCAATGAAATTCTCTAATAGCTTCTCAGTGTCCGGAACCATTGTCGGACATAATGCTGCCAATTCCTGAAATCTCCTGATATATGTCTCAATATCATTACCTGCTGTCACTAGCTCATAAAACTCTGTTTCCATCTTTTTCACTTCTGTTCGTGGGCAAAACTTCTTTGTCAGCAACTTCTTGAATTCGTTCCATGTAAGCTTGTGAGCATTCTCCATTCCCATGGGCTTTGGGTACGAATTCCCCCATGACATAGCTTCCCCAACGAGTGTACTAGTAGCAAACTTTACTTTGCTGTCCTCTGGACAGTTGCATAGAAGGAATACTGATTCTGTCTTTTCAAACCATCGGATCATGGCAGTGGCCCCTTCAGTGCCTTTGAATTTTTCCGGATCACCACTCTTGAAATCTTTGTACGTACATTTACGACCATTTGTACCATTGGTATTTGTTCCTGCGGCTTCCGCTGTTTCTGCCCGTGAAGCGGCTTCAGCAGCAGCTGCAGCTACTGTAGCTCTTTCTGTAACCAATGCTGCCTCGATACTATCGGCAACAAGCTTTCTGACCTCGGCGGGTGTCATAGCAGTAGTGGCTCTTTTGGGTGGCATAATTCTTCACAATCACAAAAATAACAACAATGAGAATCCATAATAGAAAACGATCATCATACACAATATATACAACCACAACATGTATATACATCTACAACACGTATAAATACAACCACAGCATGTATAAATACAATGAAACCACAATGAAACATCATAAATATAATCACATCGCACATGAATATAATACATGAAAATTTCGGTTACGCAGACCGACATCATAAAATAGCACAACGAAAATCCTGCATAGTAGAGTCACACTTGATATATTTGTTTGTACTATGATGAAGCGAAAAGTGTACCGCTTTTAGGGGGTCATTTAAGCCCTAAATCGTATTTATTTGATCAAATATTGCCCTAAATCGTTCCTTTTGTCATTTTAGGTACTTTGGAGAAGAAATCTGGAAAAGGAAGCATTTTGGACGTTTTTGGAGCATAAAAGTGAAGAAAACGACAAAGTCTCAAAATCGGCTGGAAAAGTACCTTTGACGGCGTCAAGGATTGCTCCTGACGGCGTCATGGCTTGGCAAAAGTGGTGGATATGAAAAAATACTCATGATAAGCCAGGGAATTTTACAAGGGAATTCTGATGGCGTCACCCTTTAAGGTGATCAAGGCCATCACGGTTTAAGTTAAAGCGAGACGGCGTCAAGCTCATTTCTGACGGCGTCAACCTTTGATAGGCCAGAGCGGATTCTGGAGCACTAAAGCGGGACGGCGTCAAGAAGGCCATCCGGGAACCCTAGACACGGCGAGGTGACGGCGTCAAGATCTACAACGTGACGCCGTCAGCCCTTAAACTCTATATATAGTTTTGCAATTTTTTGTCATTAGTGTGGAACTTATTGTGTGTAACTTTGTGAGGAGAAACCCTAGACGAATTTCTGCCATTTTTAAGGGTTTTCATACCCTTGGATCTCCCATGTTTAATTGAAGATAAGTGATTATTTAATCATTCAATATGTCTATGTGTTGTTTGATTATATCTTGTTCTTGTCTTTTAATTAACATGCTAGGCTAGATTTATCTTGTGTTTGCTTAGATCTAATGAAACCTAACTATTGATTATTGGTTATTAGTGTGTTATTAATTGTATTGGATGATTGTTTATCGATGTTAGGCTTAAGAAAACTGGCTAACCTCCTATACGGTAACTTGCTTGAACGTCTTAAGAAACATGAACCAATACGTACTAGGTTTTTATGGTTGTATTTAATCATGAGCGAATTCTAGTGATCCCATGTTAGGAGCTTCTTAGCCGGCTCGACATAGGAGTGAAGTAGGAGCTTATAGAGTTGGGGAAGTACGTACGCCACCCCACGATTGGTATTAAGGAATACACCCGTCATCCACGCAATTAATACACACTAATCAACCGGTAAAAGATAGTTAGGGAGTAAGGAAATCTAAGTAAACACATTTCTCTCCATATAAGTTCTACCAACCTTTTCATTTTCAGTATTTTATTTTATTTGCATTCGTAGTTATTTGGGTTAGTTGACTAGCAACTAATTCCGCCCACTCCTTAAAACCCAAGATTTTACTTGCTTTCCTTAAAATATAAAAAAATACAAAAAGAATCTTCCTTCACCCTTAGACCTAATTAGAGTAGTTTTTCATACCTAACGAACACTATTCCCTGTGGAGAACGATCAATCCCCCGTACTTACCACTACACTATACTACATCGGTCAGGTACACCGCCTGGTGGGGTTGTAAGCCTCTTGAGATCCCTTGAGAGGTAAAACCTGTTGTAAGGTTGCAAAACCACGCATCAAGTTTTTGGTGCCGCTGCCGGGGAATAGTTATTGTTTAGGTTGAATTTTTATTTTATTAGGTCTACTCACTAGATTCCTTTCTAGTGAGATTTTCATTTTTATTTTTCTAGATTTTCTTTAGTGTATCTTTTTTCTTCGTTTCTTTGTTCGTAACCATTACCATCCGACATCATGGAAGGTGGTAATATCCTTGATCCCAACAACCCCACCACACAACAACACCCACCTCCTAGAGCCCGTACCTTAGGAGACTACTCCCGTCCTAGCCACCATGGCTATCGAAACACCATTGAGCTTACTCAAGGAGCCAATGTCACACCCTTGCGATCCGACACCATCCGGTTGGTGCAAAGCGGATGCGCATTCCATGGACTTCGTTCTGAAGATCCTAATCAACATCTCAAGGACTTTCTCAAAATCGTAGACTCCATAGACCTTGATGTTGCCACTCGAGAGACGACCCGACTGCGTCTCTTTCAATTCTCTCTGCGGGACCAAGCTAGTCAATGGCTAGATCGTCTACCCGCAGGATCCATCACCTCTTGGGATGATCTCACCACTCGTTTCCTTGCTCAGTTTTTCCCACCGGGAAGAACTACCAAGCTAAGGAATGATATCTTGATGTTCCAACAACGTCAAGGCGAAACCCTCTACGAGGCATGGACTCGATTCAAGGACTTACTCCAAAAAGTCCCTCACCATGGCATAGAACTTTGGCTCCAAGTCCAAATCTTCTATGACCATATCAATCTCTCCACGAGGCAAACCATTGACCAATCGGCCGGTGGTAAGCTACGTGATCTAAGTGCGGAACAATCATGGGCTCTCCTAGAAGATCTTGCTCTTTATGACAACGTAAGTTGGAGTGATCCCCGTGATTTGAATAAAACGGTCAAGGCAATATCTTTGCCTTCGAACAATTCAAGCACTTCTAACCGTAGGATCATAGAACTTGAAGACCAAGTCAAGTTTCTTATGAAATCCTACGAGGCTCTTAAACCTTCAAGCCAAGTGAACAAAATCACTTCTTCATGTGAATTATGTAGTGGTCCCCACGACACTCGTGATTGCATGGAACTCCCCGAACAAGCTTTTGCGGACTACGCATCCTCGCGTACCGACGGAGCGGGAGACAAGTGGTACACTTTCAAACCCGAGCCAAACCCCTACGGTGATTCATACAGCCCCTCATGGAAAAATCACCCAAACCTTAGGTGGAAACAAAACCAAAACGCACAACAAACCAATTCTTCCAACCCACCTAATCGTTTCCAATCAAGCGGTTCCAACTCAAACCGTACTTTCAACAACAATCCTTCCAGCAATGGTAGTACCAATAACTTTGAAGGATTGATGTCCCAATTTATGGCATCTCAAGAAGCTCGTTTGGCCAAGTTTGAAGCCGATTTCAAACAAAAACAAAGCGAGATGACCAATAAGATTGACACTTTGTTGAAAGCCCTCAATGACCGAGAAATGGGAGCACTCTCTAGCAACACAGTCAAGAACCCAAAACTAAACGTCAACGCCATCTCGTCGGTTTCGTCTCCTAGTTCTTGTCCACAATATTATTCGGTCAATTCCATGAGCTCGTGTTTCAAACAAACCCAAGTCGTTCAAAAGGACCAAGAAGTTATGATATCCAAATTGGTCAACAATATAGTTGAAACACCTCCCACTCAAAACCTTGACAATGAATTCAAGGAGCTCCACCTTGAAAGTCCGGTTATTGATGTGTTGGATGAGAAGAAGCTCAAGTTAGGCGAAAAAGGGACCGCCTTCGTTCAAAATAAGCTACCTAAGAAGTTAGATGATCCGGGCTTATTTGTTCTACCTTGCAAGATCCGTAATTCGGAGGCTTATGACACATTAGCCGATCTTGGATCAAGCCTTAACCTACTTCCGTTACCTCTCTACACCTCTCTAAAACCAGGAAAACTTGAAGAAACCGAGGTAATAATAGGTTTAGCGGATGGAAGTGTTGCTTACCCGATTGGAGTAGTCAAGGACGTGTTAGTACACATTGGAAAACTAACCATTTTAGCCGATTTCCACGTCCTTGATATGGTTAGCGACCCTACATGCCCCTTGTTGATAGGTAGAGGATTTTTGGCGACCGCTAGTGCTATGATTGATTGTAAGGAATCTAAGATAGCGGTAGGAGAAGGTGATACTTGGTCAGTCTATGATGTGAAGAAACATGCCTATGATACTAGTGAGGAACCAACACCCCATTGGTTAGAATTAAATAGGAGACCATCTAGATATGGACCTTGGATCGATAGAGACTTCATAGGACCCCAACGCCCATTTTACCTAGAAGAGGACTTTGTGAACCGAACACATGCGGTAGAACAACTCTTGGCTAGGGACACTGAATTGGATCCATTTGAAGACCCTCTATTTTTTAGGAAGATGATTGATTTCCTAGGAGTTTTGCCAATTAACCTAGGGATGAATAAGTGGACTTGTGAGGACGATGATCATAAGTGGGATTGGGACAAACCACCCAAAGATGGAGATGGGTCATGGCATATTAAGATGACATTGTATGACCCGGATGGAGAGAAGTTTGAAAAGATATATTGTACTAAGCGGACCAATAGGAAACTTCAATCCAAGCTTAACCCTAAAGACGTCCTCGATGACGAGCTCACTTACATAGGGTAGAAGGACTTTGAGTCTAGCTACAAGACTCGTTAATAAAGAAAAGCGCTTCTTGGGAGGCAACCCAAGCTTTATTTGCTTTGTGTGTTTATTTATTTGTTTGTTTGATTTTATTTGCTTCCGTATGTGTGTTTAATTTTTATTATTATTGATTCATGTTCAAAATTAAATTGTGAAAATGCTTTATCTTGTTTTTAACTTCGTCTTAACTACATATAAAGGTATTTTGCAAAAGATAAGTGTAAGGGAAATCCAAATCGGTTTATTAGAACACAAATGAACATGAATCATAATAATATTAAATTAACATACATATTAGTAATTGTTTGAGTCAAATGCTTGTATCGAGTCATAATGATGTTTTGCAGGAATTCCAGGAAGTAAGGTATAGGTTTTTCCAGAAATTTTCCGGAAACTTAACATGAGAATTCTGTCAGATCATTTCTGACGGCGTCAGGCTTTACAACCTGACGGCGTCAGGTTTTAATTTTCTGCAGATTTTGAAAGTTTTGTTTTCATAAAAAGTTTTTATTAAATCTCTAACTTATAAACTCCAGGAATCTGCAAAATTATCATTCCACAAGCATTATATCCTTATATATAGAATTTATCCCGCCGATGTTATGCAGGTTTTCGTGTTCGTTTTCTCAGGTTTAACAGGTTATTTTGGACAAGGAGATGTATGTGGAATCAAACTTATGGCGATGCATTAGTCTTGGAGCTTCTACTTTCTCTTGGAAGAAGATCTAGCCGTGTTACCTCTTTATCCACCGAACGAATTAGGGGAGTATTTGATTTCATTCTTTTACCTTTTTACTTTTACGTCTTGTTATTTGAACATTGGGGACAATGTTCATCTTAAGTGTAAGGGGGGGTAAAAATACGATACTTAAGAGAATACAATTGCACTTGATTTTTGTTTGTTTGATAGTAGATGTGTAATAAAACTGAGATTAATACCTGTTAGGGCAAATTTTAGTGCCAAATTTAAAATTTTTTACAACATTTAGGAGTGAAACTTTGATCTTAATGAGCGTCTCATGGATAGGAGTTATATGACTAGCACAAAAACCGTACCACTAAAAAAATTTGCCACCCCCAAATATGTGAGGTTCGCCCCTAGAATTGGTAGGAAAAGCATTTATGCTATGATGTGTGTACCGGTGGCACTTAGATTCTAGAACTTGCGTTAGGACCATTCCAAGGCCACAAGTGAGACTACACTCGTGTAGTTAGATTTACTACATGATAAGAGGCATTAGGATTAACCCATTGTTTTACACCTGTGTTTTTGTTATAATTACTTTGGCTACATTGGTCAAGTAATTCTCCCACACCCTTTGCGTTGTACTCATTTTTAGTACACGATACCCCTAGTACACCCCTCAGAGCCTATCTTTTCGTTTTGACCTTTAAGCATTTTACTTAAAGGAAGAATTTGTTACACCCCACTTAAATGTACACCCAAATCGCCTTAGCCTACCTTGTATGCACTCATTTTTAGTGCATTATTGTGACAACATTTGTTTAAACCCCAAGTTAATTATCTAATTGATTACATGGTTGCTAAGTCGAGTCATATCCTTGTACATATTGGTTTGGGACGATTGGGACTCATGGGTAAAGTACTAGTGTAATGGAGTAATGGGGAAGAAGAACATCATTTATTACCCCCATATGTGCTAAATATTTTAAAAGTACTCCAAGTGTTTCGATTATCTTAATTCGAGTCATTAGAATAATTATTTGTAAAGTTATGTAAAAGTTCAAGTGTAAGGGGATGCAACGCCCCTATGATGTATTATTTTGGATGGTAGGGTAAGAGTGTATGAAAAAAAAAAAAAAAAAAAAGAAAATCGAAAAATCAAGAAAAATACAAAAAAATGAGAAAAAGAAAAGTAGAAAAAACATACGGACTACCATCCCGTTTCATTTTATGTTTTTGGTTATTTTGTTTTTAGCTTAAGATTGAGTCGAGTCTTGGCTTAGCAACATTGTATAGTACATGTAATTAATCAAGATCTTTAACTCGCCACCAGTAAAATATCCCTTATCCAACAAAACCGTGTTTATCATATCCCTACACCTCACGTTATAACCCGTTTAAAAGCCCTCTTTGATAGTTTATCTTAGGTGCTTACGCCTAGTGGAGGAGGTTTTCGATCCTTTCCCAAGCCTATAGTAATCTATTTGCTATGACAGGTAGTGAGAGATATTATCCGTTTTCATTTATGAGATTTATTTTGATGACACTTGAGAGATGTGAGTATCTAAACACTACTTGTGAGGTGCTAGTTTGTAATCTCCATGCTTATTATGATTAAAGTGGAATGACTATTTATTGTAATTACTTTTATATTAGCATTAAATGACCCATAACTTGTATTTTGATTAGAATAAAAGCGCATTTGCTTGAGGACAAGCAAATCTCAAGTGTAAGGGTATTTGATGAAGCGAAAAGATGTACCACTTTTAGGGGGTCATTTAAGCCCTAAATCGTATTTATTTGATCAAATATTGCCCTAAATCATTCCTTTTGTCATTTTAGGTACTTTGGAGAAGAAATCTGGAAAAGGAGGCATTTTGGACGTTTTTGGAGCATAAAAGTGAAAAAAACGACAAACTCTCAAAATCGGCTGGAAAAGTACCTTTGACGGCGTCAAGGATTGCTCCTGACGGCGTCATGGCTTGGCAAAAGTGGTGGATATGAAAAAATACTCATGATAAGCCAGGGAATTTTACAAGGGAATTCTGACGGCGTCACCCTTTAAGGTGATCAAGGCTATCACGGTTTAAGTTAAAGCGAGACGACGTCAAGCTCATTTCTGACGGCGTCAACCTTTGATAGGCCAGAGTGGATTTTGGAGCACTAAAGCGGGACGGCGTCAAGAAGGCCATCCGGGAACCCTAGACACGGCGAGGTGACGGCGTCAAGATCTACAACGTGACGCCGTCAGCTCTTAGACTCTATATATAGTTTTGCAATTTTTTATCATTAGTGTGGAACTTATTGTGTGTAACTTTGTGAGGAGAAACCCTAGACGAATTTCTGCCATTTTTAAGGGTTTTCATACCCTTGGATCTCCCATGTTTAATTGAAGATAAGTGATCATTTAATCATTCAATATGTCTATGTGTTGTTTGATTATATCTTGTTCTTGTCTTTTGATTAACATGCTAGGCTAGATTTATCTTGTGTTTGCTTAGATCTAATGAAACCTAACTATTGATTATTGGTTATTAGTGTGTTATTAATTGTATTGGATGATTGTTTATCGATGTTAGGCTTAAGAAAACTGGCTAACCTCCTATACGATAACTTGCTTGAACGTCTTAAGAAACATGAACCAATGCGTACTAGGTTTTTATGGTTGTATTTAATGCATGAGCGAATTCTAGTGATCCCATGTTAGGAGCTTCTTAGCCGGCTCGACATAGGAGTGAAGTAGGAGCTTGTAGAGTTGGGGAAGTACGTACGCCACCCCACGATTGGTATTAAGGAATACACCCGTCACCCACGCAATTAATACACACTAGCCAACCGGTAAAAGATAGTTAGGGAGTAAGGAAATCTAAGTAAACTTATTTCTCTCCATATAAGTTCTACCAACCTTTTCATTTTCAGTATTTTATTTTATTTGCGTTCGTAGTTATTTGGGTTAGTTGACTAGCAACTAATTCCGCCCACTCCTTAAAACCCGAGATTTTACTTGCTTTCCTTAAAATATAAAAAAATACAAAAAGAATCTTCCTTCACCCTTAGACCTAATTAGAGTAGTTTTTCATACCTAACGAACACTATTCCCTGTGGAGAACGATCAATCCCCCGTACTTACCACTACACTATACTACATCGGTCAGGTACACTGCCTGGTGGGGTTGTAAGCCTCTTGAGATCCCTTGAGAGGTAAAACCTGTTGTAAGGTTGCAAAACCACGCATCATACTACAAGCAAAAGACAATAAGTCTTAACTATGTCCTACACCCCGGGACTAGGATAATAATGTACAAGCTACATGATAAAGGTCTAACACTAGGCACCTCCTCCGGGTGCTCCATCTAGCCTGCGGAAAATCCTCTGAAGATCCCTAGACATAGCAACAGCGATCTCCTCTAGGTGCTGAACTCGAAGCTGAAGATCAGTCTCCCTAGTCTCTGATGCAGACATCCTAGCCTGAACTGAAGATAACTCACCGGCCTGGCGATGATGCTCATCCTGGGACATCTGTGCCCTGTCGAACAACTCAGGCATCTCCTGCCTCAGCTGGGTGATATGCTCTGAACTCTCTAACTAACGGGCCTCTAAACCCTGGTGTGACACATCAATGGCAACCCTGCCCTGGATCAATCCCTCGACCTCCTCCTCTATAGCCTCAATAAGGCTCACTGGGGTCTCATCTAAATGAGCTAATGCCCAGTCAATCTCTCCGTGAAGCTGATATAGTCGCGAGTAAAATGTAGCAGCAGTAAGCAGTCTGTCAGCAGCAGCCCTTGAGCTCTCACCAACCTCGAATCTGCTGGGTGGTGCTGTCTCTGTGGCATCTGAAGTATTTGGTGATGGAATATCAAGACGCGCCCGCTCCTGAGCGGTAGGTCTGACATAGGAGTAGGATCCCTGGTATGAACTGGTGCTGATAGGGATGGCAATGGTGGAGACAATGATGATAAGGATGGTAAGGGTGATAATGGTGATGGTGTACTGAATGCCACACTCCTCCTCGCTGTCAAGCGGCGATGGAGTGGATGAGATAAAGTAAGTAATGATGGTGGTGGTAAGGGTACGAATGCAGCTGGTGACCTGACAGTGAGACGATGAACCCGCTTAGCAGCAGTGCGCTTCATGCGCGGCCCACCTGGATATGTACGGTAAACTCGACCATAGGGTACAAACTCTCCTGGCTGGATAACTGGAACAACTCTGGGACACGACGGGTCACATGTGACAGTGGTGGGGTAGGCACGACTTCCCCCTCCTCAAAGGGTTCTGTCTCGGCCTCTGACATCACAGGTGAAGATAGTGGAGTAGGCTCCACTGATGACAAAATGATAGTGGGTAGTGGGGATGATGTAACCGACTCTAGTATAATGGAGGGTAGTGAGGAAGTATCGTGTGACTCCGAATCCGATGAGATAACAATAGGGTGTGAATCCGAAGACATCACTGTGACAATAGATGTGAAATAAAAGTAAATAAACGTTTACACAATGTGAGTTATGATGAAATGATATATGTATGAAATCGCAATCACTACATGTGATATAATGAATATGCACTTATGCTACAATGATGAGATGCTATGATGGTGCAGTTATAGTCTAGGATACAATGGAAAACCTAGTTCGCTATAGCCTTTGCTCTGGTACCAATCTGTCACACCCCCAAATTTCATGACTTGCAGCGGAATAAAGCATTCAGGGGCGCGACTGGTCATAGCACCAAAGTTGCAGTTATATTGAACGACCTAAAGTGTCGTTTAGAAAATACATCGTTTGATTAATTAAAAACATCCAGAGTTACAAAGCTAGGTCCCAAAATATGAAACAAGTTTTCAGAAAAACAAGTTCATACAATTCAAACGATGGATAAGTGCATAAATTATAAAGTGAGACGCGTCGACTCCGCGACTCCATGATGTGTCCATATGCAAGCCAACATGCGATACCTTAATTACCTGAAAATACATTTCTAAAAATGGTCAACAAAAATGTTGGTGAGATCATAGGTTTATGTAAATGAAATGTTGTACGGATACCACAAGTATAACGTGTATGACAAAACCATGCCACATAAAAATGATACATTAGCTCTAAGCGCATGACCCCGAAGCTAGACTGAATGAAATGCCCCAACCGAGTGTTTACCAATCACTCTAATATGACAGAAATGAAATGCGTTCGTTTGACCAGTTGGTGCTACCAACCCGAACGGAGGAGTCACCCTCAATAGATCTATTCACTCACTCTCGCTTGCTAACAATTAACGGTTCATGATAATAAAAGGGGACTTTAATCTAGGCAGTGATGTAACTTAACCAATGTAATGAGTTTGTATACTTTGGTCCGCATATGAAAATGGTGCAATGTATTCTCCCCCGAGAGTTTAGAAATCAATAAACAATTTAAAACGGGGCTATGAAAACTCACCTGATATGATATAGCAACAATGACAATGATGGATATGATGAAATAAAGCTCGGTCTCTAACCGCGACCTATTATGAATGATGTGATCCAATGTAAGTAATGATACAATGCAACACATGCAAATACGTATGTTAACGATACCACTTGTTAGTTTTTAAAATAACGTTTATCGACGAAAAATACACTTTTGACGTCTTGTTAAGTTATAAACTACTTTTCGTGTAAATATGTTGAAACGGTACTCCACGATCCTCGTTTGGTGTTCTATCGGTAAAATGTAGCGTTTTCATCGCAATTTAATATTTTCCTTAACTTGTGAAAATATGTCCAAAATGGCTTCGTGAAATATTGCACGTTAACTCTGCGTTCTAGAGAAAAAAATGAATGAAAGTGAAAGAAAGAGGAAGTAAAGTAAGAGAGAGGAAGTAAAGTCACTTTCACCCCAAAAGTGGAGTGAAAGTTTTATAACTAAAAAATAGCCACTTTACTTCACTTTACCTCACTTTACTTTCTAAAAAAAACTGGAGAACACAAACTTTATCAGTTTCACTTTACTTCCTTCCTTTTACTCAACTCGAGAACAGAGTGTAAGTGTTAGTTGATCAAACTCGACGTTTTTAAAAACCTTGTAACAATATATTAATGTCGTTTCATTTAACTTTTGATTGTACACGCCTCGATCAATTAGAAAATCGGTTAACAATGTTATGTCTCGCAAAAACACTAGTTTTAAACTTAAAACATTTTCTATTAGTGGGTTGTCAAAATGAATATGGTACGTCGGGCTTCAAACGTGAATAACTCGGCCGTTATAAGCTCGTTTTCTACGTTCTTTACGTCCACGGCTTCGTATAAACATGAACTAACATAATTTCAGTAGATCGGGTCGTCTAGATCAAGTCTAACACCTCGTTTTGTCCTTTGAATCTCGGCGATCAGCAACTAAATTTTCAGAAAATTAGTTTTCGTCGTCTAACTTTGAAAAATCATATCTCCTTCGTTATAAGTCGGTTTTTAGTGATTCTTGCGGCCACGGTTTTTTTTTTTGAAAGAACTTTCTGAATATGAAGGCCAAAATATACCAAAAGTTACTGAGTTTTCCAGTTTACACGATTTTGGACATAACCTTATTTATACTTGTTAAAACTCATTTTCTTGGTTCTAAACTTGATCATACTACTCAAATCAACTCCACAAGTTCGCAAATCCTACCATACACCTTCTTAGGGTGTCATGGGGTCCTAAACATCACCAAACTTGGTGGATTTCATGAGATCATTAGTGAAACTTATAGATCTAGTGTTAAAGATAGTTTATGTGCAAAAGTGGTATCTAAAACATAAGTAACTTGCATGAATAACTAATATAACTTGAAAATACATAAACATATGAATAAAATGAATGTATAAGATGATCAAAATGTGTTCTTGAAACTTACTTGAATATTTGATGAGTTTTGATAAGAAATGAGTAAGAAACTTGAGATTTAATCACAAAACCATAACTAGGAAGGTAAATGGAGCTTGATTATGACTTGTTCTTCAAAAAGTGATGGATTATGGTGGTGTTCTTGGTCTTGGCCGAATGGGAAAGAAGAAAGGAGAGAAAATATGGAGCTTTTTCTAGTTAGATTATGTGTTGTATGTGTTATAGTTAGTGGAATGGAAATTAAATCACACAAAATTCATTAAATGCATTGTACTAGTAATCAAGTGTTGGAAGAATTAGGGGAGTTTAGGGGGGCGGCACATGTGCTAAATATGGAAGAGATTTGATGTTAATTAAGGCACTTGTCTCCACTTTATTTAGAATTAGTTAGTTTAAGGTATACATTGAGTGTTATCGGGTACCGAGTTAACTAGAAATGAATCATGACGAGGTGAAATGAAATACGACGAAGTTGTAAAAATTGTAAAATCATATTCCTTGCAAGAATCGGGTGTTAGAATGATTATCGGATTGAAATTTCGAAAACCGACGGAAATATAGCGATTGGTTTAAAAACACCGGGTAAAGTAATAATATAATCTCTATATCATTATAATTAGTTTGAAAATGTGTTAGGATCATTGTCGGGAGTATTGGGTATAATGTTAGTAGAAATGACTGAGTGGTAACGTTAATTAAACAATTAAGCATACGTTAATGAAAATCACACAAACCCATGCATGAACTGATATGATAATGATGTTACTGATGATATGCAGACTACTCTAGTCTGTATGATGTGTCTTTACTGATGATGCATGAATACGCAGCTAAACCTAACTGGTTACGCGCATTTGAATACCCGTAAACCAAGTTTACGACATGATGAATGATGCCCATGAATAGTGATTTCCCTCCGGGAATGAATAGTGTCATGCGAATAGCAAAATTTTTGATGACTTCTCAAAGTCTTAAACTGAATTCAAAAATGATAAATAGTGAAATGATGAATAGTAACTCATGAATAGTAAATTGTCCGGGTTTGGAAAATGACCTGAAATTACGAGTTATGACACCTTCATTCCTCTTCTAGTGCAAGAGAAGAACACAAGGTATCAAAGAAGATACAAAGTGTTGTAGTTGTAGTTATAGCACTTTTAACACTTGTTACATACTTGTTGCATCTTTGTATACATCAAGTTCATTTTTCTTTTCAGAGTTTATGAGAGAAGATTATTGTGATCTTATAGAGATATTGAATATCTCTTGTAGCTTGTGAGCTAGTGTGTTGATCAAGTTGATCAAGGGTAGATAGGGTAGATTGAGTCAAGTGAGAGTTGGTCATTGTGATCATGTGAGATCTTGGAGATCTCTAGTAGCTTGTGGGCTTGTGTGTTGATCAAGTGGATCAAGGGTAGATCAGGTAGATCGAGTCTAGTGTGTTGATTGTGTGAAGTAGAAAGGATCGGATAGATCGTGGTTGATTGTGTGAAGTAGAAAGGATTTGATGTTAAGCGACGTTGTACGGTTTTCTCCACCTGAAGGGAGGTTTGTTGACATAGTGCTTGAAACTCTTGAGTGTGGTACTCGGGGAGTGGAGTAGGGCGAAGAAGAGCTTCGTGACCGAACCACTATAAATCTCTTTGTCCCGGTTTGATCTTTCCATCTCTTTCCTTTATATTCATTGTTTATATTAGATAGTATAGTGTAGTGTTCATATTAGTGTTGATTGATTACACAAAAGATTCGAATCAAAGATTTTCAAAAGAAAAGTTTTGAAACAAATTAAAAACTGTTAAAACTATTCAACCCCCTTCTAGTTTTCCACAATTAACTCAATACACCAGCAAGGAGACGAATTAGGCTTATTGAAGGACAAAATTAGCACATTCTTCTCCCACTGATTATTTCCATTTCATTTCCGTTTATTAAAAGAGTTAAAGATAATTCAAATAAAAAACCATTTTAGTGACCATTAGGAATTAAGTTAGACTCTGCTCATAGCTTTTGGAACGACCTTGGTTTTACATTATTCTAGACTACTCACGACCTGGTACACTGCCCGTTAGTGCATACGTAGATCATAGGTAAACGAGACTATATAAATTTAAAACGTGATCTAGAAAACAAGCATTAGGATTTCTACTTTAATTAAGTTCTCGTAATTTTTAGTTTTATTTTTCTTTGTTATTAACTTTTGCTCTCATTTCCAAAACCCTAACTAGAAGTTCAAACACTTTCTTGGCAACTCCTTATGCTAATCCGGAAACACAATTTCATGCTAGGAGGGAACGCACAACAATTTCGGTTCACAACATTTACTCCTTCTACGCATATGAATCCTCGGATTCTGAGTTAGAAGACGAGGAAGAATAAATATCAATGCCCTGACAATGAAACAGTACTTGGGGAGAGCTCGTAATGATACGTTTAGAGGAGTCAAGAAACACAAGATCCCGAGAATGTGAGTTTCGAAATTAAGAGTTAGTTCAGTAGAGAATTAAGGAAGAACTCCTTTTCGAGAAATGCGACAGAAAATGCTCTATGTGGACAAGGTATTATACACAGTGAGCCTTTTTAATACCCCGAATGTCTCACACGATGTGGTTATGCTACGAATATTTCCTATCTCGCTTACTGGAATAGCAAAGAGATAGCTAGATAGATTACCTTCAGGAATAATTTTCACATGGGACCTTCTAAAGAAAGCATTCATACAAAGATTTTACCCACATTATATGATGGCCGCCTAGCTTAGGGAAATTCATAAATTCAAGCAAGAAGAGAATAAGACATTATACAATGCCTGGCAAAGATATAATGACCTTCTCCACAAATGTCCGACCCATGATCTTAATAACCACTAAAGGATATACATTTTTTATAGAGGTTTGGACATCACAACCCATCAGATCCTAGAATCACAAGGACCAATCCCAGACATGAAGCCAATACTAGCTTTAGAGTCTATCCAAATTATGGCTAACCACTGTCACAAATGGCATCTTGAAATAGGTCACGAAGTCAGGGACAAAACCAAATTTAAGGAAATTAAGACCATGACTAACAAACTCCATGACTATTGCCTCGACATGGAAAAGCCAAAAGAGAACATAGGAGAAAAGAAATACGTTTCACAAAAAGAAGAAGTCAAAAGTATGAGTGAAATAAAATAAAAGATAAGGCTTGAAGAACTAGTTTGTAAGTACTTAGAAGATTCCAAAAAAAGACAAGACAAGGAAGAGGAATGTCTAAGAAGCTTTGTTGAAAACACCAATTTAACACTCAAGGCTCATGATGAGGGAATTAAAAGCTTGGAAGTAAAAATAGAGAAATGTACCGAGGAAATTTGGGAACATTTAAGGATGAAGAAATATTCGGCATATTACGTCAAGTCGGCACAAGCTAAAGAAGATATTACAAGTGTGAAAGAAAATTTTAACATTATAGAGACAAATGTAGTGACAGCCAAAGGAACTTACCACCTTTTTTAAAAGGTTAAAAGGAGGATTGTGAAGGAGCAATTACTCTTAGAAACTTTAGGAAATCTACCTGTTAATTTACCTATAGCTGATGCTCTCAAACATAAATCTAACGACATTCAATGCGTGCAGTAACAAATTGAAAAGAAAATAAGTTTTGGTGAAGTCGCATCAGTAAAGCTCAACGCCAAGTGCTCAGCCGTGTTACGTAATGAATTGCCTCCCAAGGAAAAAGATCCATGAAGTTTTACTCTTCCTTGTTTGATTGGCAATCTCACGATTAGTAATGCACTAGCAGATTTAGGGGCTAGTATTAGTATTATGCCCTTTTCGATGTTTAAACGACTAAGAGTTGGGAGCCTGAAGCTAATAAAGATGGAAATTTTTAGGAATATAAATATTCATCTGAAGACTCGGTCACTCCGAGTATCTGTTAGCATTATCTAGCTCATAGGATTATCAGTAATATTAGTAATAGTTTAGTTAATATAAAACTTGTGGAGTGGGTCGGGTCTTTACCCACTATCAGCTCGCTTCACAGCCCACTCGGGGCAACAATACTATGTACTATAAATACCCCTCTCCACCTAGGGAGAGGGTTGGAACTCCTTCACATTTTCACATAATACAATTTCACATTTTCTCTCTCTAGTTCCCAACCTTCTTTCTCTCTCTAAAACCTTCTAAAGATTTGTCCAAATCCACCCTATTTGTGTGTCATATGTTTATGAATATGCTACAATTGGTATCAGAGCGCACGTACATACTGCGAACAGAAGATCAGGTCTACTAGCAGTGAGATACATCAAGGATCCAATCATACTTCTATACTTTGTTTGATCAACCGGGATCCCAGAGAGGTCTTCATCCAACTTTGATCTTTCAACCATGGGAGTGTCAACAGAATCACTTGAATCAAATCCAAACTTCTTCAAAATTTTGTTTGCATATTTGGATTGATTAATGAAGATGCCTCCGGGACTTTGAGAGATTTGCAGACCTAAGAAAAACAACATTTGTCCCATGATCGACATCTGGAACTTAGAACTCATCTCCTTTGAAAACTGATCACATTCACTATGATTAGAAGAGGCAAAAATAATGTCATCTACATATATCTGAACATGAAGTAGATGTTTGCCCGCCTTCCTGGTGAATAGCATGGGATCAACAACACCCTTGGAAAATCCGTTTGCAAGAAGGAACTTGGACAGCATGTCATACCACGCCCTAGGTGCCTGCTTAAAGCCATAGCGGGCCTTCTTCAAGCGATAGACATGAGTAGGATGATCAGCGTCCACAAATCCTTCTGGTTGACTCACATAGACTTCCTCCTTTAAGTCACCATTCAAGAAAGCTGTCTAAACATCCATCTGGTAGACTATCATATTTTGACTAGCAGCATTTGCGAGAAAGATTCTAATGGCTTCAATTCGTGCAACCGGAGAAAAAGATACTTCAAAGTCTATGCCCTCTTCTTGTCGATACCCTTTTACAACTAGTCGTGCCTTGTTCTTTAGAACATCACCATGCTGTTGGATCGATATACTCTGACCAAACTAACTTGTAGCTTGTCTACGGTTTAACAACTTTGAATGAATTCAAAACTATTAATAATGAAACACTGATATACTTTGCTAAGTATGCGGAATTTACTTCAACAAAGCTAAGAAGAATTAATAAATGACTTTGAATATTATTAAAACCTTGAACCTGCTTTCTTACACAGATTCACTAACAAACTCTAAACTCTAATACTTCTAATAATCGTATATCTCTAATCGCATAAACTTGTCTTACTAAACACACACACCTCTAATGCCAACCTAGGGATCCTTTTATAGGCACAAAGAAAACCCTAGTCGGTTTACAAACTTGAACGACAAGTAATTCTAATTATAACTCTAATCTAATACGAACATTCTAGAATTACACATTAGTCCTTAAACTATTTGCATAGCAGTCCTTTAACGAGCAGCAGTACTTTAATTGAACAGCAGTACTTTGACTTGAGTAGCAGTACTTTGACTTTTATATCCCAACAATCCTCCCCTAACTTGAATTCTACTTGCTTGATTTCAAGTTTCTTTGTATGTCTTTAACTTCAACACTTTATCTTCAAGGAAAGGTTGTTTCTTCAAATCTGACTCGTTATTGTTTTGTCATCATCAATGCAAACAGTATCTTCAATCTTCATCAGCAATAATTCTTTTCAGCATCAGATCTTTTCAGCAACTCAGCATCATATTGGCAATATGTACATCAGATCTTAAAAGTTTCATACTATTCTCATCACTTCCAGGTGTGTTAACTCCTGTGAGAGGTGAATCATTGAAAATTTAATGGATTTTGATGTCTTTTTACCAAAGCCATTAACTCTGGAGTAGCCAATGTTTAGATTTAAGAAAAACCATGGTACATTGATAACCATATGATTTTTAGCAAATCATCAGCTATCAACGGATTTGAGTAGTCTTTACCAAATAGCCGTTTGCTTTTGGACTAGCTAGTTCTTTTAGTACAATCACTACCATGGTGAACTAATTACCATATAATGGTTTTCCACAGCCTTTACCACAAAGCCATTATCTTGTGGGCTAGCCAACTCTTCACTAATATAGATATGGTGAGTTGAAAACCATACAATTTTTAGTAAATTGCCAACTAAAAACGGATTTGATAATCACATCAGAGCCGTACCCTCATGATGAGTCAAACTCTTTCTTGTTTATTAAACATGGTGAGTTGATTACCATTTATTGTGTAGTACAAGTACTAACACCATATTGTTGCTTTCAAAACCATTTGTTGCTGATTAATCTTTGTGCTTCAAAATGTTTTTGTACTTATCAAAAATTACTGATTTTATCAAAAGACTTTACTGGTTTTATGCTGCAAGCAGTACTTTGTGAAAGTACTGTCTGACCAGCAGTACTTTGAAGAAAGTACTTTATTTTTCAAAAGATTTATATAATAATGAAACCATACCAGTAGTTATGCATTAATCTTCAAATTCAGTAGTCCACTTGATGAATAACTTTATGACCATCAATGCTACTTCATCCTCTTGTTCCACTTCCATTCCATGCTCTAGCATCCTGATCATCAGATCTCTTGTGAGTGGATATCTCTGTTCTACTAGCATATGAATCATAGTGCCATCTTCTAACTCCAAAACATGTATCCCAACTGACTCAAAGAATCTCCATTTGTTAATCTCCCAGTTGTCTTGATTTTCCCACAAAGTACTGTCCTTTGATTCATCTGTCTCCCAGATTGTTGTGAGATCTCCTAACAATATCAAACCTACTCCTTGTGGTGGAATATGCTCAAAATAAGTTTGCACTTGGAGATATAACTGAAGCATATCATCTCTATCAATCAGATGTAGTATATCCCATAATGAATTAAACACTCTAAAACTTCCATCTTGTCTATGAAAGATCAGATAATCTCCTTCTTTAGATTCTACAACTGAAAAAGTAGATATCTTGGACTTCTTATCAGTATCTTCTTTCAATTTTGGATTCTCAAAGTCAACAACTCTAAGATAATTTCTGAGCTCATCAACTGTGTTTGTTCTTAATTCAACAGCTTCCTTGAACTTCTTTGATGGCTGTTCATCAGTGATTCTTTTCCTCTTTGAGCTTCTTGTAACAGCTCTTTCCTTTCTTTTATCTTCAAGCTCCTTATCTTCAAAAGAAATAATGCTTGCAAGATCTTTTTGAATAGCTTCTCTAATAGCATCATACAGATCCTTCATCTCTGTATATGTCAATCTAACTAAACCTGTATATCCTTGACCTTTCAGATAAGCCATCATATCATTCCTTTCTCTAGCTTTACTAATTGGCCTTTTTGATTGAACATTCTTCCTTGATTCTTCAGCATCTATCTCTGCTTGTAATATTCTAGCTGCTTCCTCATTTTTGGCAACCTTAATTTGTCTTATCTGTGCCAATGTCATCTTCTTCTTCTTCTTTTCTATCAAGATCCATTTGCCTTTATCTTTTGGATCTATCTCTTGTGCAGGTTGAGAAGAAGTATTATGTTGTTGTTCAACCTCATGAATACTGATGCCTCTTTGACTTGACATATTAAGCATAATGTCAGCAATTGTTTCCTCATCACTGTTAGTATGAGCTATAACATCTTCTTCCTGAGCTGGTTTAGAAGGGCCTACTTCCTCTTGAACTTGAATTGAAGGACCAATATCTTCTTCAAAATCTAAGGTTCTAGGTGTAATAGTGAATTGCCTCTCAGTACCTTGTTGAGCAGTACTTTCTTGAGCAGTACTTTTAGCTTAAGCTCCTTCCAAGTTTATTTCCTCAGTATCACCACTTCTTACTTCAACAGCAGCTTCTTCCAAATTTATTTGCTCTGTTTCATCACTCTTCCTCTCAACAGTATCTTGAGGAATATTTTCAGGTGGTGTCCTCTGTGGTGTCCTCTGAGTATCATCCATAAATCCAGCATCTTGTTCAAAATCTTGTTCAAAACCAGCATCATCTTCATTCAAATTCTCTAAATTCCTCCCCAATTGGAATGAAGATTGCTTCTTAGACTTTTTCTTCTTTGACTTAGAAATCTTCGTAGGTATCTTACCACTCTGCTTCTGAGACTTGACCCATAATCTATGGTGTTGAACTAGTGGCCAAACATACCTTTTCAATCTTTGAAACTTAGTCTTTAATTTTGCTATCTTAGCAGCTTGAGCCTCACTCTCCTTTTTCAGCCTCTTTAACTCCCTTGTTAAAGCATAATTGTCCAATTCTGCCTCTTCTTCTTCAAATTGCTTAGACATATTTGTGGAAGAAGAATCAGTAGGAGATGGTGGTTGATTCATACCTTGGTCTGACTCCTCATGAGTAGGAATGTCCATAGGAGCAGTATCTTCCCTAGTAGCAGAATGTTGAGAAGCAGTATGTTGAGAAGCAGTAGGTTGAGGAATACTAACTTCTCTTGAAACTGGAGACTCTTGACCTGCTGAGTCAGAATTTGCTTCTTGATCTTGCTCTTGCTCTGCATCTCTAACGACTTGTGCAACTCCCAATATCTGAGCAGTCAAAGGTGTGCTGGTTCCAGAAAACTTGGCACTTTGTTTAGAGAGAAAAGTAAACACCTTTGATGGAAGTTTAACAGTGGGTAAAAAACTTTGAGGTTTAGGGACATCCTCAAGTTGATTGTTCAAGAATAACTGAACAAACCTTGGATACATCAAAAATGGTGATCCATTAGCAATATGTGTAAGCATACCATCCAGAATGAGTCTTGAAAAATTGAATCTTCGATCGGTAGCCAAACCCACTAATGCAGATGCAATATTTTGACCAAATTGATCAAAAGAAGTACTCTTGGGACTCAAACAATGAAGTAGAACGTGAATTAGGTACTTCCAATGAGAACAAAACAAAGGCTTTTGAAAAGTAAGTTTCGTCAGATCGCCTTCATAACCTATATCACTTAAAGTGTCCCAAAGCACTTGTTTTTCAAAACGAACAGCCCCCCCTTCATCATTAAACATCAACACATCCCTAATCGTGGCCTCAGAAATCCTAATAGCTCGTCCAGCAACCGTAGCCCTAATCAACGAATCATCTTCAATCGTTGCAGTATCCCAAAATTCTTGCATCCAGGGACCAAGAACATCAGGGTCAACTAAAATAGAGTAGTTGATGGAAGACCCAGTTAAGAAATCAATGATTGCATGAAAATCAACATTATCCCTTGTCTTGTCCAAATTAGCGATCATATTGTGTTTGCTAACAGTAAGGCGATTAGCCATGATGAGTGGTAGAGAAGAATTCGCTTTGAGTATGTGTTTCGATGAAAAGATTGTGGTGTAAAAGCGAATGAGGGATCTTAAGTACGGTAAAAGGCGGGGAAATAGGAGTGAGTTTCTTTAAATAGGATGAAAATAAATCAAACTCATAATAATAAAGTTACCGTTTGGATTAACTTATTATCTCCGCCGTAAGGAATTAATTAACCGTAGCCCCACAAATTTTTGACCGTTGGAACAGTACGTCCACGTAAGCAGTACGTTGAAGCAGTACGTTGCTGAAGCAGTACTTTAGGCGATAAAGCAGTACGTTCCATCTTGTTATCCACAATCAATATACCAACTAAAACCAAGAACTTGTAAATGATTCATGATTAAGTTCTAACTAATAGCTTATGTTGCCTCCCCTCAAATACAACATATAGGCTAAACTAAACTACTAAAACCAATACTTTCAATAAGAACTAATAGAAAGTATACTAACTAATACTAAAGCCTCCCCTCAAATGTAGCCTAGTAGTTGATCATCCCAATGCTCACAACTAAGTGGTTGAATCTTGAAACATCAAATCCCTTAGTGAGTAGATCAGCTACATTATCATCTGTACGAACCTTAACCACATTGATAAGCCTGTGCTCATAACAATCCCGAATAAAGTGATGCCTAATCTGAATATGCTTGGTCTTGGAGTGATAAACTGGATTCTTCACAATGCAGATGGTACTCTCATTATCAATGTTGATAGGAGTATTTTTGAAATTGAATCCATAATCCAAGAGTTGATTTTGCATCCACAAAACTTGTCCACAACAGCTTGCAGCAGCCATATATTCTGCTTCAGTAGAGGAGGTTGCAGCAATGGTTTGCTTCTTACATTGCCAGGAGACTAATCTTCTTCCAAGATATTGACACCCTCCTGAGGTTGATCTTCTATCATAGTTATCCCCTGCATAGTCACTATCTGAAAAGGATTCCAAGTGAAAAGGTGACTCCTTAGGATACCATAATCCTAACTTTGGTTGATGCTTGAGATATCTAAAAATCCTCTTGACTGCATACATATGGGAAACTTTGGGTGTAACCTGAAATCTTGCACATAAGCAAACAGCAAACATGATGTCAGGTCTTGATGCAGGTAAGTACATAAGACAACCAATCATAGATCTGTAAAGCTTGACATCCACAGCTTGTCCATCTTCATCCTTGCCTAAGGGTTTATTTTTATCAATGGGTGTGGTGGCAGGCCTGAGATTTGGAAGGTCAAATCTTTTAAGTATGTCTGCAACATACTTTTCTTGGTTAATGAAGATTCCATCTTTTGTTTGTCTAACTTGAAGACCCAAAAAGAAAGTTAATTCTCCCATAGAACTCATTTGAAATTCCTTCTGCATAAGATCTTCAAATTCTTTCACCATAGACCTCTTTGTAGCCCCAAATATAATATCATCCACATATACTTGGACTAACATAATGTCTTTCTTATCCCTCTTGATAAACAAAGTCTTATCAATTGCTCCTCTCCTATAACCATGTTGTAATAGAAAGTTTGAGAGTCTCTCATACCAAGCTCTGGGAGCCTGATGAAGGCCATATAGTGCCTTGATCACTTTGTAGACTTTGTTTGGATGAGCAGGATCTTCAAAACCAGGAGGTTGTTTAACATAAACTTCCTCAGAAATTGTGCCATAAAGAAAAGCACTTTTCACATCCATTTGGTAGATAGGAAATCCCATGTATGATGCAAAGGCAAGAAATAACCTTATTGCCTCTATCCTTGCAACAGGAGCAAACACTTCATCATAATCCACTCCTTCTTCTTGGCGATATCCTTGTGCAACCAATCTTGCTTTATTTTTGATAACATTCCCTCTTTCATCTCTTTTGATTCTGAAAACCCATCTTGTACCAATGACTCTTTTGCCATCTGGTAAATCACATAATACCCAGACTTCTTGAAGCTTGAATTGTAGAAGCTCCTCTTGCATGGCTTCAACCCAACTTTCATCAGCTAAAGCTTGAGCTACCTTTTTGGGTTCCTCTTGAGATAAAAAGCAAGCAAACAGGCATGTTTGGTGATCCTTGTGATTCATCCTGTTTTGTTTGTAAACAAAGCTAAGTAAAGCAGTATGTTGCTTAGACAGTCCTTTAACTTTGTTCCTTGTCACCACTCCTGAAGAGGGTGATCCAATAATGTTACTTTGAGGATGAGCTTTATGAACTCTCAATGTAGGAGTTGGTGGTACTGGAAGATCAGACTCCAAGTTAGTAAAATCAATGCCTTCATTGGAGAAAATACCTTCTGGATTAAGCTCATCATCAACTTCTTCGAATCCAGGAATGTTAGCATTAACTAAATCATCATTATCAATATTGGAATCATCAGCATTGTTCCAATTTGATTGCTCTAATACACTAGAAGTATTGCCAAAAGGATCAGCAGTACTTTGATCGAAAGTACTGTGGGCAGTATCTTGAAATTTACCCTGTTTCTTTGCAGTCTCATAAGCCTTCCTTTGTTCATCTTCATAGGATTGTGCTATAGTTTCTTGAAAAAGCATCCTATTAAGTTCATCTTGTATGGCTTGATCTTCATCAGATACTGTATGAGTTGGCTGAGCAGTACTTTGTTCCTCATTAGTAACTTCAGGTTCTTTGTCAGGAACATCTTCTGGTGTAACATTGACTCCATGAACAATGTACTGTGAATCATCTTCTTTGGAATTAGCCTGATTCTCTTCTCTAACAGGAACATAATTCATAGATGGTGTGAACTTGAGATCAAGATCAAACATCCAATCAGGACCTTTACCTTTCTGAGTTTCCTTATCTTCCAAAAATTCAACATGAAGACAATCTTGTACCTTTTTGGTAATCCTGTTATAAACTCTAAATCCTTTGCTATTTGTACAATAACCCAATAAATATCCTTCATCTGACTTACCATCAAATTTTCCCAGAGAATCAATGGTATTTAGAATAGTCAGAGAGCAGCCAAAAGGTTTTAGAAAACGAATGTTTGGTTTCTTTCCCATGAGTAACTCATAAGGTGTCTTCATTTGAGGTTTAGTTACTGAAACTCTATTCAACACATAGCAAGCAGTACTTATGGCTTCAGCCCAAAAGAGAATAGGTAATTGGGAATCTGCAAGCATTGTTCTAGCTGCTTCTATCAAAGTCCTGTTCTTTCTTTCTGCAACACCATTCTGCTGTGGTGTTCTAGCAATGCTAAACTCTCTCTTGATCCCTTTCTTGGCACATAATTCATCCATATGCTTGTTCTTGAATTCTGTTCCATTGTCACATCTAATACCTCTTACTTTGAGTCTTAATTGATTTTCAAGGGCTACTATCAGGTCATGGATAGCATCAAAGGTTTCATCTTTGAATCCCAAGAAAAAGACCCAACTAAATCTGCTACAATCATCTGTCACTACCAAGCAGTACTTCTTCTTGTTTAAACTTTCTACTGAAACTGGTCCAAACAGATCCATGTGTAGCAACTCCAAAGGTTCTCTAATATCTCTTTCCCCAAGCTTCTTACATGAAGCTTTACGTTGTTTACCCTTCTTGCAAGCCAAACATGAATGATCAGCCTTGAATGTTTTGGAAGGTAAACCTTTAACTAAATTTCCTTTGACCAGCTTGTTGATGTTCTTAAAATTAACATGACCTAGTCTTCTGTGCCACAGATGTGCTTCTTCCAATGATGCCTTTGCTACTAAACATGTTGCTCTTCCAGCAGAATTGAGACTCTTTAAGTCTAAACTGTATACATCATTGGTTCTTGGTACTCTCAATGTCACCAAGTGATCATCAACAAATTTGAACTCAGGGGAGAGAATGAGACATTCTGTATCAGTGAACAGAATTGGGTACTTCTTGTCACAAATTTGAGATACTGACAATAGGTTGAACTTGAGCTCCTTCACATATCTAACATTCTCAAAATCAATACATCCAGCCTTAATTGTTCCTTTGCCAGTGATTCTTCCTCCATCAGGATCATTACCAAATGCAACTCTTCCTCCATGATATGCCTTAAAGTCTGACAGGATCTCCTTGTCCCCTGTCATGCTGCCAGAGCAACCACTATGAACAATAATATGATCTTTAAGCTCCTCCTCTGGGTTGCCCTGCACATTAAAGAAAAGGGTTAGTTTCTTTTAGGAACCCAAGCCATTACTGACTTGTGTTCCCCTTGTGGAGTGACATACTTGAATTCCTTCAGTATGTAATCTCCACTGGTTTTAAAGGCATGGTCAATGATTATTTGAGTTGGTCCCATGTCCTGTGTTGTAATATTAACAACACTCCCTGTTTCACCCTTATCTGATGAAAGTACTTCTTGTTCCCCATCAGTACTTTCTTTCTTAACCCAATTTCGTTTGACCTTAGGGTTCTCTGATCTAGGTACTCTGCTTGAGGTGTAAGACCTTTTATATGAATTGAATCTCTTAGGTCTTCTAGGTGAAAAAGTGTTAGCAGTACCATAAGTGGGTGAAAACTTATCAGTCCTTTGAGAAGGTACTTCTTGGGACTTATCAGAGTGTGAAGGTACTGGTGATTTGGAGAACATTCTTTTCTGGTGAGGGTACCTATAGTCTTTTGAGAAGTTACTATGGTTAACCCTATTTGAGTGATTCCAAACTGGTGTAGTCTCTCTTGGCTTATGGGTGGTAGATCTATTCTTTGGAAACTGACTTAAGTATTCTGAGTGTAAGTCACAGTGCTTAATCAAGTGATCAGGACTATAGCATACATAACATAACTTTCTTTCCATATTCCCAAATCCTCTTCTATGATTAAAAGTTTTCCTGTAGTAAGCAGTATTTTGAAAAGTTTCTCTTGGAGGTACTGCTGAATGTCCAGCAGTACTTTGAAAAGTTTTTGGAGGTACTGCTTGTTTTTGAAAAGCTGTAGGAAACTTTTGATCATTACCCCTTTGAAAATCATTCTTAGGTTTCTCAGAACTAATTCTACCATTAAGCTTCTTCCTAAACTCTAGGTTGTCTACACCATAACGAGAAACATCAGTCCTAAGAGGTTGAAACTGACCAGTGGGTGGAGGAACTGAGTGGTACTCCTTATCTTTCTTAAACTCAGGAGGTGATTCACTAATTGGTTCCTCATTCCTAGATGTGTTTTCTTCTGAGCTTGTGAGATCATCATCACTAGGTGCAATCTCTTCCTTAGCACTAGGTGGGGTCTCTTCCTTATCACTAGGTGTGGTCTCATCTGAACTACTATCTTCACCATAACCTAGTCCAGCTCTACTGTTTATGACTCTTTGTTTTTCAACAAATTGAACATGTGATAGACCAGCCTGTTTAATACTACCAAGTTTTTCTAACAAAGTATCTCTTTCCTTAGTAATCTTTTCTAATTCAGACACCTTACATCCTAACTTCCATTCACTTAATTTCAATTGGTAATCTTGTTGCTCATATTTTTCTGCCCAAGCCATTTCATTATTTTCATGTGTTAATATTTTGGCTTCCAGAGATTCTAAGGTTAATTGATAACCAGCTACCTCAGACCTAGCTGTTCTACAATTATCTCTTTCAGTCACATATTCTTTAAGCAACTTTTGATAAACATCATGACACTTAGAGCATACCTCAGAGACATTGGATGAACTTGGTGAAGTGGCTACCATAGCAATCTGAACTGGTTCATCTTCATCCTCCATGCTCCAGTTAAAGCTTCCAAGACCATCTCTTGATTCCAAAGCAGCATATCCAGGTTCCTCATCAAAAGCTGTGCCCCAATCAAACTCTTCCATTGCAACCATAGAATAGGTTACAGGTTCATCATCAAATTCAGCACTCCAGTCAATCTCTGCTAAATTTTCTTGAGCCACCAAAGCTTTTGGTTGTGATTCAGTAATAGGAACCTCCTTTCTTTCAACCTTGGGTTGTTCAATCATCCTGTTTGCCTGATATTTTGCAAACTTGCATTCCCTTGCAAAGTGTCCAAGCTTTTGACAATTGAAACATTCAATCTTGGATTTGTCAAAAGTTATACCTTGTTTGGCTTTGAAATCAATTCCCCTTCCTGTTTTGTTCATGAACTTCTTGATCCTAGCAGTGATCATAGCTACTTGCCATCTTATGTCAATCTCCTCTAAAGCATCTTCTTCAATCTGTAACAAGTCTTCTTGATAGGTAACAGGTAAAGTGGCTTGTTGTGCAAAGAAGGAACATACAATTTCATCAGAATTGGTGTTGTTTGTTGGTGATGGGTTGGGGGTAGTTGTGGTTGTGCAAACATGCTGTGAATCACCAACAGTACTTTGAGAAGGATAAGCAGTACTTTTAGTGGAAGTACTGCTTCTGTTTTCAGAAGATACAAAAGCTATGTTGTGAGTTTTCTGAGAACTGTGACCATTCATCTCTTGCTCGTACACTTTTAGATTGTTATAGAGATCATCAAAGTCCATAGACTCCAATCCAGGTTGTCCTCTAATCATAGTAGCAACCACATGCCAGACAGATGGCAAACTCCTTAAGAACTTCAAATTTGCATCTTCAACAGATACCTCTGCTCCATACAGTTCTAGCATACTAAGTAGATTTTGGAATCTGTCATAGGCAGCATCAAGACTTTCTCTTTCACCAACAGTGAAGGTTTCAAACTGCTGCTTCAATAAGTTTCTATGCATCTTCTTTGAAGCATCATTGCCTCCAAATCTTGTCTTGATCGCAGCCCATAATTGTTTTGCATCCTTAGCATCATGGAACTTTAGTAGGTGACCATCAGGAATAGCAGACAGCAGTATGTTGAGAGCCTTATCTTGATTTCTCTTTGTAGCTGCTGGTAAGGTTGGTTGAGGTGGTTTGGGTTGTCCTTCAACTTGTAGAGGTTCATCAAGAACAACATTACCATTGAAAATTACATCCCATAAAGCATGATCAGTAATAGCAAGGTACTGCCTCATCTTCATACTCCAGAGATCATATTCTCCCTTCTTGATGATAGGAATTCTGAGTGAGGTGATGGATGGAATAGGTGCAGCTTCAGTCGATATTGTTGAGGGTTTGTTGATAAATCGGTTTTAAGAGTTTCTTCTTAATCAGAGTCTCCACACAAGCTCTGATACCACTTGTTGGATCGATATACTCTGACCAAACTAACTTGTAGCTTGTCTACGGTTTAACAACTTTGAATGAATTCAAAACTATTAATAATGAAACACTGATATACTTTGCTAAGTATGCGGAATTTACTTCAACAAAGCTAAGAAGAATTAATAAACGACTTTGAATATTATTAAAACCTTGAACCTGCTTTCTTACACAGATTCACTAACAAACTCTAAACTCTAATACTTCTAATAATCGTATATCTCTAATCGCATAAACTTGTCTTACTAAACACACACACCTCTAATGCCAACCTAGGGATCCTTTTATAGGCACAAAGAAAACCCTAGTCGGTTTACAAACTTGAACGACAAGTAATTCTAATTATAACTCTAATCTAATACGAACATTCTAGAATTACACATTAGTCCTTAAACTATTTGCATAGCAGTCCTTTAACGAGCAGCAGTACTTTAATTGAACAGCAGTACTTTGACTTGAGTAGCAGTACTTTGACTTTTATATCCCAACACATGCTCATCGAGTTTCACCTTGAAGATCCACTTTAGAGCAATGATCATTGCACACTCTGGAGGAGGCACTAATTCCCATACTTCAAGCCGATCAAATTCATGAATTTCATCTTGCATAGCGTTGAACCAGCAGTCTTTGGACATTGCTTCTTTAGCATCTTTTGGCTCGACTTTGGATTGTACGGAATTGAAGAAACACCACAGTTCATCGGTGGCAAGTCGTTTTCGTGTAGATACCGGACATGAAGGATTACCAATGATGTTGTCAATTAGATGATCATTGGTCCATTTTCTGAGATGATCATGGGGTTGAGGGTTTTGAATTGATGTTGCCGTGTTGTGATCTCCTGAAGAAGATGTATCAGTTGAAGACTCAGGAGCAAATATGTTCTCAAACGGAACATCATCAACAGGACCAAAAGGATTAACTTCAAAAGAATTGTTTTTTGCAGAACCTTGTTATACCGAAGAAGACTGAATATTTGATGATGAGGGCGATTGACTGGCAGGTGGAGCATCTTGACTGATTGATACAGATACAGATGGACCTTCTGAGTTCAGTGGAATTTGAGCATCAGCAACAGGAGGTACAGGTGGAACTTCCGTTGTGGTATTTACTATTGGTGGCTCAAAATATTCATCAAACATCGAATCAAATAACTTCTTAAACTCTTCACTTGTGGGAGGTACATAAGGAATTGTAGGCGTAGGATTCTGTACAAGACCTGAACTAATTGGTCCAGGTGACAATAGATTAGGTGTGGGACCAGAACTGGTTTGTCCAGGAGCCGTTTGTTTAGTTAGCTCATCGAATGTAACGTTAATAGTTTCCATGATTTGTCGGGTTCTCTTGTTGTAGATTCTATACCCCTTGCGATCTGGTGCATACCCAATGAAGAAACCTATGTCTGCTTTAGCTTTTAGCTTTCCCGAATCATGACCATCATTTTTCGGATAGCACAAAGCACCGAACACTCGAAGAAAGGAAAGATCTGGTTTCTTCCCATGTAACAGCTCGTAAGGAGTTTTGTTGTGAAGAGTGTGTATCAAGGAATGATTTTGGGTGTAACACGCAGTAGCAATTGCTTCTGCCCAAAGAAACATCGGAGCCTTATAATATATTAGCATAGTTCTTGCAGCTTCCACTAGAGTACAATTTCATCTTTCAACAACACCATTTTGTTGAGGAGTGCGTGCAACACTTTTCTGATGAGTTATGCCAATATCTTCATAACATTGACTGAGTTGTTGGTTAACAAACTCAGTTCCATTGTCCATCCGGATGATTCTGACAGTTTTGTTCAGCCTTACTTGTAATTGCTTGATTAGTTTAATGATAAGCTCTGGAGTTTCATCCTTTGTTCTCAAAAATTTTACCCATGTGAACCGAGAGTAGTCGTCGACCACCACCAGAACATACTTCTTTCCATTGATACTCTGCACTCTCATTGGTCCGCACAGTTCCATGTGAAGGGTGTGAAGAACTTCCATGATGGTATTGATGGTTTTGGGTTTATGAGTATGTTTCTTGCTTTTTCCCAATTGACATGCAGAACAAAGATGATCTTTCTACAATTTTATTCTGGGCATGCCTCGTACAAGATCCTTGCGAGACAAGTCATTTATGGTGCCGAAGTTCAAGTGATTCAAACGACGGTGCCAAAGCCATGATTTAGTCTTCGAGGCCTTTAAAAGCAAGCATATAGGAGAGGACCTCATCATTTCTTCAATTGAGATGGTGTATAAATTGGTACCACGACTGCCTTTAAGAAGATCAACACCATCCAACTCTCTGACGAAACAAGTGTGTTTTCTCAAAGCAACGTCAAGATCGGAGTCACAAAATTGACCAAAAGAAAATAGGTTATGTCCTAGTCCTTCCACATAGTATACTCGAGAAATTACACTGTCACCAAACACATAATCTCCGTAACCCATAATTGCCCCAAAATGGTCGTTCCCAAATCTAACTGTCCCGATAAACTTTTTCACGAAATTCTTGAGCCGTGAGCGATCCCCAGTCATATGTTTTGAGCAGCCTGAGTCCAAATACCAAAGGACGATTTGTACGACCTGCATTTGAAAACAGACAACGATGGATAACTGAAAAATGTGGATCCCCACGTACAGCTGGGGTCCGTTTGGTTAGCACACACAAATTCTGGAACTACAGGTTTCATAGATGCAACTGTATTTACAGTGGAAATTACTCTAGAAGAAGCAATTGACCTAGTAGTAGGGCATTGTGTCACTAAAGGCAACATTCGACCAGTTGATCTCCTAAAGTGAGCTTCCTTCCAGTGGGTCTCCATTGATACCCGACATTTGCAAACGTTTTTCCTGTTGCCTTCCAAACTTTCTTACTTGTTTCAGTTTTCCTAACATTCTTAACATGGGGTTGTACAGGAGACATAAAAAATGACACAACACAATCATCATGATTAGCAGAAATTAAACATTCGTTACATGTTTTACAGACAGCATTAGAATTCAAATTAATTACAGTACTTTTGATACTAGAATCAACACGATTCATTCTACTCATTCCAAACTTATTGTTCCTAAGTTGGGCTTCTACTTTCTTCTCGTGACCACTCTTAGCCGACGCAGTCCTATCTTTCCTTGCACTGCCTCTAGGATTTGACCCGCTAGCTTTGGTGTCACATTTTACTCCTGTAGAAGTAATGATGGGAACATTAGTTTGTTTCACTGTCATTTGCTTTCCTGACTTTGATGTGATGGGTTCTGATGTTCTCAGTGGTAGATCAAAGGTTACTTGCTTGTTTTTAGTCGTAGATGATGATGCAACAAATCTATCTCTTTTATTATCAGTCTTAGGGCCAGTGCCAATGACGTACTCTAAAAATTCCTGAGACCTTTTAGTGAGGAAGCAGGCATCCACAACTGCTTTATCAAGTGGTTTTTCTATCCTATCCTCCTCTACAATCTCACAAAGTATATCTAGGCTATCCTTAAGGTGATTAAGATAAATTTGATGGGCAGACCTATTATTCCTAAGGGGAATTAGAATAGGCACAACATCAACATCATACTTTCTAACAACAGAAGCCTTTGGAGCAACCTTATCACAAGTGTCAATTGGCATTTTTCCTTTCACTTGAGTCTTAAGATTCTCAATTTCATTTAACAAAGAAGTTATTTTTTCATTATGACTGTTTCGTGTGACTTTAATTGAGTCATATAACTCTTTGTAATGCTGTTTTGATTTTTGAATTTTCAGCTCGAAAACACTCATTTTCACCATGTAACTTATTGATAGTGTCCTGATAGTGAAAATTCTGAGAATCCAAAGACGATGGTTTATTGGTGCCAATTGCTTCACTCTTATTTGACTTTAATTGGGCAATTTGAGCCCTCAACTGTCGAATCGTGTTAGTGTGAGCTTGAATTTTTTCATCATGTTTACTCAATTCAAAACATGTATCAAATTCAGGAGCATCCAGAGATGTCTTGGCATTTGATATTTTACATTTTTCTTTTAAGTATTGATCTCTTAATTGTAAATTAAGATGATCAACTTCTAGTTTTGAAAAATGCTTGACCATGTTATCATGGTCATAAATTTTGAATTTTCTCTTGCAGTTTCAAATTCTCCCCCTCAAGTTCAACAACACGATTCTGGGTAACATTCAATGCAATAGAATACTCATGAAATTGACAGGCAGTTAAAGCAGAATCAGTGGCAGTATAAAATATATCCTGTGCAATACATCTAGCAATCAAATTCTCATTGGTGATGAGAATGTTCTTTCTCTCGATCTTATGGCTCTTAAGTTCTATCACATTTTGAGCTACCTCATTTTCCATATCTTTAAACATTACTTTCATTTCATTTACTTCAGTTTCAAGAGCGTTTTGAAATCCTTCAAACTTTTCCTTGAGTAATTTAAAGAATGGAATGACCTCAGTTAAGTAACACCTTTTTGTCTATTCAAAACCCCTTTCCCCCTCAGTAATTCCGGTTGGTGTAATTCTCTTCTTACATGTTTTATCAAAATCAGCAAATAGTTGACAAAGTACATATATGCTAATTAAGGTTTTACATTTAGTAAGAAGAGTCAAAGGAACCAAATGCGTAGGTGTATTGGGAGGATACACCGTTGCAGCTGCAATTTTCCTAAGGGATGGAGTTTTGGCTTCAAGCTCATCGGCCTTTCTCTTTTCCATATCTATAGACCAAAATATTTGTTCAGGCGTTAACTTCTTTTGAGGTGCAAACACAGTTAATCGATTCTCCTCATAATAATCATGGGGTTTGACTATTATTCGATTGGCTATGCATTTGGGATCCTTCATTTTCTCATTCATTCTTTCTCTATTTCTCATATCTATCTCATTACTCTCTTTTAAAGATGAAACATCAGGTGGGGCATGACCAGGCATAATCATCACATTTGCATCATATAAGGCAGGTTGGGTCACTTTAGCTTTCCTAAGGAGAGCTAATTTAGGTTCACCTACATTACTTACACTGTGCTTATCACACAACTTTTTGTGCTTTTGAAGCATTTGAACCGTTTGTCTAGATTGGTCTTGCGTGTACAACTTATTTTCAAGCTTATTCTTTAAGTTTTTAAGTCTTGAGAAATCATTTAAGAGTTGTGTTTCTTTTTCCTTGAAATCTTGTTTTAGTGTATTTACATGCTCTAGGGCCTCCCGTTTTTGTTTAACAGTCTGATCCAACTGTTTTTGTAAAGAATTCAACTCTTGTTTTAATGTTTCCTCCGTTAAGTTACGCTCAGTTATATGTGTACGCATTTGACTATCCATTTTCTACTCACGTTCAGTTAGTTCAAATTTAGCACGTTGTTCATAAATTGCCACCTGATCTTTATATATGTTTAGTCTAGTGGTCAAGGGGTCATCAGGGACAAACTCAATGTTTTCATGCCACTCACAAGCATTATCTACCACACAGGAAATATCTACAACACAAGCAATATTTTCAACAAAAGATGCACCACCTTGTACATCAGACACGTTGTTGTGATTCACATATTGTTCATATGGAATAATATTACTATTTCCCATGTCAACAGTATCTGAATCAACCCCATCTGTCTGTTGTACTTTGTTGGGAATCTTTTGTTTATCAACCACGTCATATGTGTCATAAAGCTTTAGTACCTCAGAAATCACAGATGCATTGGAGGAACCAGCTTGTTGAGGTGATGAGACAACAGAGGACAAATTAGCCATGAAGATTGTTTGAGCTGTTGGTTCATCATCCACATCAGAGTCAAAAGCATCACAATCATCAGCTTTGAAAATGTTGGGATCATTAAGTGCAAGATCCTGAACTGGCTGTTCGTCTACATCGGCATCAAAAGTATTTCCCCCATCGCCAGCAAGAAACAACATTTCTTCTTCATCCAACATAGCTCCATTCTCTTGAGCCTGCATCAACAATATCTTGTCCTTGAAATAGTCTGAGTTCTGAGGACGTTTTGGTTGATTGCAGTTTCTGGCAATGTGTCCAAGTCCACCACAGTTATAACACTTAGGCTGTTTCCCCTTCCCCTGATTTACATTCCCTACTCTGATCTGCACATTACCTCGACCCATGTTCCTTGGATTCAAGTTTTGCCTCCCCTGAACATTTTGAACTACAATTTTTCCATCCTCCATCGTTGCCAGATTGGGTGGGTTTGATGAGGTTCTGAGTTGATTGTTAGTATGAGGGAGTGTTGCTTTAAATTGTTGAACAAGTAAGGACACTTGGTTGGTAAGGTTATCAATCATTTTGTCGGTGTGAGTGTAACCTAAATCCAGTTGTGGACTCATAGCAGATGGTGATGAATAGGGATGGTGATAAGCTTGGTCAGATGACAATTGGTTGATTGGCTGAGCACTTGCAACAAATGCCAGTGGATCATTTGATGCAGTTGGATTGAGTTTTTCTCTCAACGGACGATCATAAGCAGCATGTTTCTCATGTTGTTGCAGATAGGCATACAACTGTCCATAGTTTGTTTCTCTCAGACTTTTGTTGAGTTTTACTACAGTAACAAATCTGTCCTATTCCAGAGTCATGTTGTTTATAAAATTTGAGTTATGTTAGATGTTGGGCATAGTCATTCTGATGATCCTCATGTCATTTACCAACTTATGAAATCTCACATAGTAGTCTGTAATGTTCTCACCAGGGTTCATCTTAAAATGCTCAAACTCATCATACAGTTGTGACTCATGATCTTCCTTTGTGAGTTCTGATCCAGCCAGCAGCATTTTTACATTGTCCCATACTGCTTTTGCTTCACTGTTGAAGTTGATGATTTTGTAAACATCTTTGAGCAGACCTAGAATGACAATGTTTGAGGCTTTAATATCTGCATCATACCTCTTCTTTTCTTCCTCATTGAGATCATTGTAAGTTCGAGGCCTGTCGATTCCCAAAGTGATAGTTCCATCATCACCAGTAGTAACAACATCTCTGGTGGTGCCCATCTGAAATGGTCCTTCATCAATGGATTTGAGAATATTAAATCCATTTTCTTTGCCCAAGCAGTAAAGCCGTATTCGTTGTGCCCACGACTCATATTCCGTCCTATCTAGCATAGGAGGACGGGTATCGGACCCAGCTGCTTGAATGTCATCAGATGCAGTGCTTGGTATGGTTGCCTTACTCTATACGGTATTTTACAATTCTTGAGATTTAAACTGAGAAATGAGTTCTTTCGCGGGATTTTACAAAATTCAAGAACAAACCGCAATTCCAAAACTGCTGAAGTGCTATTCAAACAGTAAGTATCAAACCGCTAAAACCCTAGGCAAACCGCTAATATCTAACCGCTAAACCTGAAGACAAAACCGCTATATCTAAACCGCTGACATACACAACAAACCGCAAAGTCAAACAGCAAGTCCTGAATACTAAACCGCTATTCTCAAACCACAGTAATTAACCCAACCGCTATGATCAAACCGCTGAAACCAGAACCGCGAAGACCTAAACCGCTGAAGATTAAACCGCTGAGAGCTAAACCGCTGAAACTAGAACCGCTAAGACCTAAACAGCTGAAGATTAAACCGCTGAGAGTTAAACCGCTGAGACCAGAACCGCTAAGACTCATCCCACTGAAGATTAAACCACTGAATCCTGAACCGCTACTATCTAAACCGCTATAGGTTAAACCACTGCTGCTAAACGACAAACCGCTAGAGACAAGAACTGACAAACCGCAACCGCAAGTGGACAAACCGTCCTTTTCAGTAGGTTTTGTCCTTTTCGTAATTTGGTTATAATCCAAACCGCTATCAGAGATATAGACCAAGCCGCTAACAATAATTACCAAAATACGACAAACTGCAGCAAAGAAATCCTTCACCGAAGGTCAAACCGCTGCGAAGAAAACTCTTCCGAAAGCCAAACCGCTGCCAAGAAACTCTTCAAATCTTCCCTAAACAGACACTAACCAAGTTGTATGTTATCAAGGAAGATGTAAAGCAATTCTATGAACACAAAAGTACAAGTTTTCCACAAATTTAACCACAAACAAAGATTAAGCAAGGTTTTTCTTCACTATTTTATACGAACCAAAAAAACCAAAAATCCACACCATGAATCTAAATATGCTCTTACACGAACCTAACCATGGCTCTTCTAAAAAGTTGGTCTTCTAAAAAGCAGATGAGAACTTCTATATCTTCTACAGAGGCCGAGTACATTGCTATGTCAGCTTGTTGTGCTCAAATCCTATGGATGAGATCACAACTTTCGGACTATGGCTTTGCATATAACAAGATTCCTCTATATTGTGACAGCAAAAGCGCTATTGCTCTTTGTTGTAACAATGTCCAACACTCCCGGTCGAAGCACATCGATATCAGGCATCACTTCATAAGGGAACAGGTTGAAAAAGGGATTGTTGAACTATACATCGTGAGGACGGAGTTTCAGTTGGCTGACATCTTCACCAAGGCACTTCCGAGAGAACGGTTTCAGTTTATTCTCCCTCGTCTTGGTTGGAGAATGCTCGTGTCATAATTACTAATTATATGACTAGACATATGTGAGCCTATGGGGTCACACACTTATACACAGAGACATCATTTTATAGATTGTATTTATCGTATTTACAATATATAAACGACTACGTAACTTGAGATCGATAACGGGCCGTTAAATACTAAGTTAGACTTAGTGTTTTTGGACTGGGCCAACAACGGGCAAGCCCATTGTGGGCCCCTAATGTGGCCGGCCTTATGGGAGGTTCAAGAGGAAGTTATGATTTAAATTTGGTAAATAATAATTAGCTAAAATCACTCCTAATTATCATTTAACAGATTGACTAAATAAACTCTCTCCCTCCTCCTCTAATTGTACGGCACAAAGAGAAAGAAAACCTAGGGTTTTCTTTTTGATCTATTTCACTCTTGCATCTTGTTTATTCAAGGGTGATTAATTGGTTACGGGTCGATAGACTAGCATCGGGTGGTGATCAAGGACGTGTAGTGTGGGCATATCTTAGAGGAGATCAACCTTATTGATCTCTTGGGTTTCTTGATCAAATCGTGGGTATAGTATTGTTGGTGACTCCCGGATCACGCTTCAAAGGTATATCTCACTTGATTATGTGTTTATTAATTTTGATTGATCATATGGCACTATGGATCCGTTGTGTGGTGATGTTTATCCGCTGCGTTTATATGTTTAATATGATTATTTATTTCATACATCACCTATAGTGGTATCACGAGCCATCATATGTTGTCATATGATCATCATATATGCGTAAAAATGGCCAAAAACGATGTTTTTTAATGAATTTAAAGGGTTTATTTTCAAACAGCCCCTAGGGCTTATAAATATGATATAAGTCGACCTTGAGAGGGTCTTAAGATCTGGACTTTTTGATCATATGGCCATTTGTTATGCATATGTTGTTTGTTTACTTGATCGGTACCCGTAAAATGGCCTAAAAACGTGTTTTTTGAGAGATTTTTAACCCAATTTTTAATCAGCCCGTGAGGCTTATTTTTCTGAGTTAAAATGGTCTTAAGGAGGTCCTAAAATCAGTGGGTTATGAGTCTATGGCCATTTGTCACGTGTACTATTCGGGGTTTTAATTCTTGTTAATTATTTCTTCGATTCGTTGGCTAACAATTTAATTCTTGTTATTTATTTTTGTTATCCATGGCAAATACATGCATGTTTGTCCATGGAGTTAGCCAACACCTTGTAATGATCATATTGTATGTATTATTATGTGTATATGCAAAGCCGATGAAAACCTTGACCACTTGTGCGTTGTGATTGTGATGTTTGGTTGCAATTTTTCTTGTTTTGGGGTTTTGCCATTGTTTCGGCACTTTTGTAATGTAATTTCAATTTTGGTTTTGCCAATGTTTGGGCATTTTACAGTAGATACAAAGTAGATTAGTTGTATTTTACTTTATATGTATTGTAAACAAGAGCTTGGAAGCAAAAGGCGAAAGATTGAAGAGTTGTAGACTGAAAGTTGCTGCTGGACACCTGTTGGGAAAACGTGATTATCTGCTGATTGGTAAGGTATTTTTTTCTAAAATTTTTGGTGCAGGTCCACAAGACATAGGGCTACAACTTTGTCAACTGGGCCGAATCATGAGGAGGTGATCTTCCTGGGCTTTTGGGCCTTGCAAAACAGAAAAACTGGGCTGACAGAAACTGAAGTTCAAGTGCATAATGGGCCTTTTACTTGCTCATGATTGTCTTGGAGCAAGTGGGAGCCCTCCATGTGGTTGTGTTATTAGTCCCTAGTTGACTCTTGGTTCTTGTGATGGCTCACAAGACCAAGCATAGGATTTTCATCGGTTGAGGCTTTGCATATTGTGGTTGAATGTTTGGTTGGTTGTTTTTATGTATGTTGTGACTACATGTAAAACGAAAAATGTTTTCTTAAAACTTGAAACTAAACATAAACCATTTTTGAACTAAGTCTTATGATTTAGTTTAACTAAGTTTAAATATGATTTGAAACTTAAAATCATTGTTTTCTATATAAACAACACTTCAACCGGTTGAGATTGTTTGTTTATTTATTTATTTGTATTGTCCAAACTAAATAATCCACATAGGATATCTATTAGTCTTGAAAATGGACAACTTGACACACATAAATTAAAACAATGATTAGACTTAAGTTAAGAAAAGTTTTTAACTTGTGCTACGAAGAATGAATGCATGCTTCTTTCGTACACGTTTTTGATTCACATCAAAACAATTTACCCGTCAAAATTTAAGTCATGCCGTCCAATTATGAGAACACTTGCAATTACCTTTTAGCATCTGGTCAGACCTAGGTTGAATTGTAACCCAAGGTGACTATTTTCCATGGTCAGACCTAGGATTATTCTCACAGTTTTCAAATTGGATGACTTAATCGAGTAGTGTGGTCAGACCCTTACCCGAGGCAAAGATGGGACTAAACATGCCAGCTTGACACTAGTTGCTTGTTCACTAGTGCCATGAGTCCCATAAAGATCTAAGAGTTGCACATGTAATGCAATTGGTCGGCGTTACCTACCTATTGAATCCACCATTTCTAGTAGATCAACTGCATTAATGGTCGAACCTCAATGAGGATCTTAGCCTTTTCGTAAAATTAATTGTTTTAATATGCTTAAACTTGGGTAGTTAATTTTAAAAAGGATTAATTATTGAAACTTACTAAAATTTGAACTTTGTTTGTTTTGTAGATGACAACTCCTAATCATACCATAAACAACTCGTACATCAGATCAATTCTTGAAAAAGAAAAATTGAATGGTAATAACTTTTTGGACTGGTATCGCAACCTGAGGATTGTCCTAAGGGCTGAACAAAAGTTTTACCATCTGGAAGAACCTTTACCTGAAGCACCCCCTGCTAATGCCTCCGCTGCTGTTCGTACCGCCTACACTCGTAGGGTTAACGAGCAGCAAGAGGTTGCTTGTCTTATGCTTGCAAGCATGATCCCTGAGCTCCAAAAGAACTTAGAGAACCTTGCAGCATTTGACATGCTGACCGAACTGAAAACAATGTTCGAGCAGCAAGCTGAGCAAGAATTGTTTGACACTGTCAAAGCTTTTCATGCGTGCAAGCAGGAGGAGGGCCAAACGGTCAGTAGCTACGTCATGAAAATGAAGGGCTACCTTGACCAAATGGAGCGTCTTGGATACCCCATGCCTCAGATCCTTGGAGTGAGCTTGATACTAACCTCACTGTCAAAGGATTATGATCAGTTTGTGCAAAACTACAACATGCACAGCATGGGCAAGACCATTCCTGAGCTGCATAACATGCTGAAACTTGCAGAGAAAGGAATGCCCAAGAAGGCTCCTATGGTCCTAGCTATAAAGGAAGGACGAATCCAGAAGAAGAAGCCGAATGCAAAAGGCAAGGGACAAGTGAAGGGCAAGTATAAGCTTGCTTATGCCCCCCAACCTAAGATCCCCCCACCTGCTAAGAAGGAGCACCCGGCTAAGGACACCCTTTGTCACCATTGTGGAAAGAAGGGGCACTGGAGGCGGAACTGTCCGACCTACCTGGAAGAGTTGAAGAAGAACAAAGCTAGCAAAGCTAGCACATCAGGTATCTTCACTATAGAACTCTATACTTTTCCTAATAAATCATGGGTATATGATACTGGTTGTGGCACTCACATTTGTAATAATGTGCAGGGGCTTAGGGGAAGCAGAAAGTTGAAGCATGGAGCTTTGAACCTGTACGTTGGTAATGGCAACCGTGCAGCTGTCGAAGCAATAGGGAGCTTTGATCTCATCCTCCCTAATGGTCTAGTTATTGTTTTAAATAATTGCCATTTTGCACCTACTATTACTAGAGGTGTTGTTTCACTTTCTCGTTTGAAGGATGATGGTTTCATTCATACATTTACGGATTTTGGCATTTCAGTTTCTAAGGATAATATTTTTTATTTTAATGCTATTCCTCGTGATGGTATTTTTGAAATTGATATGCGTGATTCTATTTCAAACGATAGTTCTATATATAATGTTAGCAATAAGAAATCTAAACATAATTTAGATTCCACTTACCTATGGCATTGTCGTCTTTGTCACATAAACAAGAAACGCATTACAAAGCTGCAACACGATGGGCTTTTAGAGTCAACCGACCCTGAGTCGTTTGATAAATGCATTTCTTGTATATCTGGTAAAATGGCACGAAAGCCCTTCTCCCATGTTGGAGAAAGAGCTGAAGATCTACTTGGACTCATACATACTGACGTATGTGGCCCATTTAGAACAAAGTCAAGGGAAGGAGCTAACTACTTCATTACTTTTACTGATGATTTCAGTCGATATGGTTATGTTTACTTGATTAAACATAAACATGAAGCTTTTGAAATGTTCAAAGTTTTTCAAAATGAAGTGGAAAATCAACTCGGCAAGACCATAAAGGCTCTTCGATCAGATCGAGGGGGTGAATATATGAGTCTAGAGTTTTTAGATCATCTAAAAAGGTGTGGGATTGTCTCACAATTCACTCCTCCATATACACCACAACATAATGGTGTATCTGAAAGGAGAAATCGAACCTTGCTAGACATGGTTCGATCCATGATGAGTCTAACAACATTGCCAATGTCCTTTTGGGGCTATGCTCTAGAGTCTGCTGCACGCATTCTCAATTTGGTTCCAACCAAGAAGGTAGACAAGACACCATATGAAATATGGCATGGGAAGGTCCCTAAATTGTCGTACTTGAGAGTCTGGGGTTGTGAGGCTCTCGTGAAACGAGACACACCTGACAAACTTGAGCCCAGAGCTATCAAGTGTATCTTTGTAGGATACCCAAAGGAAACAATGGGTTACTATTTCTACTACCCACCCGAGAACAAAATATTTGTTGCCCGGAATGCTGAGTTTCTTGAGAACCGTCTCATTTCACAAGAGGCAAGTGGGAGCAATGTAGACCTTGATGAAATTCAAGAGGAAGATGCACAACCTTCTGGTAACACTAGTGAGCATCAAAATGAGATTGAACATGAAAATGTTGAACCTCATCAAGATGTTGCTCCCATTCGTAGATCCGCAAGGATACCTCAAGCACCTGAGCGATATGGTTTCTATGTCGATGCTGAGGAACATGAGTTAGGGGATCATGGTGAACCCGCTAACTATCGAGATGCATTATCGAGTCCTGAACACGATAAATGGATCGAAGCTATGAATGCGGAGATGAAATCCATGAAAGACAACGATGTCTGGGTCGAAGTTGACCTACCTCCTAACGCTAAAACCGTTGGGAGCAAGTGGCTCTTCAAAAAGAAGACCGACATGGATGGAAAAGTACACACCTACAAAGCTCGTCTAGTAGCAAAAGGTTTCACTCAAACCTATGGGGTTGACTATGAAGAAACCTTCTCGCCTGTTGCAGACGTAAAAGCTATTAGGATTCTTATAGCCATAGCAGCGTACTATGACTATGAGATTTGGCAAATGGATGTCAAGACAGCTTTCTTGAACGGCCACCTAAACGAAGACGTTTATATGGTGCAACCCGAGGGCTTCGTGAATCCTAAATATCCAACTAAAGTATGCAAGCTTCAAAGATCCATTTATGGATTAAAGCAAGCATCTAGAAGTTGGAATAAGAGATTTGACGATGAAATCAAGAAGATTGGTTTCACTCAAAATCTCGATGAGCCATGTGTATACATAAAAACTAGTGGAAGTATGGTCGTGTTCCTAATCTTATATGTCGATGACATATTGCTCATGGGAAACAACATTCCAATGCTACAAGATGTAAAATCCTGGCTTGGAAATTGCTTTGCCATGAAAGATCTAGGAGAAGCCGCGTACATACTTGGAGTCAAAATCTATCGTGATAGATCAAAACGATTAATCGGCTTATGTCAAAGTGCATACATTGACAAAATCCTGAAGCGATTTAGGATGCAAGATTCCAAACGTGGAAATCTTCCAATGCAACCAAATACAGTATTGAGTAAAGCTCAAGGACCCTCCACACCTGATGAGGTGAAGAGGATGAAGGGAATCCCGTATGCTTCGGCTGTGGGATCCATAATGTATGCGGTTAGATGCACTAGACCTGATATAGCGTTCTCTCAGAACCTAACGAGTAGATTTCAACAGGATCCAGGAGAATGTCACTGGACTGCTGTTAAGAACATATTAAAGTATCTACGAAATACTAAGGATATGTTTCTTGTTTATGGTGGTGATGTCAAGCGTGAGCTCGGTGTTACTTGTTACACTGATGCAGGCTGGGAGACGGATCGTGATGACACCAAATCCCAAACGGGGTATGTTTTCATCATGAACGGAGGTGCTGTTGACTGGAAGAGTGCCAAACAAAGCACTATCGCGATGTCCTCTACAGAAGCTGAATACATTGCTGCTTCTGAAGCTGCTATGGAGGCGATTTGGATACGTAAATTCATTTCTGGGCTTGGCGTTGTCCCCAGCAATGAACGACCTATGGATATGTACTGTGACAATACAGGTGCCATTATCATAGCCAATGAACCAGGTGTTCAAAGGGGTGCCAAACATTTTCGTCGAAAAGTTCACTACATTCGAGAGGTGATCGAAAGTGGTGATATTCGTCTTCTCAAAGTTCACACAGATGACAACATAGCTGATCCTTTTACTAAACCAATGCCTTGTGCCAAACATGTCGAACATGCTAGGAGCATTGGACTTAGACCAGCTAGTAGTCTCATGTAGATCTGTATTTTTAGTATTTTGAATAATTAGAACGTTAAACGGTTTGTATTTGCAATGAATTGATGTAATGGTTATGATCGTTTTCATTTTATATCAACTGTGTTCTATATTTGCATGTTTAATCCATGAATAATTTATTTATTCTAAAATTATCCATTGTCGGTTGACGATACGGGAGTATCATCAAATTAAGGCAAATGTGAGCGTGTTGGTGATTCATTTGCCAAACTCACATGTTGTTCATTGTGATGAACATTGGATTGACCCAACCTACGAGAATTCACTACATGGATCGTCGTCAATAGTGAATCTCGCAAGAGGTTTTGTCTCTTATCCTTAGACTTGAGATGCAAGCAGGTCTTGCATGTGTGGAATTTCATTCCTTGATATGGTTAAACGCTGTCCTGAATAAGGTAGTTATAAAGGCCATTATCAGGAGTGATATGAAGCATGTGAATGACACGTGTAGTCAAAACAGGATTTGTTCCTCCACATGTTATGGAGTTAGATACTATTGGGCCCCTCGATGAATTGAACAGATGTTTGTATGGCCGTACCCAAATGAGATTAAGATGAATCTTAATTCACTTGGTAATCTTGTTCAATATCCGTATCGAGAAACATAATAGTTGAACAATTAGAATGACATTTGATCCATGTCTAATATTCAACACGGTATCTGTAACAAAAGGATAGATGACATATAAACCATCTGAAATGAGACGTTTAAGAAACTACTCTCACATATTTCTAGGGGCTTTGGCGTGTTGCTAGACGCTAACCATTGCTTGTATAATTACTTGATTATTATGACGTCGCAAGTGGGAGCTGTTGGAGAATGCTCGTGTCATAATTACTAATTATATGACTAGACATATGTGAGCCTATGGGGTCACACACTTATACACAGAGACATCATTTTATAGATTGTATTTATCGTATTTACAATATATAAACGACTACGTAACTTGAGATCGATAACGGGCCGTTAAATACTAAGTTAGACTTAGTGTTTTTGGACTGGGCCAACAACGGGCAAGCCCATTGTGGGCCCCTAATGTGGCCGGCCTTATGGGAGGTTCAAGAGGAAGTTATGATTTAAATTTGGTAAATAATAATTAGCTAAAATCACTCCTAATTATCATTTAACAGATTGACTAAATAAACTCTCTCCCTCCTCCTCTAATTGTACGGCACAAAGAGAAAGAAAACCTAGGGTTTTCTTTTTGATCTATTTCACTCTTGCATCTTGTTTATTCAAGGGTGATTAATTGGTTACGGGTCGATAGACTAGCATCGGGTGGTGATCAAGGACGTGTAGTGTGGGCATATCTTAGAGGAGATCAACCTTATTGATCTCTTGGGTTTCTTGATCAAATCGTGGGTATAGTATTGTTGGTGACTCCCGGATCACGCTTCAAAGGTATATCTCACTTGATTATGTGTTTATTAATTTTGATTGATCATATGGCACTATGGATCCGTTGTGTGGTGATGTTTATCCGCTGCGTTTATATGTTTAATATGATTATTTATTTCATACATCACCTATATATTCTCCCTCGTCTTGGTATGAAGAGCTTGACACCTGAAACACTCAAATGTCTTTAAGAAGAAAAGGAGGAGTAAAGGATTGGCTTCACATATCCTTGTATATACTTGTATATATCTTAAACCAAAAAAGAAAATAGAAAAATATAAAACCTATAAAAGCACTAAAAATCAGAAAAACAAAAAATACCAAAAATAGTTCTTCTAGGCATGTCTTCTGTTTATCGATAACATTTACGGACCTAGAAATGTCATTCAATAATTACACGGGTCTTTAAATGAAGCTCGAGCAGAAGTTATACTAACCGGTTAAAACATGTCTAAATGGCTTGCAGTTACTTCATACTGCAACCCGCGCTTTATAATGGGGAAAGCATGTCGCCAAAAGGACGGCTGTTCCTCCAACTGGGTGATGTTCACCTGGGCATGGATTACTTTATATCCATATTTCTTTGAACTGATGTACGTTTCAGTGCATCATTTCTTGTATAAGAAGAGAAGTCTTCTTTACACCACAAACTCCTTCTGTTCTATGATTCTTCAGGAGAGTTTTGGTGTTTCACAAGGTGGTAACTGGACTTAAATTTTCACAAATACTTCACACTCAATTGAATGACTACAGCTCTTTAAATAGAAAATGGGTCATTAATTGAGGGGGAGAGTATTTGTTCAAAATTTTGACACCTTTTTAAGCATTGTGCAACATCAGCAGTGACATTCTCTCGTGGTTTAAGGGGGAGCATAGTATGCTCCATAATCAGAATACATTTAAACCTGACCACATTTTCTCCAAAATTTTCTAAACATATTTAAATCAATTGGGATCACAAATCTCAAATGGTTTGAAATTTTTGATCGTGGGAGAGAATGTGATTTAAATATGAAATTCTGATGAAAATGTGATTATTTGGTCTTAAATGTAAGCTCTCCCATATGTGCTAAACTCTTTCGTATATCGATGCACATATTGAGGGGGAGCAAATGGCACTACAGCAAAAAGGATGCGACATCTCATGTAACTCAGACCTTACAAATGAATTGACGAAACACAAACTGTCATTAATCGAAAGGACATATCCTGGCCGGGTAATAATTTCAAGCTGGTCTAACCAGTGATGTAAGCGTATCTCGAAGAGGATATGTCTGAGTAGAGAGTACCATTTTGAGAAACTTTATGTGAATTTGACCAGGCCGGGTAATAATTTCAAGCTAGTCTAACTAGTGATGTAAGCGTGTCTCGAATCGGTCATGTTCACTGAAAGTGGATCAATTCAAAAAGTGCAAGCTCTACCCAACATGTGCAAATTTTAAATTAAAACATATGAGCACATGTTAAGGAGGAGCATTTGAAAAATATAAAATTCTCAAAGTGTTAGCAAAATGTGTTTCATAATCATGAACACTTTGAGAGATTTTTCAAAGATTTGGTAAATGGCAACATAGGATAGTCATGAAGTTATAAGGTGGCTAAGGTTAGGAAAACCGTCCTATGATCCGCCAGAGCCGGAGGGATCTACCCAGGGACAATAACGAATAGTTAGTATTAGAAAGTCCTTAGGTATGATTATGAAAAAAGGAGTAATATGAGAAAGGAGAAAGAAGGGGTTGAAGAATTAAAAAGAAATGAAATGAGAAAGGGTGAAAAGAAATAACCCTCCAATTATTCAACCTTAGGGGAGAAACCGGGTTCAATTCATATGCTACTGGTGGCTACTAAGGTAACACCGGTATTGAAGTCAAGACGTCATGGACCCAGTGACGCACTGCACTAAACCTTCTAAACCACTCAAGTTCTCTTAAAAGGACTTGTTTCATTCTCACAGGGAACCCTGCATAATCTATCGACCGCTCATTACGAGTTATGTTGATATTGAAACAGGAGACACCGCTCCAGTCTCCGACTAACAAAAATGCACTTATCGAGTCTAGAGCCAAGAGATGCATCATAAGATCTCAATAGGAATACATGTTACTTCTACACTGGTTGTTCAACATTAAGGACACCAGGTGTAAACTTATGAGTCCTACGCAGATCTTAGCAATTTGCTAGAACATTTATGAGAGTGTTTAGAAATGTAACTCTCAGTGATTGAATGGAAATTCCTGCCAGGGTGAACATCAAACAGCCCTGAAAGCAGGTCACTTCGGTAATTCTTTGTGAATTACGCTTAGTGGTCGCGGCGGTTTCAAACGGTCTACAGTCGTGGAGTGAACTCCAGCGACTCACCTAATCGTTGATTTACTACGGTAGATCTTGTAAGCCCTCTGTGGGCTTTCGATTTAGGAACGGCCTTGGTAAGGATTATAGAGAGTTTTCACACCATGCTATTGAAAATCTCTAAGTCCAAACCTGTAAGTACCGGACGTTTTATTGCTAACTGTCGTATGCAAAAATATCTGGCGGTTGCTGCTGATTGCCGAAAAGATGCTGATCCATCACCCAATTCTCACACTTCACCATGATTGTATTCAAAGAAGTCATGATAGACTGAAAGACCTTCAACATTGCTTCCGCAACTCTGATGCTGAAAATCATTATTCAATAAAGTGTGAGCATGTCGACTCAAAGATCACAACTTCACAAGGAGACGATGCTGCAAGATGACTTGAAGACAGTTGTTGGATGATAACCTCAAAGAACACTCGAAGATCATCCAAGTCAAAAGATCAGTCATCAAAAGTTCAATGTTGAACGCACAAAGATCAATGATTTTGAAGAATCAATACCTACGAGCTAGGAAGACATGTTCATCTAATGGAATGCTAAGAATTCAAAATATTATTTCCGGGGTGACCTCCCTTAGGGGGGGATTGTTAGGAATATAAATATTCATCTGAAGACTCGGTCACCCCGAGTATCTGTTAGCATTATCTAGCTCGTAGGATTATCAGTAATATTAGTAATAGTTTAGTTAATATAGAATTTGTGGAGTGGTTCGGGTCTTTACCCACTGTCAGCTCGCTCCACAGCCCACTCGGGGCAACAATACTATGTACTATAAATACCTCTCTCCACCTAGGGAGAGGGTTGGAACTCCTTCACATTTTCACAAAATACAATTTCACATTTTCTCTCTCTAGTTCCCAACCATCTATCTCTCTCTAAAACCTTCTAAAGATTCGGCCAAATCCACCATATTTGTGTGTTATATGTTTATGAATATGCTACAGAAATTGAAATGGTTGAAAAATCCATGCAATCCCCTAAGGGGATTGTGGAAAACATCCTTGTGAAAATCAATAAGTTTTTTTTCCCAGTTGATTTAGTTACGTTGGACATTGTTGAAGATGACAAAATCCCCATAATACTGGGAAGACCCATGCTAGCAACCGCTCATGCTAAAGTAGATGTTTATGGCAAGCAATTAACATTAGAGGTAGGGGAAGAAATTAATTTCAAGGCTAATGAAATTGTATCACCTAACCATAATGGGAATGTTTGTGTTATTAACCAGATACATGAACCGAATGATTTTTGAAAAGTGTTGGAAGAGTTCCTAATGAACGACGATGTAAATGGGGATATAGGAGATTTTTTGGAGCTAAATGATTTTTCATCAGGTACAGATTTCGACGTGTTCTCGGAATACCAAAAGGAAGAAGAGGAGCCGGGGATCGGTTTGGATGACCTGAATCAAGAACTAAGCTATATGGAAGAGGTCCCTTTAATCGAGACACTAAGCAATGGGGGGGATCCACCATTACGACCTCAGATCTATGAAGCTAGCAATCGGATTCACCATCGAAATCCTTATAATTTACAACTAACTTGTAAAAATGGATTCGCGGATTTCCATCCTTTCTTTGATCCGAATTCACCAATTAATGTTATGTCTAGGTCAAGCTACAACAAATTAATGAGTAATGAGGTGGCATATAAAGGAAATAACTTCGTCAGAATAGTTAGGAACATTCATGTGTTTGTGGGTATTTACACATTTCTAACTGATTTCGTGATTTTGGAAGATGTAACTGAGTTTGTCGAAAAAGGTTTGCTCGAAGTTATATTAGGGAAACCTTTTAAAGATATAACTGGTTTGGAAGAAGGTTTTAGCGACGATCTCATTTGGATAACAAGTAAGAATGATACGACCATGTTCCGAGTTGCAAGAACCGTAACTAAGTTTAAAAATTGGACCACCGAACAGTGGAGCAGAATCCTACCAATATTGGAAAAAAAATGAGGATAAGTAAAATGGGCACGATTATGCCTATCAAAAGATTAAGGAATCCTATAAGGGATGCTTGCAACTCGGACCAGAATATAAGCGAGACGAAAAAGTTATTGATTGGATCATTCATGCACATGTTAGTCTCCTTGAAATGACAAATGCCCATTTTTGAATAAGACTTTGAGTCTAACTTAAAGACTCGTTAATAAAGAAAAGTGCTTGTCGGTAGACAACCTGTCTTTTCTATTTTCTTCTTTCATTAGTGTAGTTGGTTTGGTTTGTCTGTTATTACTTTTTGCAGGTATCTTCAAAATTAGAGAACGTAGGAAGGCTTGGCACGAGCCATAGAGTTGAACATTTCGGGGAATGGCATCAGAGAGTATATATGGCGAACCTTGACGATGTGGTTGCGCCGTAACCTTCCCTAGCCTTCAGTAAATCAAAAAGTCAACTCTTCTAAGGCGTAGCTAAGTAAATGAGGTTACGTCGTAGACTCTTCCTGTAGCAAATATCATTTTCCAAATAACTTGCATTCCATAACCATGTATTAGTAACTAAATGAAATTTGTAGGTGTGTTCCCTGTAAATCCTCACGAGACTACACTCGTCTACTCAGGACACCGAGTGCTTTAAAAGCCTTGTTGTATACGCTAAATGCAACCGTGATTCCTACGAAAGTGAGTTAGGTTTTAATTTTTATTTTATTTTATTTTATTTTATTTTATTTATTTATTTTTTAATTTTTTTTGTATGTTTTTTTTTAGAATTATGCTTTGGTAGTGGTGTGATTTCAAGGAATTGAAGTTTGCTCATGGAGGCGAAGTAAAGGCATGTCTTTTTCACGTGTTCCTTCTATCTTGTTGGAGCAAATTTCAATGGAGTTCTCGCTCTAATTCTACTTATCTCTCTTTATTTTTCATTTTTGCGTACAGTACAGACATTGTACATTTTAAGTGGGGGAACGGGAGTAGAATTATCACTTAACTCGATTGCCCTCATTTTTCTAGTTTATTTAGAAAAATTAATGCAGTTTTGAGAAAATTTGACATGTTTTTCTTAACCTAACTAGAGTAGATCTTTGCCGAGCACACACTAACCCTTGATTCCATTGGTGAGAATAGCCTAATATCCATTTTCTAATATGACATAAACCACCAAATATTGAGTGTGCTGGTAGTATTGTATACTTTAGAACATGACCGTTATATCATTTTGAGACCATAGATGAGTATTGCATTGAGTTCTCTTGATGCATTTAGGATAGATAGTTCTAGAAGGCAATTTTTCAGGATTTACAACAAAAAAATCCTATATGTGTTATATTGTGTGCGTTTATCGACTAGTCACCTCGACTTGTCGACCTCCCGTGATAAACCCCTTTGTTATACTCACCTTTAGTGCAAGATACCCTTAGATACACTCTTCTGAGCCAATCTTTCGTCTCTTACCCCAATTATATGTTGTTTCCTTTACACCATATCGCTTTAGCCTACCATGTGGTCTTTAGTATATGGTTGGGAAATTGCCGTTCGCCTAAGTCCTTGGTCCAAGTTGAAGGGTTCGTCATAACACTCAGAATGAGCATGTTTTTAGTTGCATTGTCGTTAGTTTTGTGCATCAAATTTGGTTATATTTATATGTTTTTGTTACTTAATCATGAAAAAGTGTATATGCAAGTGAATGTAGCCAAATGCAAGAAAAAATAATGAAAAGATGAATAATTGGAGTAATTATGCACATTTGGAAGATTCCCGTGATTGAAGCGAAGTTAGGAACCACGCAAGGACTCTGTGATGTGAAGGTATAAAGATTTTCATGATTCTACGTCAAGAAAAGATCAAGTTCTATGGAAGAAATCAGTACCACAATCAAGGATAAAGCTTGCAACGAGAATAGTCAAAGAAAAGTAAAAAATGTGTATGCAAGAGGACTCCAGCTATAACAACCCGAAATTTTTCACGTGAACATTTAATTCTAAACTCTAAGTCATTACTTTGAAATTTACAAGAATACAATTTACGTATAACTTTTTACTCGAATCAATGCAAAATTTAGAATACTTTTCAAGTGCACTAGGACTTTCGGCTATATTTAGTCCACAACATTCCAACACTTTGTTCCTACTCCGGTTCGAAATTTTAATCCCTAAGATAATTCACTTTTTATTTATTTACGATTGTTAAATTAACAAACGCTTTTCGATATTTAAATAAACACCCGATATACCCAATACTCCTAACAATTATTTTTAACGCATTTTTATACTTCCTAAATTATTACCAAAGTTCCAAAAATATTTTCTTACGCCTAATGTAATTTCTTTATTCATTTCATTTAATTACGCGTAACTTACGTTAATCACCAAACCGATAACCAATACCTATTTTTAATACCCAATACATACAATATATACACTTTGGTACAAAATTAACTCTTCTACTCCTAATTTTACCCATATTGCCCCTCCCCCCCCCCCCCGTCCCATAATAATTACTAGACCATCTTTTCTACTTGCAATTAATACAAGACCAAGAACCATAAAACATGTAGTTGCAAGACCAAGTTTTTGTAGGCTTGACTACCAATTTGTCTCCCCCCTCCTAGCCCCCAATCGGCCAACATCACACACCTAGTCACCTTGATATTTTTGACTTACTATTATGAGTTTGAAAATCCTCAAGTATATATACATGCACATATTTAGTAACTAGCACTAGAAGAAAAAAAATATATATCATCACTCACTCTCACATACAATTCGATCTACCAAGGAAGCAAGGGAAAGAAGAAAACTTGTTTTGGTTAATTCAAGTATCATTAGGGCACATTTGTAAGGGGTTTAGAAGCATTAGTCTTGGGTTAATCAAGTAAATTACCTCCTCATCATACTAATCATCTTAAGTAAGTAACACTTTACTTCCATAAATTTCACACTCTTTATATCATGATATTAGTCTCAAGTTGCATATACTTGTTTATCACTTTGTACATGTTTGTAAAACCTTATAACCACAATGAGAGTATAACTAATGACTATGTCTTGAACATATTTTTTTTATCATGAATAAACTAGTTGATTATGAATCTTGACAAGATGTAAAAATTTAAAACATGACATATGAGCTAGTAAGTTAGCTAAACAAGTTTTGGTGAATACTTTATTTATAATGAATTGAACTTTTCATATTTCTAATTTTATTGTTAAGTCACTATTGACATGTTGAGAAATCGGTGGAAGAGCTAGGATTAGTTTGGGAGTTGTTGTTAAGCGGTTTTGGATAACTAGAAGGCTAGGAAACGCGTTTTGACACTTTTAGAAGAGAGGCTGTCCCATTCGACCTCACCCTGAAAAATCAGTAACTTAGTAGCAAGATTAGGCTAGAAATACAGAAAATAGACTCTATAACGAAAACGTAGCCGCTTGAATGAGTTAAAGCGGACTTATAACGAAGAAGATACGTTAGTTTTAAGTTGTACGACGAAAATGAATTTCCTGAAAAAGTAGTTGCTGTAGGGAATTTTTAAGAGGTAGAAACTGATGTTAAAATTTAACTAGACTAGCCGAGGCACTAAAAACATGTTAGTATACTTAAACACGTACCCGGGGATGTATAAAACTTAAGAATCGGAGCTAAGACGAGAGAGTTATGGCCTAATGAAGTTGCGACGAAATATAACTTTTTGACAGCTTATTTTTGGCTAATAGAAAGCTGTTAGAAATATTTAATGTGGATTTTGGACACTTTAGAGTCGGTTTTGGCTAAAATGACGTAAACAAAAATGGTAGAACGTTATGTATACTTGTTAGGCGCGTTAGAGGTTTTCAAAAATACTTATTAACAAGACGACTATAGTTTAATCACGCGATTAACTAGTTACGTTTTCTAAAAAGGGTTACTTTGCTTAATAAATAGACAAATTGACGCAACTATATTTTTGTCGATAAATATTGCAACAAACATGTACAAGTGATATAATAGTATATGAACTTGCATGCACGACCTTGTTTTCAAACCTAAGACATGGTATTTATTTAGGTTGCGATTAGAGTTATCAGACCTTTATTCACAGTTTACCGTATTACTAATCGAGATTTGATAACTGAGGTGAGTTTCATAGCCCCACTTTTACTTGTTTTACTATTTGATTTGAAATACTTGGGGTGGAAATACATTGCTTGTTTTTACATATGGACACAAGTGCATTAAACATTTATTGATTGCCTAAGTTGTTGTCGTTTGCCATAAATTCCCCACAATCATGAACCATTAATTACTTTGTAAGCGCGAATGTTGTGAATAGATCTATTGGGGGTAAACTCCCCCGTCCGGGTTGGTCGCTCCAATTTGTCAAACGGACGCATTTCATTTGATGTCGTACAGGTGTTTGGAAAAGCACCTGTTTTGGGTGATAACATGAACAAACTGTTAAGGCTTCGGTGTTATGAGCTTAGTGCAACAGTAATACTTTTCGTGGACATATTTGGAATACATTATCGTTGAAATCTTGTGGTCCATACATAACTTGTTGTTTACTTAAACCTATGAACTCACCAGCTTTATGCTGACCCTTTTAGCAAGTATTCTCAGGTGTTGATCTTTTCTACAGTATAATCTATTGTTGGAGGCGCTTGGCATGGGCACGGTCATAGACTACCCTGATATATCTAGGACCACTTGTTTACATATATGGGCCTTATTTCCGCAATCAAATTAAATGTTGTAAACTTAATTACTATGATAATGTAACTATTTTTCTAAATGTATAAGGTAAATCCGTACTCTTTACTTTGTGTTGTGATCCAATTTAGTAGCACCCCAGCGATATCATCTTCCGCTGCGACCCATTTTTAGGGGTGTTACACCAGTCGATCGGCTGGAGCCCGCATCCGAGAGCAGCCGATCGGATGGATCCTCATCCGATCGGTAGGACTGAGTTTGGAATTACAATGAAGCATTACTGATGGTTTTACTCCTCATAATCATTGTGGCCGATCATTTCCTTCATATTTACTGTCCTAGGTCGTTTTTACTTGTATAATAAGTGTTCTTTTACTATATAATGGGATCCATGGCTAGATACTAAGTGTGACATTCTAAATTAGTAATAAGCTTTACACCAAGGCTATTACTTTCTCATTTTATATTGCCTGAAAGTCTAGAAGTGCTGAAAAAACGTCCAGGAAACATTGAGTTGATGTCTCAAGTGTTTGGTTCAAGTTTGGAGTTGTTTACAGGTCATATTAGGCGATTGGAGGAGCGTGGTTGCTATAGTTCCACGAATCTAGTTCTTGTAACTCTAAGATAGGTATATCTTGCTTTATTTGGAATGAACTACTTTTACTTTAAGTTTAATGAAAGTTATGTTTGTTACTTGTGTTCTATTATGATGAATGATATGGAGTAATTTGTTGGTATACTTATGTGTATGATGTAACTATTGTATGAGTATTCTTATCTAGAGTGATACATGAAAATCTTTCTTATTTTATGAGTTTGTTGGAATAACATCTAGTCTTGCTTAGTTTGTTGGTAAAAACATTTAAAGAATAAAAAGGCCGAAAGGATTTTCTTCATGTTTTTATTTCAAAACGTTAGTGCACGAATTAGTATGGATCATGATGAGTGACAATCATCATGTTTACTCATTAAAATAGATTTGAAACGATTTCATTAAGAGAAAAGGCCGAAAGGATTCGTAAGAACAAATAAGATAAGAAATGCTTTTTGATGATGTACCCTCCAAACAGGTCGAAGGACACCCATTCGAGCCTGTACGAAACCTTCCTCTCGAAGGTCCAAGCTAGCCTCTTAATATCTTCAATAGCGTCAAACCATTCGTCCATGACGAGGTTACCATTTGGAAACTCGCCAATCGAAGGCCTAAGCCTTTCGGGGTAAAGCCTACAAGGGTATTAGCAGGATGAAGCCTGCAATCTCTCCCTCTGATGTGTTACGTGTGTATACAAGTTTTAAATTTATAAGGGGTGAATTACCGAATCTATAAATAACACATACGAGCAAGTGAACTCGTCCGTTTAGAAAGATTATGATGGTAAGTCGGGATCGTTTGCAGGGATTTGTGAGTGAATCGAGTTGTAAGTATAAAAGCTACTAAAAGTAAATCTAAAAAACAAGCAATAATGATAATATGATAATTCAAATGGTTGAAACTACACTTGCTTAAACTAGTATACTAATCTAGATAAGCATGATTGTGATAAGTTTTCTTAACATGTTGGTTATGATAATTAGTTGGTGAACTAATCTATTGTTCTTACAAGTTAAACCTTCGTCAAGATTTTAGTTTATAAAAACAAGCATTAAGTTTAACCAATCAATTCAAGATCAATTCAAGTTTCATAAGTTTAGATTAACAAACTTAAACACAAAAATAATCTTTTGTTCTATCAAATAAGCTTAGGAAATGGTCAATACAAAAGGTAACCGATCATAGACAAAAAGGTTACAATTTATTGTAAACTACTAATCTTTCGACCTATGAGGTGGTTTCCAATCAATCCAATTTGATAGACAAAAGCATTCTTATTACAACCACAATTAAGTTTCTTTGTTTAACCAAGAATAATGGGTAAAAAACAATCATTCATAGACAAATGATTATAACTAGTTGAATAACAATAAACCTTTCGACCTTTAGAATTACTAACAACTAGTCAAACTTGATTAACAAATGTCACTATGAAACTTAAGCATAATTGGATCTTAGAATTAACTTGAAATTGAATTAAAACATGTTATCACAATCATACGCAAATCATTATGTAATATACATCATCTAAGCAAGTGCACAAAGGCACTAGCCACTCATAGCAAGCATGAACATAAAATCAGAATTTTGAACATTAAAAATCATGATTAAAAGTCTTACAATGATTGGAATGAGATTACAAATGATAAGGTAATGATACCCAAAGTATTGGTGTTGACTTCTTGAAGTTTTGACTTCCAAATGTTGATTTCTTGGACTTCTAAAGTTTCCTAGACTTCTAAGGACGGATTTGAGAGCTTTTGAGAGTGGTTTATGATTAGAGAGAGTTGTTGTCTTAGTTGTTGTTGAATTGTTTTTGAATTGTTCTCCAAAGGCTCTATTTATACTCATCTCAAGGCCTAGGGTGTTAAATGCTGCAACTTGGCCTCCAAGTAGCTTAGAAGGACCTAGAATACACATGAAAAGAGCCTAGAATCGTTGGTAGCAAGATACAAAGTTTAGTGATAAAGTTTGGCCATACAGGCACTCTCCAACTGATCGGTATTACGTCCATCCGATCGGTTGGTGTCACAACTCGTAATTCCAGGCCATTTTTCCGAACCTCGACAATTTACTATTCACGAGTTACTATTCATTTTTACTATTCACTGGCACTATTCATTCCAAAATTTTTATTTCATATTCTCGTAAGTTAAACCATTTTAATGATAACCCGAGATTTTGGCACTCGTCGGATAATTTCTGCAAGAATCACGAAACCGTGTCCGAGATTTACCTTAAGGTTTAAACATCATTTAGGCATCCCGATATGTCAAAACAACATTACCAATAAGAGAAATATATGTTTTCCACCTTCCGTGACATTTTCATGAATTTAGGAATTTTAGGATACCCGGTTTTAAGTTTTGTGACTTTACGACTTACAGTTAGCAATTAACGGGACCAAAACTCACTCCGTAAGTCAAGATAAGTATCCAACCTAAAATATCTAGATATTTTCTCAAAAATATCTAGATATTTCAAAAACCTATTGAAATTACCATTATACCCTTTCATTGAAATTACCAAACTACCTTTGGACTATATAAAGCCTAAACTAGCTTCATTTTTACAAAAAAATCACAAACTCATCTCTCTTTCTCTCTCAATCCCACGGCAGCAAGAACACAAGAGGAAGAACCCAAAATTTTTCTAGCAAAAGTGTTATACAAGTTCCTTATATCTTCCTTGTTAGAGTTTTGCGATAAAAACTCCAAGGTTGTGATCTTTTTCCATCCAAACTCATCAATCTTCAAGTAAGCTTCAAGTGAACTTTTTCATCATCTCATACTTTCATTTGATCATTAACATCATGTATTCTCAAGTTATAATGGTTAAACATGCGAGTTACATATGTTATTCATACCACTTTACAAGTTTTATGGTTTTTATGAGTATATATAAAGCCTATGATCATTCCCTTGAAATCCTACAATATTTTGTGAAGTTTAGGACCCATGACACCCTAAGAAGGTGTATGGTAGATTAAGGGTTGTTTTGAAGTTGATTGGAGTGGACTTGAACAAGTTATGAACTAGAAAATTCATTTTTAGACACTATTAGAAAGTTGCTGTCCCTATTTGCAAAACGTGGGAAACTCAGGGGCTAAGGTGTAACTTTGGACCAAAGATTTAGAAAATACTTTCAAAAACGAAACTATGGCCGCTGGAATGAACAAAAACGAGTCTATAACGAAGGAGATATGATTTTTCAAAGTTAGGCGACGAAAAACTATTTTCTGAAAATAAGTTTGCTGTTTGCCGAACTTCAAGGGACAAAATGAGGCATTAGCCGTAATCTATCCGACCCGAATTATCAAAAATATATTAGTATGTTGTCCCACGATTCCGTGGATATAAAGAACGTTGAAAACAGACTTGAAACGACCAAGATATACACGTTTGAAAACCCGACGAAACTTAGTTAATTTTGACAGCTTCTAATAGCAAAATATATTCCAAGTGTAAAACAGTTTTCCTTTCAAGTCACCATATTGCGAGTTATTTTCCCGTTGATCGAGTCAGTTTTGAGAAATTTTCATCAGTAACTAAAATGAAGTACACCTGGCCTATTTTCCAAATCAATCAACCGTTCGTTGATCGGACTTATAACGAGTAAGATATAATTTTCCGAATATCTCCGAAAACAGCCATTATATGAAGATAATACTAAGTATAGAAATTGTTTTTACAAGACACTATATTCATAGCTGATTTTCTTTATGATCGAGACGCGTATGATCAAAACTCATAAGAGACGACATTGAGATTATGTTACAAGGATTTCAAAAACGACAAGTTTTATTACTAACTCTTAACGTGCAATATTTTGCGGCTAGTTTTGCGAGGCTGTTTGGTCACATTTTCACAAGTTATAAAAAGTATTATTTTGCGACGAAACTATTATATTTGGCAATAGAACACCAAACGAGGATCATAGAGTATCATTTCAACATATTTACACGAAAAATAGTTTATGACTTAACGAGACGTCAAAAATGTATTTTTCGACGATAAACATTATTTTCAAAATTAACGAGTGGTATCGTTGACATACGTATTTGCATGTGTAGCATCATTTCATTGCTTACAATAGATCATATCATTCATGTTAGGTCGCGGTTAGAGAGCGAGCCTCATTTCAGCATCTTCATATCTGTCATTGTGCTATTACATCAGGTGAGTTTTATAGCCCCTACTTTATACGTTTTGAACTTTTGGGGGAGATACATGCACAAATACTTGCTTTGACACTTGAAACGTTTATACTTTTATACTATGCTAAGCTTTCAATACTTTTAGCAGAACTACGATATGTGCCTTAATGTGTAAATATTGATTGTGTATTCTTGAGCAACGTATATCTTTGGGAAATGGCACCCAGCAGACTAATATCTTTGGGAAATGGCACCCAGTAATCTTTGGGAAATGGCACCCAGTATTCTTTGGGAAATGGCACCCAGTAATCTCATGATGCATTGATATGCAAGACATCTACTCTAGACATACTATGTTAGCAGTGGGTTGTAAACACACAGGTTGCAAGTCTTGAATGGGCGGGGCTTGGAACTGAGTGGATTTACAATGCCTTTGCTGTGGAAACTTTCTCTAAAGGCTTTTCAACTTATTTATAACAAACTCTATGAACTCACCAACCTCGTGTTGACACTTTAGCATGTATTTTCAGGTATAAAGCAATAGTACGCTTCTGGAGGCTTTTGGCAGGGCATGGCATGGTCATAGAAGACTCTGATAAAACATTTGGGACCGCTTAACTTATTTTATGGGCCAACTTCCGCACCACTTTTCATAATGTAAATTTAACACTTTTGACTTATCAAATATATTCTAAATGATTGATGTGAAAACCGTTCTTTACACTTGTGTTATGATACCAATTGAGTTGCACCCCAGCGATGTGTAAGCTTCCGCTGGACCCGATTTTGGGGGTGTGACAGGTGGCCTCTAGATTCGGTTGTGCGCTACGTCCGATCGGATGGTGATGACCTGTAGAGTCAATCTTGGACTTTTGGAGTTCGACTTGTATCTTTCTCATAGCTCTATGTTCTTTGTCTAAACTTGATCTTTTCTTTGTCTTAGAATTTGGAATAATGAATACTTGAATCATCCTTCTATGAAATGCCTTTTCGGAGTGGTTCTTGACATGAGAATCTTCGTACGATCGTAAGTCCTTGTTTTCTTCATTAATCTTTCACTTTTTCTTCCTTTTTCCTGTACTTGGCTACATATACTTTGCAAACATTCTTTGGTGCGATTAAGTAACAAAAGCATATAAATATAACCAAATAACATATACAAAAAGTTACGAATAACGCTACTAAAAACATGCACAATTTGTGCGTTATCAAATTCCCCCACACTTAAACTTTACTTGCCCTCAAGCAAATCTAGAAGTAAAAATAATTATCCACATGGTACTCAAGTATGTTTAGGAAAAATGTGATGCAAATCTATCAAGTACAAGTACAAGTTAAATCCATCATTTTAAGCTTTTCTAAATGAAGCATCGAGATGTTTGACAATACCCAATTGATTTTCTTTCTTGATGAACATTACTAATCACCTCACGAAAAAGAAATGAAATATAATTCACTCAAAACACTTATTTATATGGTTGGTGGTGTATATAAGAGAAATCACACTCATTGCTCAGTCATGATCTAAATATTACCATAGGCTTGTACAAAAAACGAAACTACACCAATATGGCATGAGCACCAAGTATACATATCAAAGAGGTCTTTTATTTGGGTTTAAAGCTTCACGGGTTATATCAGACTTACATGCAAATATCTTATGCAAAACATAATAGATCGCTGGCGCGGATTCTTGCATTACCAAACAACGGATGGTCACTAAGGATAACCTTAGATCGCTTCCGCGTTATCTAATTCCTCAAGAACTTGGATGGTCACTATATGTCAATACACTTGATAATTTCACAAAGCCAAAAGGTAAGGATAAGATATGGGATATGTTTAGAAAGGTTGATAATAAAGAATATACAAAATAGTCAAAGTCTACTAACCAAATGTTGCTAGCTATTTCGAACCACTATTATGCCATCTTGAGAAACTCCATACTTGATCGATCAATACATTATTCCATAGCTCATTGGCAATTCTTGTCACCTTATAGTTGCGATGACTTATTCTCTTTCTCTTTTTTTGGTTTTTTTTTTTTTTTTTTTTTTTTTTGGAACATAAACTCATTCACTTGTCATCTTATAGTTGCGATGACTAGTCTTTCACTTCACTTTGATAACTGCTTATGGAGTTTACAACTTTCTTCGTACTTTCATGATTTCCTACATAACATCCATCTTGCCATATAGCTAGCAACCAACCAAGACTTGACTAAGGGTAAGGCTAGGCTAAAAAGTGTAAAATCTTTTTGTATTTTTCTGGATTTATTCAAAAGAAAAGATAGGCTCAGAAGGTGTAACTAGGGGTATCTAGCGTTAAAGATAAACACTAACAATTGGGTTTATATTGGTGGTTAACTAGTCAGTGTAACTAGCTAAATATCAATACGGCAGGCTATTTGGGTTAAATCCTAAGGTTGCCTCTTATCACGTATATACACTTATATCACACACGAGATGTGGTCTCACAGTGGTCTCGTAATGATTTACAAGCGGCTAGGTAATAGAAGATGAGGGGATAAGTTTGTTAAAAAAATAACTTAAAGTTCAAATATACCTTCATTTGTTTTGCAATAAGTGGTAATCCCGATGAAGAAAGCAACCGGTTAGCACATTTTCCTGATGATGATACAAGTATACTCTTAGAATAAGTATTTAATTTATCAATAAAAAAACTGGATCCAGTGACAGTAACATCTGGAGATTTTACATATCTATTTACTGAAATTAAGTATAACTACTTGAAAAGTATAGGTACAAGGGGCATCAGGATGTGCACATTCAAAGGGTGTTTGGATGTAAATATTACCATTATGTGCAATAACAATGGCATCAAACTGTCCACGATGTTTTCCATTCTCACTCAAGTGCCACATTTCATTATATGGCTCAAGAGAGCTTATCCAGCAAGGCCGCACTACCTCAATCATGGAACTCTGAAACAAATTAAAGTTTTTAGCTAAGCAATAAACAACTATATAAGAGAGCGGCAAAAGGAAGGGATATCATGATAATTTTAAAGGTTACAACTGATAATTATATAATAAGGGTAATGATGTAGACTACACTTAACTTACTCTGAGTTAGACATTTCAAGGTTATGCCTATTAACTTCAAAAGTCAAAAATTATGATCAAAATAAAAATCTCTTACATAATATGAGAAGACAAAATAGACAAATGGATTTCTTGACCAATAAGAGAGCTCAATTGTCATATGTCATCATAAAGGCCAATGAATCAGTCGAATCGATGGTACTTGATAAAGTAGTGAATCAACAAGGGTACGCATTCCGTTGACAACTATATATCTAGGAGGGGAAGACGAAAAGGGGGAGAAATGACCACCAGGTTGAAGCTCTCCAATGACTCCTGGTGACTCCCGAACTAAACTTTTCTTGGACCATTTATCAACCAATTCAAAAAACAAAGGGTTACTTACAGTAAAGAATTGAGTTGCATGGTTAGATATCATTGATTGTTTCTCATCGCCGTTATCAATCATTCTAGTCCCCATTGTTCCCCCAAGTCCATGAATTCCCTGAAAACAACACCACATTTTGTAATTATTACTAAAAATGTACTAACCGCACACAAATACTTGTACATGTTTTAGAAGGCTTTTCTGATTATTTTTTTGCTCTAGCTAGATTAGCACTTGACAGTTTAAATTGTTAAGGTATCGTAACTACTTTAAGCTTATAAAGGGGGTATTTGTGTTACCCATCTCGTATGAGCTTATGTAAAATCGATGTTCTTCAGTAGCCTACACTCCCCACAAAGTACATTATATATTCATTTTTTCATGCCTTATAGCCAATTTATGATTATCTAAGGTGGTAAATTCAACCCCTCTACATACACATGGGTTGATTTGGCATTATGGGTAAAACAAAAAACTGCTTTAAAAGGAAAAGGGTCAATTGGGTCGAAGGTCGATTAAAGTGCCCAAATTATTCATATTAATATATTGATGTTGAAAAATATGAGGCTAATTATTTATAGAAGTGTCAACAATTTTGGACCAAAAGTATTTTCGGCTCAACCCAACCTGTTTCAAAAAGGTACTGAAGAATACCTGTTTTGACCCGTTAGCCATCTAGCCCATTTCTCATCTAAAGTTCGCTAGCTAAACCATATACCTGGGCCTTGGTGGATACAAAGGATTGCATATCTTACTTCATGCCCTTCAGTTGTTGCTCTTGTTACGTTACAGAAGCTGCTATAGTCTTATGCAAGGTGTCAAGCTCTTTCATTAAGTGAGATTGGAATTCTTGGACAAGAATTATGTTTTCATCTTCAATTTTGTCCTTGCGCTCTGCATCAGTGAGCATAATGGAAAAAAAATATATTAATTACCAATTCTTGTACCTTGCACAAAAAGATATTCATTATTCGAGATTTGTCCCAATCTTGGTGAATAGGCTAGAAACATCTGATGTAGCATTGTCAAGTTCTGCACGAAGGTCAAATGCCTGTTCAAGAAGTTCTTTTTCTGTAATATTAAAAAAGGAAATTGTTATAAGTTATACAACAAATTATACACACACACACACACATACACACACACACACACACACACACACACACACACACATATATATATATATATATATATATATATATATATATATATATATATATATACTAGATTTCGAAGCCCGCCCGATGGGCGGGCATGACTTATAATTATTATTTTGATGGTATTAGTTAACGGGAAATATTTTTTAAGGAAGGCGAGCTTGACGTGCATTTTTATTGTTAATTGTGTTAAATAATTTATCAAAAAAATGTGAGTATACATTAATTAGTGATCTTTGAGAGAGATATTTATATGGCCAGTTGGGTTTGCTGGATTAATCACAACAAAGCCCTGACAGTGATGGCCTTTGATCGTGCGGTTTCCGGTTGCTTTTTAAGCTTAGATATCTCTAGTCCTCACCTTGTTGCGTCATCAAGATAATAAGGAACCTGAAAATAACAACTCTTGAATTCCAATATAACAAATGAAGTTTTTCACGTCTGTCTCACAATAAATAACACATAACACCAAAGCTATATAAAGTTACTACAACCACCATTTCAGGGCTACAACAATAAAATAAAATTAAAAAAAAAATGAAAATCAAAAGGGTCAAAATGTGCACAGAAAACCGACCTAGCCATAATTAGAAACCTAATATTACACAACGGCAAACTTACTAAAACGGAACCAAGTGAGCGAATGTCACTTGATTGACCATCTCCTTTTGAGGGTGCAGTATACATGTTCTTGAGCAAGTCTTGGATCTTATTATACATCATTACTTGGGAAGGTTCACTGGCACCTATACTGCTTTGTGATGCTCTTGATGAACTCTCTTGTAACTTCATTTCCTCAAATAAATAATGTTTCTCAGTTTCAGCCTCATGTAAACGTTGTTTTAAATACCTGCTTGCATAATCTTCTTCTGTCTTTTCAGCTTTAGCAAGTGCAATTCTCTGCAGACTATCGGCTTCTTGTCTAGCCTCAATGGACTTGGCGTCAAACATCTCGTCTTCAGCTTGTTTCAGCCTTACGATGCATTCAAGTTCATCTACTTGCTGCTTTTTCTTTTGTCTTTCCATTTTAAGGGCTGCTACTTCCTGCGCTTTGTCTTTTAGCTCTTGATCGCATGCCTCGACAGCTAAACGTGCTTTCTTTGTGATACGTCCCTTCTCCTCTTCCACCATTTCCATCTTTTTAATTGCTTCCTGCACCACATCTGCGATTCTGTTGAAAGCCTCCTGTGGGGCCATCAGTCGACCCTCACCGCCTTCTTGAAGCTTTGTGGGATCCATGTCAAACTCTGCATAAGTAGTCAAGAAAAACTTATATTCCTGAACAGCCCTGCTGAATTTAACACCGTATCAGTGATAATAACTGAAAAATAAAATATATATAAAACTTGGATGCGCATGCATCTGTACTCTTGATTCTTGACAGTAAGTGTGGGTTTGACTCTTCGAATTAGAGCTGATTATCTTACTACTGAGACTTGAGGTCTTATAATCAGACTTAAATGTTTGCCTAAACATATTCCTCTTAAAATAGTTAGGAACAAATAACCAGTTTGATACTAACTAAAAACTGGTTATCTAGATATTTGCCTAAACATATTCCTCATTTCCTCTTATGATATTTTGAGTCAAATAACCAGCTAGATACCAACTGAAAACCAAATATCTAGAGATAAACTAAAAAACACGTATTTATTTATTACCTTTTACTTCATTTTCACAAACCTCAGTCCTTTTTTCTCAACAGGAAGACTCCTTTTTGGTCATTTTATCTACTGATTTATGTGAGATAATCAGTTTCATAAGACCAAGCCAAGCATCCCCTAAGGCCCTAAGATTTAGCAAAGGGTAGTGTTGTTCCAACAATCGTTTACCTTCTTGTATCTTGGTTTTATCTAAAAAACTACTGTCAATATATTAACTTAACTGTCAATATAGTTTTGCACACAAAGATCACCTCGTATTTGAGGTTGCACTTGGCACGAGTCAGAACCAAAACAATTCTTGCTGATTCCTAATGTGGAAAATGTAAGTCACTAACAATGAGATGTCAAAATTGACAAGGTAATGCACTCAACACTGAAACCTAAAATGTGGACCTTGTTTGTGGATAAGAGGGAATATCAACAGAAAGAGCAACTTTAGATGAAGTGATTAACATCTATCACTATCGTACATGGCTTTAGCTTTTATATAACCCATAGTATTTGAGGACCATAGTTGGAGATGTTGAAAATATCCATACGCTATACAGTCTAAAGGTGGGGATGTGGACTGATTTAATGGCGAATGGATTCTTTTGGTTGAGTTTTATCCCTAACGGGTCGAATGGGCAGACAGTAGCCCAGAGTGTATGATAAAAACATACAACATCCTAAACTGCTAATTCAAAAATTAGGTCATTATTGTAATTATACAACTCTATTAATCATTATAATGCAGACGGTTTCGACCCGTACAAAATTATCTGCTTTGACCCGTTATCCAAACAGCCCACTTGTCAACTCTAGTACCCACTGTACTTAACTTCTGCATTTAAAAATCATTCAAATCATAGTTTCCAACTGAAGCTTCGGACTGCGATACTTCTTGACAGATACTAAAACAGGTTTCTTTAAAAGCTCCAACTCAAATACAGCAATTTTGGTCACTCCCTTAAGATGTCAGTATCACGCTCTCAACTGAAGTTTAACCAATCTTACTGATACAGCTTAGATAAAATTTAATTTGACAAGATAATCATATACCTTGAAGAGTCTTGGTAACATCCTCAACAGAACATAGCACCAACGTACCCACCACTGCATCCATGGAACCATCACTTACAGGCAACGATTCTCCAACCTGCATAAATGTGGCGTTTTCAAAAAAAGTTGTTATACATATTAAGACGATCTTATTAATTATTCAGGGATAGAAGCAAGATCATGAAGAAAATGTACAGCATGTATAAACTTGAAATTAGTCTGATGCAAACCAGAAGCTTCTGCTGCAGCTTGAGCATACTTTTCCATCTTTCTATTCGGATCTACACCAACTGCACTTACACCAGAAGCGAAATTCAATTATAGTTTGTAACATAAGTCATACCTTAGGTTAGGAATCTTTTCAGTTGCTGCATAATTGGTCACCCTAACATAGAGACGTTGACAAATTCTTTTGTACCGTGGATATCTATTAAACACAATCTCATTAAATACTGCTTCCATAACCTCAAGGAGAGGCTAGGGTGCCTCTGACAGCCACACGGCAAGAAGTAGGTCGGCCATGAGGAGCTTTCTATGATCAATATCCAGACTGCACTTGTTGGCTGCATAAGTAGATAGCTTATATAATTATGGCACTTTTTACCTGCCATGGCATTCTCTAACCGCTCTTCAAATAAAGCTTCAAATCAGATTGCATGCTCCAGCTGGAGGTGCTTCCTGAATCTCCTTGCAATAGAGATATGCACCTCCTCTTTAGTAACCCACTCAATTAACGGTCCCTTGGCACGGTAATAGCATCTTTCCTACAAAGAAATGGGCAAGAAGATACTTCAGAAAATGAATAGCATGATGAGATGTTGCGGCTTGATGAATGAAGTATCTATATAATATGTAGTAAGATATAAACACTACACCTCAGTTGGATCTGTCTCATCAGTCATAAGCACATCCTCTCCAGAGTGTTCCTCTTGTCTCTCAATGGGAGTAACTTGAATTGATAAATATTGCTAATCAATGGGAGTAACTTGAATTGCGCCAGGGTCGATAATGGATTGTGCATCAGTAGAAGAAGAAGAAGTACAAATTGTGTATAAATTCACTAAGGGCTTATTGAAATTGTGTATAAAATTCTTATTGACCAGCCTTTTAAGTTATGTTTGAAGGTGTGGTAACATGTTTCATAATATTACCTTCGTCATCAGTGAATGAATAACTAAACACGGATCATAATTACACTAATCTCATGTTTAGGTAACAAATCATTTTCATTACATAAGGCTCGTTGAAGTATAGTGAGCTATTCTCGTGCTTTCGATTGTGCTACTAATAACTCCTTTGACCGTTTAAATACTATTTACAAATTACTGAGCAAAAGACGTACGTATTGTCTGCAACGTACCGGAACTTGTGTTCTTAGCAACCACCATAAAAGTTCTAAACCTTGAACTTTTAGATGGTTTATTAGGCAATACATGAATTAGGTATCGCCTTTGCACATCTGTGGTCGCCTGCAGTGAATACAGTGTCATTGTCTTTTCTTTTTCGATTGCTAATACTGGAAGCGCTAGGCTCAACAGCATTTGTATAAGCTTCACGAACCAAGTGTTGCTGAATGCCTGAGTAATTAAGAAATAATAGCAAGCATAAGAAAGGAACAACTATGTAAGTTTGGAAAATGTGCTGGTAAACATATTACCACGAATTTCTTTGCCGTGGGGCTTCGTAGATGGAAAACGGCTCATGAACGGCTGTGTTCGGTGTTCTGCGGTTACCGGCCGCCGAGAGGCTTTGTGAAGAAGATTGCTTGCAATCTTCAATATCATAAGAAGAAACTTTGCAATTACCGGCCACGTTGGCTAGTGGTCTCCCTGGATACATATACCCTATGATAAGCTCCGTGATAACATTTAGTCCCACTCCCTGCAAATATTAAAACAGCTTATTAATCACGGCCAATATATAGAGCTAAATACATGGATACTAATACACAACAACAGACAGTCACCTGGTTTGTGGTTGCTACAATAACACCAATAGGCAATGTAAAGATCAAAACCAAAGAGTGAAAATACCTATCATATAACGTCAACTATCTAATACAATATCCAAGAGCTTCAGCAATTGCGAAGAAGCCAATCTGAAATGAATCAATATGCGTCAAAACAAACAATAAAATTTACATGATTTAATATAAACAATGTGAATTGTATCATTGATATTAGGAATTCACCTCATTTATTCAATCCACCTAATAATTTATCATATTATATAACATAACCAAACTTTCAAACCATAGATCTACACCAATTTATTTAAAGATTATACTTCATAACATATATATATTCAGATACAAAATGGGTACCTCATATTATAATCGAAACCGGAAAAGGTTTATACTTATCTGAAACAGAGCATCCACTTCCTGCAATCCGCATCCTTCAATGTAAGCTGAACAATAAAAGTTCAAGGATTCAAAAAATGGTAATTAAAAATATACAAATCGACAATAGAGCCGAGATTGACAATAAAGATCACTTACGCTAGCATGGCTTGTAGGATCAAGCCCACTCAGCGATATACGTTCATACACCACTACATCAAGAAGGTTTATTATAAGATCAGTTAATGAAAGATTCAATCATAATAATTGTTAAAACCGAATAAAAAACGATGTCATGGGGTTTACCCTGATCATAATACATCATTGAAAATAAAAGGTATTAAGATGCTGATCAGCCTCTTGGGTATCTACATATTTTCTCAATATGTCTTCCTTGGTTCATAAATTTTTTATTGCTTAGTATAGGGTTGTTATGGCTGTTTTCAGATGTGATGTAAAGGTACTTAGTGATGTTAATCAGTTACTCATTGTAACAATCTTGAAAAACCATGAAATTTATGATTGTTTTTCAGAGATTCTCAAAAACCCGACTTCATTAAGAAAAGTATGACATAGTTCACAAGTAAAAAATAATGCTTATCATTTTACTTAAGTTTTTTTTTTACCAACTTATTTCAAAGGACTTATATTTATTTAGATTGGGATAAGGAAATCGTAAATTGCTAAATCCGTCAAAGATTCAAACAATCAATCTAGTCTCTCCATTATTATGAATATAGAATGATCACTGCTGTCAACTAAGAGATTCTAACATGTAATACATATCCGTTTTATCATAACATTCATAAGATCATCGAAAGAACCATAACATACAAAATTATTTATTGAATGCGCATTAGCAACGAAAAGAAATGAATGTTCATCTTGTATGAGAAAATAAAACTTACTAAAGTAACCGCAAGAACACAATAATAGAAAGCAAGACCAACTAAAGCATATTTTCAACAATTGGCTACTTATTTAGTTGATTCATATTATTTTTTCACTAATAGGTCAGATAAGATTGTTTAAGCTACTATGGTTGTTATAACATGCTTTCACAAATCACAACACTGCCTACTTAAGTTGCAGGCTTAGATAACTAAGATAGTAACATTTCATATAATAACAAAAAAAAAAAAAAAAAAAAAAAAAAAAAAAAAAAAAAAAAAAAAAACCAAAGTTTCAAACACAAATAAGTTGTACAGAACTGAATAATTTTAGTACGAAACAAATCATACGGTCAAATTAGTGTAAACATATTTATACCCGTGGTGTTGCCCGGTACACCGTTTTAATGATATATACATTTGTTGAGAAACTGAATAAGTATATGCTAATGTCTACACTAATATGACCCATTTCGACCACATGCAAGAATAGTACATTTAGTAATGGAACAAATATTTCTTCAACACAACTTTACTTGGACCTTGTACTATGTAGCATGATACAACCATGAGCAACTAACATTGAGTTTCTACTATAACCCAGATTGAAAAAAGATCCGTACACCAAACGTAATTGTTCGCTCTTGTCAAGTTGTTTAACAAAGACTACGTTCTGAGAGGGGTTTGACGACCCTTGATTCAACTTCCTTGTAATCTTCAACCTGAAACCAACGACATGATGACTTGAACTCCAACAGAATAAAGATGCATAACCATTACACCCATATCTTGGTGTATTAGTTACATGCCAAACTGATATAATCGACTATTTTTACTGTAGAAATATTATTAAGTTCAATCATGTATCTAAGTAGAATTGATCACCATCAGTGATACTAAACCAAACAAAAAAGAAAGCTAATTCTAAATAAAGCATGATAAAAGATAAGAATTAGTTACGTAAATGCTCAAACTTCTAATCATATTTTCTAATATCCGATAGAACAAAAATTCTTGGCAATGATGCGGGCTAAAATATGAGGACTACGTATATTCAACTCATCATTTGCATAAGTCTTCCATAGATAAGACCATTAGATGACTTTCATATGACAAACTCTCACAGCGAACTGCTAGTACTAAGGCTAAAAGCCAAGTTTCCGCGACTTGTGGATGATAACAAAACATTTATTGCATGCTTATGTTACTAATGCCCCTATGTAGATATTACATGAAATGGGAATTTCTATTGTGACTCGTTATATATGATGGAACAAAGGATTGTGCACTTTATATATAGATGGTCGAATGTGCTACACAACCCCTGTTGGAGTGGTAACCGGCAAGTGTACATCCTTTACAACACTGTAATACCTATTTCAAAGGTGGCCATCAAGAGCTGCAATTGTTCAATGAGATTTTTTATTAAGATATGGTATAACAGCTTAATAACTTGCAATTGACCCAAATTGAAACCAACCTCAAATTGACCCATTATATAAATATATGAGACCATGTTTTTGTCTCTTCTAACATAAAGAAACTTAACAGATTGGGTTGCTATCATATGGTTAAGAGCATGTTTCTTTTGGACTAAATATGTTACTAACATATCGACTGAAAAACACAATTAAGAGTAACAATAGCAATTTTGACCGTTTACCTCCAACTGGAACTCCAAAACTGTTATCTTTTTTTACACTTTGTGTTGGGAGGTAATATCGGTAAACACACAGCGAAAAGAACAAAATAGTACCCATCGTTTTAGGAGGCCACCTTCACATGAATAAGGACAATTAGAACCATGACCTTGATATTGCTACCTGAAAATCATCGCATCATGACAAGTTAGAATCTGAGAGAAATTGATTCATTAAAAAATGAGTCTAGAACCATATCATTTACCTTACAGTAAGTAGTTATTAAATCTGTTCTATTCTATACTTGTGCAATTCTATAAACTGATAATAGTTATATTTTTTATAAAAATAAATTGGAGCACTCAGAATCACGGTGCTATTAGTTATCCGGATTGTAAAAAGTCAAAAAAATATTTAATTTTTTTGGAAATGTCCAAAAATATATATTATTACCACAAAATATTCAAACACAATGACAGAAATTATTTAATAAAAGGAGGACAGTAATATTCAAGTAAACCAATAACTTTCAACTGGATATGAGAGTTTAACCTCGTTGTTCTCTAGTGCAAACCTACTATCAGCAGGAAATCCTGAGTTCTACTTTCCAGTCAGAACTCCAGATGTAAGTGGACTCCATGTAGTAAGCCCGATACCATAGTCGGTGTACAGAGGAAGATACTCAGTCTCGACCCCACAAAATCCAAAAATCATAAGTATATAATAAAGGTATGTATGTCAATCCACAAATCAACAGCTACAGGGTGTTTGGTCATGCAGAGTTTTAGCCTATGCTTAGAGGTATTTTAAAATAAACACCTACCAATGTAATAACTTTTGCTTATTTTATCAAATATATCCTGACAATCCATTCAACATCAAAAAGTGTTTTTTTCTTTTATAAAAAGCAGTAAGCCAGGGGTGTATGTATGGGATTGCTTATTCTGATGAAAAGATATGCAGGTCGCTTGTGTTGGATTGCTTATTTTTAACCGTTTTTTATCTAAGAAATAAAACATAGCCAAACTGACCCTTTCATTAGCAATGGTGAAATTAACGTGTTTGGAGGGTTTACCTCAAGTTATGTAGACCTTCGGTCTCTACGTGTTATGTGAATACAGGTCGTCTTTTCTAATGCGTTATCAGGTGTAGAGGGCTCTGAATTTGGTTTTGAAAGATCCTTCAATGGAACAACATTAAATTCATCAAACAAAAACATTAGCTTATAAGCCCTCCCGGGCATATAAGCCCGCCTCGAGCGGGCATGTCTTATAATTATCGTTGAAAAAAGTAAGTTAACAGATAAAATATATAAAGATACTAAATTATATATTGAATTGATTAAGAACCAAAAGAAATGTATGTTCATCAAATATTAGAGAAAATATAAAGATTGAAACTGATACAAATATCCACCAAGGGTCATGAATGCCTCTACACATATCTTAGAACTGTCTATATGTCCCCGTGATGCGTCAACATCAGCAGCCTAAGCAAAACAATCCAAAATAAAGGTTCTATCTTTATATAATATAGGCACAGAGCAAGTAAAAATCATTACTTTAAACAAAGACATACTTCTAGCAGAAGCGATAGCTAGTGTCCGTCAGTAACAGCAGCAGACTGAGATTGAAGGAATGCAAGTAAAGACTCCTCAACATCAGCAGTCTAGGTATAGATTTAAGTTGTTTGCATTCACAAGACGGGTTGGAACAGAAACATAAAGCGTTAAGCAGGGCCTTAAAACATCGGATAACACCTTCACGAAACTCCTCTGATGCTTGGGACGGAGATAGGAATGCTGTGTTAATGAGGTTTTTCAAGGGTACAACCATCTGCATATATTAATTAAAAGAGGCACATTTGTCATTTAAATAAAAATAATTAAACAAACAAAGGAACGAAGGGGTGTGATTGAAATAGTACCTGGTCGAGGGATGGTACATGACACTTGATCAGAAGGTGTTCTAAACAACAAAGCACGCCTTCTGCAACAGCATCGCTTATTTTAAGAGGATGGAATGCCTTGAGGCGGTATATGTAAGTTGTGACTCCCTATTGATCTATTGCAAATAGTAACATCTAGATATTGATCGAAAATACTGATGGTATTTAACGGGGGAAAAAGAGTCAATATAATAAACGTAAGCGGTATACTTCACCTTGGCCTGTAGAAAGCCACCATCTCTGGTGTTGATGGGAAGTGGCACCACAACTGGCTGACCTTTGATCTTTAGCTATAACAACAACACGAATAATTAGTACTACTTGTTTAATCGTGAATTTGAAGTTTTTCTTTTTTCACTTGTTTTTTGCTCTACCAATAGTCTGACACAATGCTTTTTCCATGGGAATACGAACACTTTCTGACCTGCCGCTACAAGTTTACCTATAATGACAATTAAAATATTGCTACAACATTGCTTATTAACTATTATAGTTAGCATATGCAAGCATCCAGGAGCGCCAAAGTCCAAGGACGCACTTACATCATGCAGCCAAATGGTTGTGCCTGCTCTTGCAATCCTGGGAAGTCGGTACATTTGGTGATCCAACACCAGCACCTGCAACAACAGATATGATCCGTTTTCACTAATACTATACATGAAGCCCTCGTACTAAGTTATGTACTTACTCTAACCGCTGCTGCAACAGTAGTTTCATTGCGCAAAACATAGTATGTTGTGCCACCAATGTACGGATAATATCAAGTCTACCCTGATAACGCTAAAGTTGTGAACATACGATTGGCCCAATTGAATCGGGTGTTGTGTATATGTTGGTTCCTCAGCTTATTCACTTTGAAGTTGTCGAGCTTCATGCCTACCCTGAACATCAACATTTAACCATCATGTTTGAATTTGGGTTTTGGAGCTGATTATTTAATCAGTTCAACTCAAAGTAGCAGTTCATATTTTAATTGACTACTATACATCAATAATATGATTATAACAATTTCAAACACCGAAAGCATATCCAAACACTCTATCCGATATATTACATTTGATTATCTGATTCTAATTATTTACTATCATATGATACGTGTCAAAACATGGATCCAAACACTCCTCTAAAAAAATGGGCTGCTTTTTGCTTTAAACATGATTAAGACATAACAGGGGAAATTGAGATGAAATATATGTGCGCTACAATAGGGGAAAACGCACACCAGTTATTGTCAACATTTTCAAAGACGGACATATATGCACACTGGTTGTTGTCAACATTATCAAAGATGGACATGTGTGCACACCTCTGTTGGCCAACGCAATAGCCATAATTGTAGCAGCCTCCATGACCCATGATAGGGGATTCCACATAAATCCGAGAAACTTGAGGAATTTGCTTTCCTGTAATAAAAAACAAAAAAGATAAAGGTTAAATCATTTGGGAGTAAAGCTACCAGAAAAATTATATAAGAAGCCATCATTGTTTATAATAATCAAGTATACTTTCTTCTCCTCCAACTTGTTGGGTCCAAAGATTCTAAGCCTTTGGTCTCCCTCACTGGTACTCAGACCTTTACGGTTACATTACAACCGCTCAAACACCTCCTCAATATGTACTTTTTCCTGTTGTGGCAAATGCACCATTAGTAATCTAAACCATATTATAAGCTTCTTGTTTTAGAAAATTAATAGTTAATAAGCAATGTTGTAGCAATATTTTAATTGTCATTATAGGTAAACTTGCAACGGCAGGTTAGAAAGTAAGGCTACCAGAAAAATTATATAAGAAACCATCATTGTTTATAATAATCAAGTATACTTTCTTCTCCTCCAACTTGTTGGGTCCAAAGATTCTAAGCCTTTGGTCTCCCTCACTGGTACTAAGACCTTTACGGTTACATTTCAACCGCTCAAACACCTCCTCAATATGTACTTTTTCTTGTTGTGGCAAATGCACCATTAGTAATCTAAACCATATTATAAGCTTCTTGTTTTAGAAAATTAATAGTTAATAAGCAATGTTGTAGCAATATTTTAATTGTCATTATAGGTAAACTTGCAACGGCAGGTCAGAAAGTAAGGCTACCAGAAAAATTATATAAGAAACCATCATTGTTTATAATAATCAAGTATACTTTCTTCTCCTCCAACTTGTTGGGTCCAAAGATTCTAAGCCTTTGGTCTCCCTCACTGGTACTCAGACCTTTACGGTTACATTACAACCGTTCAAACACCTCCTCAATATGTACTTTTTCCTGTTGTGGCAAATGCACCATTAGTAATCTAAACCATATTATAAGCTTCTTGTTTTAGAAAATTAATAGTTAATAAGCAATGTTGTAGCAATATTTTAATTGTCATTATAGGTAAACTTGCAACGGCAGGTCAGAAAGTAAGGCTACTAGAAAAATTATATAAGAAACCATCATTGTTTATAATAATCAAGTATACTTTCTTCTCCTCCAACTTGTTGGGTCCAAAGATTCTAAGCTTTTGGTCTCCCTCACTAGTACTCAGACCTTGACAATTACATTACAACCGCTCAAACACCTCCTCAATATGTACTTTTTCCTGTTGTGGCAAATGCACCATTAGTAATCTAAACCATATTATAAGCTTCTTGTTTTAGAAAATAAACAGGAACATAGTTAAAAAAAGATATGTATGATCACATTAAACTGGATATAGGATGTTAACCATTTAGTTATGTCCTTTGTTAACTTAATAGCATTAAGAGTGAGATTTTACACATTTAACTTGATTGCTTTAGTCACAGTGGTTGTTACCAAATACTGATAAGAATCACGATCTCCCGCAGTTAGCTCTCCCATTGGAGTTATTGGGATAGTCAAGGTCATTGTACTTTTGAAGAGAAGACTCAATGACAGAAGGATCATTGATTCTCAGATTCATGAGACATGCTTAGAAAATATAACTGCACTAAGTGAATAGTGTGTAGCGAGTCTAGAGTCAATCATTTCAACTCCATTGAGCCTGTCTCCAGTTAGACCCAAATACTCCCCTGCATAGAAGCTGAGTTCATATTTTAATTGATCAGTTCAACTCAAAGTAGCAGTTCATATTTTAATTGACTACTGTACATCAATAATATGATTATAACAATTTCAAACACCGAAAGCATATCCAAACACTCTATCCGATATATTACATTTGATTATCTGATTCTAATTATTTACTATCATATGATACGTGTCAAAACATGGATCCAAACACTCCTCTAAAAAAATGGGCTGCTTTTTGCTTTAAACATGATTAAGACATAACAGGGGAAATTGAGATGAAATATATGTGCGCTACAATAGGGGAAAACGCACACCAGTTATTGTCAACATTTTCAAAGACGGACATATATGCACACTGGTTGTTGTCAACATTATCAAAGACGGACATGTGTGCACACCTCTGTTGGCCAACGCAATAGCCATAATTGTAGCAGCCTCCATGACCCATGATAGGGGATTCCACATAAATCCGAGAAACTTGAGGAATTTGCTTTCCTGTAATAAAAAACAAAAAGATAAAGGTTAAATCATTTGGAAGTAAAGCTACCAGAAAAATTATATAAGAAGCCATCATTGTTTATAATAATCAAGTATACTTTCTTCTCCTCCAACTTGTTGGGTCCAAAGATTCTAAGCCTTTGGTCTCCCTCACTGGTACTCAGACCTTTACGGTTACATTACAACCGCTCAAACACCTCCTCAATATGTACTTTTTCCTGTTGTGGCAAATGCACCATTAGTAATCTAAACCATATTATAAGCTTCTTGTTTTAGAAAATTAATAGTTAATAAGCAATGTTGTAGCAATATTTTAATTGTCATTATAGGTAAACTTGCAACGGCAGGTCAGAAAGTAAAGCTACCAGAAAAATTATATAAGAAACCATCATTGTTTATAATAATCAAGTATACTTTCTTCTCCTCCAACTTGTTGGGTCCAAAGATTCTAAGCCTTTGGTCTCCCTCACTGGTACTCAGACCTTTACGGTTACATTTCAACCGCTCAAACACCTCCTCAATATGTACTTTTTCTTGTTGTGGCAAATGCACCATTAGTAATCTAAACCATATTATAAGCTTCTTGTTTTAGAAAATTAATAGTTAATAAGCAATGTTGTAGCAATATTTTAATTGTCATTATAGGTAAACTTGCAACGGCAGGTCAGAATGTAAGGCTACCAGAAAAATTATATAAGAAACCATCATTGTTTATAATAATCAAGTATACTTTCTTCTCCTCCAACTTGTTGGGTCCAAAGATTCTAAGCCTTTGGTCTCCCTCACTGGTACTCAGACCTTTACGGTTACATTACAACCGTTCAAACACCTCCTCAATATGTACTTTTTCCTGTTGTGGCAAATGCACCATTAGTAATCTAAACCATATTATAAGCTTCTTGTTTTAGAAAATTAATAGTTAATAAGCAATGTTGTAGCAATATTTTAATTGTCATTATAGGTAAACTTGCAACGGCAGGTCAGAAAGTAAGGCTACTAGAAAAATTATATAAGAAACCATCATTGTTTATAATAATCAAGTATACTTTCTTCTCCTCCAACTTGTTGGGTCCAAAGATTCTAAGCCTTTGGTCTCCCTCACTGGTACTCAGACCTTTACGGTTACATTACAACCGCTCAAACACCTCCTCAATATGTACTTTTTCCTGTTGTGGCAAATGCACCATTAGTAATCTAAACCATATTATAAGCTTCTTGTTTTAGAAAATAAACAGGAACATAGTTAAAAAAAGATATGTATGATCACATTAAACTGGATATAGGATGTTAACCATTTAGTTATGTCCTTTGTTAACTTAATAGCATTAAGAGTGAGATTTTACACATTTAACTTGATTGCTTTAGTCACAGTGGTTGTTACCAAATACTGATAAGAATCACGATCTCCAGCAATTAGCCTCCCATTGGAGTTATTGGGATAGTCAAGGTCATTGTACTTTTGAAGAGAAGACTCAATGACAGAAGGATCATTGATTCTCAGATTCATGAGACATGCTTAGAAAATATAACTGCACTAAGTGAATAGTGTGTAGCGAGTCTACAGTCAATCATTTCAACTCCATTGAGCCTGTCTCCAGTTAGACCCAAATACTCCCCTGCATAGAAGCTGAGTTTTCAAATAAGTTAGATTCTACAACATCACCACCACTCTTTCCATTGTTTTTGGTTTACGTTGACTGCCGCTATCAAAAGGTATAACTGCTAATATATTTCCATACTTTCTTTGATGCCCTTGCCTTTTAAGTTACAACTCAAAGTAAAGCTATAAAACACGAATTCTTAATGCATAGCCAGATTATAACATATAAACTTGCATTGCAAGTGTTCTAAATTGACATGTGGTCGTTATATGAGAAAAGTAACAAAACATAAACAAAAAAACAAAATATACCTCTTGCAGCAACATCAGTGAGGGTTAGTATATATCCAAGTAACTTTACATTAACAACAAAATTAACAGCAGCGATAAGATGTTCGCGTTCAGCTAACATAGCCTCTGTAGCCTCGACACACTGAACCGCAACCAAGGTGGCAGCTCAAGCCATGACCACGTCTGTTTTGGCTATTTGATTGTCTTTTCTAGATGCTGATGCGGTTGCTGTGGCAGATGCAATGGTGGCCATATCTGCTGTCGAAACATAATACAAATCATCAACAGAGACTAAAATTAATATACAAAATATTCATAAATAGTCTTCTGATGGGTATAGTACAACATCCTACAAAAAATGTCGTATATAGCTTATTGTATGTGTATTACTTGAAATAAATGCAGCTTAACAAAGGACTGTGTATAAATAGAGGCCAACTCATTTATACTAAAACTTTTCAACAAATAACTTCATACCCGCAACTTGTTACCAATTGTGTTCGTTTTTGCCAATTTCCAAAGCTAAGCAAAGCTAAACTTGTAAAGCTAAGTTAAAGGCTAACATCTACTATAGTAACCTTAAAATCCTACTCGTGTGAGAACGCTGCATCAACCTTCCTGTTCTTATCTCACTATCTCTTGCAGTTAGTTCTAAAGAGAAACATACCCAGGTGCTATTAGTCCCTTTAGGATTCTTCATTGAATAATATTTGTTGTATCATCATATCATGGTGAATGAACAATAGAGAAAGTGCGCATGCCAAATACTATTCTACGTGTGCACTGTATTATATAACCACATGTTTTATGGACAAATTTTATTTTACCAATCGATGCAATCAACTCACCTCCTCGTATCTTTGAAGACTTTTTAAGCATAATGAATTAGCTGCGTATGTGTTCAAATAATCACCAGAGCAATTGTCTATTGCAGACTACATAATAAGATAATTATAACTTTATAAGCATGATGCATATATATAGGTTGCTGGTATATTATTTATAAATTTACAAAACTTAATTACCTCATAAATTTCATCAGATAAAAGTGCCATACGATGAGCAAATTCAATTCTAGAATTGAAGTCCATGAATTTATCTGTTAGAGGGCTACAAAGAATATAACCCTACATCACAATTAAAGAAACAATATTAGTTTTCTATATATATTTATTTGTAAATATGAGGTTTAGTGTACCTTCTGTGAAGCATGATCAAATTCTTCCAATTGATTAAACTCCTTCAAACTGTAACAATGAGAATAAAAAAATGAATTAATATACGTAAAAAAACCAATATAATTTACATAATTTAATATAAACTGGATCAATGATATTAGGGTTTAGAGAAAAAAAAAAGTCGAATGATATCAGGGTTGTGTGTTTTGAATGAATAAAAGGTCGGATATATTCTCATTAAGATGGTTATTAATTAGTTGCGTAGCTTTATAGATTTGGACTTGCAAGATATAATCCAAAAAATGTGTTGGTCTAGTGGTTATCATGCTTCTTAATGTTTCCAACACCCTAGGTTCAATCCTTGCAAGTGGCTATTTTTTTAAACAATTTTTGAAATCTGAATTTTAACATCTTAAATACGAATTTTAATTAAAAAAAATATGAAATTTTTTATTAGGGTTGGATAATAATAACAATATAATTTTATGCATAATCTATTCATTAAATATAGCTTAACAATATCAATTATTTAAGCATGACATATTTAGTTTGTATTGTAAATCACAAAAACTGGGTTGGTCTAGTGGTTGAAGCATTATTATGTGGATTAAATGACCCAGGTTCAATTCTTGCCAATGTCAAATTTTTAATTAATCTGAATTTTAATTGACTAAAATAATGCTTAGGTGGCACAGTTTATGATTATGTGGCATTTAAATGATTATGTGGCATTGAGGTGGCATTGAGGTGGCATTTATGTGGCATTATCTACGTGTAACGCCTCCTGTTATATATAATGTAGAGATATATATATACATATACATATATATATATATATATATATATATATATATATATATATATATATATATATATATATATAGGGAAGGGATCTGGTAGGAAGGAGGAAAGTGAATATCAAAGACGAAAAGACCATCATGATACGGGGTACCTGCTGATCCTATGATCACGACCCTCAAAAGATCCATCTCTTGACGAATGTACTACCTGTTGAAGTGATACAACGTGAGGTACTGTGGACGATCATCATAAAGATTAAGGGATCTTTATGATTCTAATTTAGTTGGAATTCACACAGTTCATACAGCACATAAAATAAATATATAAGTAGCATTGGTTTGGTGCACAATAATTCGCCTTTTTGTTACTTTGAATGAAAGTTGAAGTACTTGAATAATATTAAGTTAAAGCATACTTATTACTCACCTGTTAAGTCCTTCTCTAGTATTTTGCACTCATCCTGAATTTTCTTCATCCAGTTCCTTGGAGGCTGCCACAGGAAACATTTTAACCAAAACGTTGCAATAAGAATGTGAATAGCAAAAGGGTAAGGTCGTAAAACAACAAACTAATGTTTACAGAAATTACCTGCTGTCCTTTAAAACCAGGATTAGAGTCGTGATGATCAGAAAAATCATCTACAATATCAAATGATTTAAAATTTTGATATAGTTTCTTTAGTTCTTCTTCCTTTTCAGCTTCAGAACTTGACGCTATGTTCCATGAACTGCTAGAAGCAACAATCTTAGTAACTTCTTGATCATGGGTGTTTGCAGTAACAGGGGTTGAGTTTGCGGCAGGTGGAACCTTGCCCAAAAAATGGCGTTGCAATGGTGACATACCTGATCACAATTTCCTATGTGAACATATGTTGTGGGGAACCTGCAATGAAGAAAACACAGTGGGTACCTCCAATAGACAAAGAAAAGCCAAAGGTGCAAGTGAAATCGTTATCTGATAACCGCCTAATCAAAAAAATGAATATGTATACCTTGTCTGGCCCGCGTAGACTGATTCAATTGTCTTATTTGCTGAGAAATATTTGAGACCGAAGAATGATACTGTACTGCAACTACATATAGGTTCATTATAATCATCTATGAAACATGAATCAGAAACCAAAAGTAAACTACTTAATACTGATCACCAGATACTGTGATAAACCCGAAGTGACAGACCTCTGGTAGTAGGTGGCCAGTTACCATCAGACGCAGAGCCGGGCCCGAACTGTGGTCCAGAAAAGAAAAAAATACATCATAAGTGATGTTATGAATTGCATGTTGGTTAAGTTTTGAAGTGATTTCTTTGAAGCTAAATTCTATTTTACTCGATTGACCCATTACAGGTTGGTTAAAGTTACCACCTCTACTGATGATTAAAGATGGAATTAAGAACTAACCGCATGAACCTTTTCATTAAAAGTTGTGCAAGCAAATCCAAATACTATCTCCTGTATTATACTCGACAAAGCATTATCAAATAAGCTATACGAAGTTTCCCAAACACACCTTAGCTACTCATTTGTTATGAATGTAAGTCATCACAGAGCATACTATATATCTTTCGAAACATATACAGCAACCACGTCAAAATTAATAAACAAACCTGATTGAGGATTATAGATTTAGTTTCTCATAAAAAACCTAATTTAAATCCCCATGAAATTAGGGTGATGTCTTCGGCATGAAACCAAGAACGAAAATCATGCATAAACCCTAACTTTATATGTGGCATTGAATTATGGTATCACTAACAAATAATCAAAATTGAAATATCAAAAACCAGACATAAAAATAAGAAAAGTACCAGATATCAGAATCATGAACACATAAATCATCTCGACTTTGAAGAATGGATAGATAAAACATGAAACCTGCAAAAATCAATAATTGTATTATGATCACATAGATTTTATGATTGTATTATACAGGAATGAAGACGAAAAAATATCACATTAGGGTTTAGCATGGGAGGTAGAATAAAAATAGCATTAGGGTTTACAATGGGATGTAGAAGACCAGGCTTGCTTTAGATAAGTTTTACTAATTTCCCAAATTAGTGGGTTATGTTTGTCTGGAAAGGTTTATCGGTTTTTGTTTGCAAACTATAAACCAAAAACTGGTGTTGATCTAGTGGTTGGCATGGTTGTTAATGTTATGCAATGTTAGGAATATAAATATTCAGATGAAGGCTCGGTCACCCCGAGTATCTATTTAGCATTTATATAGCTCGTAGGCTTATTTATATTAGCTTAGTAATATTAGTATTAGTATTAATAGTATTAGTCGTATTTATATTTGTGGAGTGGGTCGGGGCTTTCCCCACTGTCAGCTCACTCCACAGCCCACTAGGGGCACAATATTAGGTACTATATATATAACCCTTCCCACACAAGGGAAGGGTGGAACTCTTGTCACAATTTCACCTACAAGCTAATTGATACAAGTTTTCTCCCAACTCTCTCTCTCTCTAGTTAAACTCTCTAACAATGTATCTAATCTTCCATAACCCAAGACCACCCGAATCATCCACACAATCAAGATGGTTAGATCTTACAATTGGTATCAAGAGCCATGGCTAGGTTCGATTGATTGTGCTTGGATTCGCGGTGTCTATCCTTCTTGTCTTTATTTCTTTGTTCTATTCGAATTAAAGTTGAAGATCTGGTCTATTTATTTTATTTATGTTCGATCTATTTTTTTCTGGATTGGCTCTTTCTCTATTCGAATAGTCTTGGTCAAACGTGGTTTTGGTCAAACATGGTGGACTGGTTTTTGTTTTTTTTAGTTATTCGAATTCATGGTTGAATGGACTATGGTTTCTAGTAATAAAGAAGAATACAGCAGACACGTGTTCTTAGATTATTCGATTAAAAGTTGGGAATCTGGATTATTGTTTCTAGTTATTCGAATAGAGTCTTGATTGGTTCGAAGTGTCATGAATGAAAGTCAGATTTTTGTTGTTTTGAAGTTCTTAGTGATAAGAAAAGTTTTTGGTAAAGGATTGAAGGTTGTTCTTGGTTGCTGTTTGTGTCAAAAGGTGATGTTCATTGTTGCGGTTTGTGTCATGTTGGGATTGGTGTTTGGAGTGTAGCTGCAAAAAGAGGTATAAGACAAAACTGGGTGAAAGTGACAGCTTTGACTGGTCAAAGTTACGGTTTGTCTATATGTTCATGGATGCGGTTTGTCTATATGTTCATGAATGCGGTTTGTCTATATGTTCATGGATGCGGTTTGTCTATATGTTCATGGATGCGGTTTGTCTATATGTTCATGGATGCATTTTGTCTACCTGGTCATGGTTGCGGTTTGTCTAACCTAAACAAATTGAAACGTCATGCTGCCAAAATTTCTATGAAAGTAGCGATTTGTCTATGACTCAAGAGATAAAGCATTAAGATGAAGATGAGACTATTTGACCACGTTGACTATAACCAAATACTTATCAAACGACTTCAGCTTACACATCATCAGTCAACAATTACAACAAACAGATGATTAAGATGAAGATAGAAGACCACTAAGACCACAACAATATACCAACCACTGACCGTTGACCTCAGTTCCATAACCATCATTTGCCAACAACAAGACACTTAATCTAAACCCCATCCTCTAATCCACAGTTTATTCAACAACGAAAAACAACAACTGTAACCATAACAAACTTACATCTAGACTCAAACTTAATCTCACATCACTCTCCAACTCTTAATCAAACAAGACACGGAAACTATAACGAGATCTCAACTCATTTTTTTGTGGTAATCTTAGATTTATCAAGACCATTAAAGGTCATACGCACGAAAATTATAATCATCATCGACCATTGTGTTTTTAAGCCTAGCTTCGTTTAAATATCCGAACACTTAAATGAAATATCAAAACATTCGCGCTTTGATTTTGCTTTTGATTCGGTTACAAGAAAACACAAGAACCATCGATCTGTTAATATCCGAACTCAAAAGAGAGAATAAAAACATCAGTTTTTCATCCTTCTTATGTTCGTTATTATAATAAAGCGCATGAAGATAAACCTACCTGAGATCTTGAAAACACCTTGAAGATAAGCAAAAAGTGATACGGATTGGATTTGATTTTGTGCTTATGTTAAGTCAAATCGATGGGATTGTTAATCAGTTTTGAAAATGATGCGGAGTTGAAGATTTAATTCGGATTGATACTGATTTGGTGAGAGCAGATTAGAAAAAAGGGGGCGAAGGTTATGATAAAATGAGATTAGGGCTTGACTTATGTGTTAAGTGGGAGTTATGTACCCGAAATATTAGGGTAAAATGAGATTTGGATCGGGTATAAATTTATGACATGGGCCGAGTGAAGTTGTTTGTTTCAATCTGGATTGGGCCTTGAATTGTTATTCTAAAATTTGGGCTGTAATGAAAAAAATGGAGACTGGGCTTGTTTGTATTTCCTTTCAATCCAAATACTTATGACATGGGTGGGCAAAATTGGTCTTGAAAAGTGATATCCGAATTTTATCAATATTATAGCCATGATGATATAATTTTGATATATTTGGTATGAAGGTTGGTATGGTTGGTTCCACAAAATTACACGAGGACACACATGTCACAGCTATTAATTGGGTGTATGAATATCAACGTGATTATGGAGTAGTGGATTAGGTAGCGTCGTCCTATTAATGCCTGCGATTTGAGTGAGCCTGCAATTTGATCCTTGCAATTTGAATTATAGTTGACAAATTGCGATTTGGTTAATTGCGAATTGACAAGTTGCTATTTGACTTGTTGCGACTTGACTGATTGCAATTTGACCAGTTGCGATTTGACGTTGTGAGTTTACACTTGCGATTTGACTAATTGCGATTTGGTTGATTGCAATCTGACTTGTTGCAAATTGACAATCTGTGACTTGACTTGTTGCGATTTGATCAAGTTGTGATTTGAGTTCTGTGACTTGAATTTCAAAGATTAGTATTGCACTTCACTCTAGGATATTCTTGTTGATTTCTCGGTTTCTCTTGTAGATTTTAGAAAATCCCGCGAAAGATTTGATTTCTCGGTTTAAATCACCATCCTCGTTGCAGTAGTTTCATTTGTCTCTTTCCATGTTTTGTGCCTGTCAAATTCACGATCATCACAACTCTTAACTTTGGCAAAAAGGTCATTTCATGCCCTTTTTGAGGGGGAGAATTAGGCGTGTTTCCTAGCAGTTCCGTCTCCAGCGATGTGAATTTTAGCGGCTCCGGTTACAGCGGGTTAGATCATATCGGTTCAGTCTCCAGCGGTTTGAATCTTAGCAGTTCCGGTTTCAGCGGGTCAGATCGTAGCGATTCCGGATTCAGTGGTTCAGTCTCCAGCAGTTTGAATATTAGCGGCTCCAGTTTCAGTGGTTTAGCTTTCAGTGGTTTGGGTCTTAGCAAATTGCCTAAGATTTCAGCAGTTTGATACTTACTGTTGTGCAGTTTGTTCTTGAATTTATTTCTCAGATAAATTTCAAGAACTGTAAAATCCTGTACACAGTACGACAACTATTCCATACACTGCACCTGATAACATCCAAGTAGCTGGGTCAGACAGCTTTGTTTGATTGGACTGACTATGAGTCATGGGCACTGCTAAGAATGAGCGCATGTTTCTTCTCCCTTTGACTATTCAACCGCACAAAATGATCACGAAGTTAATTTGGTATTCTTTATTTGAGATTGAAGTTGAATTTCACGAAGGTGTCTACTTATTTTATCTTGAAGTCGGGGTTGGTTGGATGCATGACCTTCAATGATAACTTGCTCGTGCTTAAAATTTAAGTTGAAACTTGGGTTATCTAGTTACCAGTTGTCGGGGTAACTATCACTTAAGAGTTATTGGAGTACTCAGTGTCACACGTCAATGACGATGTCGATAATCGCAAGAGGTGTTAATGTCTCATACTTTGGTTGGGTATTGAGCACTTAGAGATTTGCTTGGAGCTTTAATTCTCTACACCGTTCTTCCAACATTAGTGCAAGCTTAAGTAACAAATTTGGGGACTTCTACTTCTGTTTTCAATATTGGTATATCGGGTTTCCTTCATCAAGTGGTCACTAATCTGTGTACAAGGTTGGTTAGTTGGCCAAAGGTCTTAAAAAGTTGTGATGTGATCTATAATTCTCACGAGATATTCTTAACCCAAACTGATGTTCTCCAAAATCAAATCAGTCATGCCACATACAATCTGTTACTATCTCACGGTTTCTTCTTGATTTTGTAAAATCCCGCGAAAGAACTTATTTCTTGGTTTAAATCATAGAGTTGTAAAATCCCATGATGATGGACTATGCACTCTTAACCATGATCGGGTTAAAACCATTATCAAAGTTCAGTTGATATATCATAAATGGCTAGATCGGGGCATTTAATCGACAAGATGTGACTACGGCATTAATTCATTATTATTTATTTGAGGCTGAAGTGAAATTTCATGGGTGCGTGTACTTAGTATCTGATGATATCGGGGAGGTTGGATGAAGATTCTTCGAGATCCTTGTTCGAGCTTTCATCCTTTACAATGACGAGGACTTGGATATCTAGTTATTTTTTCTTTCTCTCTATTACAAAATAACTATCACTTTAAGGAGTTACGTTGTAGTGCTCAGTGTCACACGAAGTTGTGGATATCCAAGAGGTGATGTACGTCTTATACTTGATGGTTGGTCGGTTGAAGAGTATAGAGTACTTAGGGATTCAATGTTGCACGAAGTCTCTACACCGCTCTTTGTAAGGCATTAGTACAAGTTTAAGTCACAAGGTCGGTTTATGTTACTTCAGTCTCAAGTTCATCATATTGGGTTTTTCTCCATCAGTGGTCTCGACATCAAGACGATAAAATGATAATGGGGTTGGTAACGAGTTAGATGAGAGAAGTAGTAAAGAGAGAGTAATGACGTATGTACACCTCAGTGCAGGCCTCGCTCTTCATCATAATGACGTCTGTACACGTCAGTACAGGTCTCGTTCTTCAAAGAAAAGAAAAGTGTACGCTTGAGTGCACTTTATCTTCAAAAGAAGAGGAATCTTCTTATTTATGGCCATTCTCATCAACAAGTTTCATGCTCTTTCCGTGCTTATTCAGTCTTCAAGTAGATCGACGCATACTAGAGTATACTCTTATTCACTTATTCAACCAAAAATTGCAGTTGACAGGCATATGCAATTTTTGAGGGGGGAAAGGGTGAATAAACAACATGTCAGTTTTCAAGAACCGTCAAGTGGAGCTTCTTACCATTGATGGTATTTCTTATTCACTCGCTCAATCAAAAATTGCAGTTGACAGGCATATGCAATTTTTGAGGGGGGGGGGGAAAGGGTGAATAATCTACATGTTAATTAATGATTGAGAAATGGTCATACAACTCCTGAATACGTCAGTTCAGGAGTCGTGCAAACCATGGTTCTCCAACACTACATCTTCCTCCGTCTTTCAAGGTGTTGAAGAACATGGTCATGGAATGCTAATCGACATCGTCTCACGGGCTGGTACAATCAGCAACAAAGTGTTTCTAGTCAATGCTTCATGTACACGTCATTACGCTGCATGTACACATCATGATGATGATTCCGATTAATCGTAACCATCATGGGGGAGAGAAATGTGTACACCAAGGACGCACAACAGGTTCACGTGATCGGGCTTAATCATTTATTCCGGTGTTGATAACCGCAGAGATGATCAGTGGTTCAACTTGTTACCTTGGTATTAACGTTTCACTGTTACGTCATGGGCTGATTAATCGTAACCATCAGGGGAGAGAGAATGTGTACATCAAGGACGTCCAAGGATGGATACATACTATAGATGATCAGTGGTTCAACTTGTTACTTTGGTGTTATACTAAAGACTGAAGAAGGTCGAGTCGTCAGTCTATTCTACATTCTCTGTTGGGTGTTATCATCTCATGTGTATGCTGCGGGCTGATGGGTTATATGTAAGGTTACTGGAAGGCATTTGGTGAGATGAAGATGATTGGTATTCTGTTCCTCCACATTGGGCAATCTTGAAGAAGGTCGAGTCTACAGTCTTCTCTACATTCTCCGCTATGTGTTAGAAGACTAAAGACGGCATGCATTTGGTTATCAAAAGACTTCTTCATATTATGGGTGTTCATCCAAAGTCTTCTTCCTATTATGGGTGTTCATCAGAAAGGTTGTCAGATTGGGGGAGAGCACTAATTAGGGGAGAGTGAAAAGCCAGAATCAATCCCTGTTTAAAAGTGCTCACATTGCTCTTCAGCAAGTCAAGTGATGAATGCGGAGAAGATTCAGAATGTTGAGGAGTAATGGTTTCTGGTTCGTATCCTTGTATATATATACTTGTTCATATCTTATACCATTTTGTAAATAGATATATAGAAAACCTGCAATTTGTAAATAGAGAAATGTAAAACCAGAAAAAACCATAAAAATTGAAAAATAGAAAATACCAAAAATAGCTTCACCTAGGCATGTCTTCTGTTTATCGATAACATTTACGGACCTAGAAATGTCATTCAATAATGGAACGGGTCTTTAAATGAAGCTCGAGCAGAAGTTAAAATGGATTGTTAAAACATGTCTAAATGGCTTGCTATTACTTTAGATAGCAACCCGCGCTTCACAATGGGGGAAAGCACGTCGCCAAAAAGACGGCTGTTCCTCCAACTGGGTGATGTTCACCTGGGCATGGATTACTTTATATCCATGTTTCTTCGATCTGGTGTACGTTTCAGTGCATCATTTCTTGATTAAGAAGAGAAGTCTTCTTTGTATACAAATAGTTTTCATTCTATGATTCTTCTGAAAATTATTTGTGAGACACTTGGTGAATATGTGTTGTATGAAATTTGTTTATACTTGGATTATGCATAAAATTTTTCACTCAATCAACGACCACGAATCTTTAACTTGAATACGGGTCATTGATTGAGGGGGAGAGTGAATTTAAATTTTATATCATCAAACGGGTTTCTTGATTAATTCATGATTCTTAGAAAAGGTTTTGTAGTTAATGGGGTATTAGTTGAAGAGGAAATTGATTAAATACATCAAATGATCAAGTGTGTTAGTTGCTAGAAAGTTTAGGACATTATGTGCAATTTGCTTATAGTATCCTAGCTTCATATAACTAGAAGGTTCATTTGTATCTCTTTGGAATCCTCGTTTAATCCCCTAGATACATTAAAACTCAAAATCTGAAAGAAGTTAGAAAACCCTATGTGTTTGATGTTCTTGAATGCTCCACTGACATTTGTATGATCTAAGTGAATGAGTCTCAAATGTTGCTTGTCGATTGCTGCTTAATTGTTGTTGATATTGTGCATATGTTCTCAGGATTCGCTTAGGTATATTGCTATCATGTTAGAATCATGTTCCTAAGATCCTGAGTTGAATATTGATATATGTGTGAATTGCCATGTGCATGATTGCTAATTGCTCTTCATGCTAGATAGTAGTTTGACGTATTTCCTGACTGTGGTTTGATTAAATGAATTTGGTATTATAATGTGGCAAGCTGCAGAAGGGTAGCTGTTAAGGAATAGTGTATCTGTATGTATGTATATCTGTGTTGATATTCTTATGCAGATTTCATATCCAAAATGAATGTGCCAGTTCCCATTCTAACCATTTGATCAGACGATCAAACTCTATTGATTGGCTTGAAATTCATTTCAACAACAACGTCGGCAACAACAACAACAACAACACTTTCACCACCGCCACCACCATTCACCTATCTTGGTCTCGCCAAGTGGGGATCAACGACATTTGCGAAAGATTTTTTGGTGGATGGATAATTGATGTTGACTACTAACTCAGAAAAGTAAAGTTCAAGTGGGGTGATTACTGATGAACTCAAATAAGTACATTTTATTACTATCATTTATCCTATTAATTTGACTTGTTTTACTATATTATGTATGAGGATTGATACTTAATCGTTTACTTTTGTAATTCTCAGGTAAAAACAAGCATTTGGTGAAACTTAGCGATTTTGGACTAATTATGGAGCAAAACGTGCATAAAGTTGAAGGTCTACTGACATGGACAAGATCAAGTCAATTCTGCTCCAGATGCGCCGCATCTCACTCTCGACATGCGCCGCATCTCTATCAAGATATCACCAGATACGATCCAAGATACAAGAGGACATGCGCCGCATCTAATAAAGGGTTACGCCGCATCTTCCCTCAGACAGAAACTATAAATACCCCGTAGACCAGACGAATTACAAGTTCCGGAAAACCTAAAACCGAAGTTCGAACAGGAGAAACAAAGGACGAATTCAGTCAAGGAGGCAGCACAAGACACACCCAAATCAAAGATACAAGAGCTGTAAGAAGGTGCTGCATGTGTTTAATTCATTAAGTAGTTTTGTTTTATTGTGTTAGCAAACTTTAATTCATCAGGATTGGTGGCTTGTGTAATGTGACAACGAAAGATTGCACTCCCTTTAATACTTGCTTTCCCATCAATTAAAGTTTATATGTTGATGTCTTTGGTTACTACTTATTAGTGCATTGATAACCTCTGTGTTTATTAGTGGCTTGCGGGCATTTGACTGCGGGACATAATGTGGCTCCCACGGTTATTACTAAATTGATCACTTAGGAATAACTTTTAGACATAAGTAATCATTAAGGGTTTACTCGCCGATAAGATTAGGACCAACGAGAAAGGGTTAACTACATGCACTTCATATAAAGCTATCAATAAAACAAGTGACAATCTACTTAATCATAAGGACAGCCCTCTTATTGTCTCAAGTATTTATCTGTGTACGTGTGTGCTACTTGCTGATTCGTGCCTATTGGTTTATTTTATTATTTAATTGCAAACAAACCGTGCCAGTCTCTCAGGCTGAAACCCCCTTGCGTTAGGATATTAAAATACTGATTAGAATAACGAGATAATACGTTCCACTCTTAGTGATCGACACTCTACTTACCATTATCTTCATACTGACCGGGTACACTGCTCGTTAAGTGTGTGTGTTATTGATAAGTCGGCTAAATATAAATTTAAAACTTGAGTAGGCATTAAAACTGCTAAACCGCAACGACACATCACGCGCATCAAGTTTTTGGCGCCGTTGCCGGGGAGTGAATTGTTATTATCTGTTAATTTAATTAGTATTTTAATTAGGTTTTTCTTTTTATTAGATTAATTGCATCATTGTACTATTTTGCATATTTGTTGTATTGTGTGTTATTTGTTTGCTTTTATTTTTGTGTGTTTATTTTTTGTTTGTGTGTTTAATTTTTTGTTTTTATTTTTCGTATTTTTCTGTTCTGCTATCGTTGTACTGTGCTAAATCAAACGATACGGCGCATCTGATCTCTCAGATACGGCGTATTGCGTTTAATTTTTTTTATATACAACGCGTTTAATTAATTCGATACGACGCATCTTTTCCCCAATATACGGCGTATCTGTTTTTAATAAGAAAATTTTTCTAAGCGATAAAGTAATACGACGCATCTGCTTTAGCAGATACGGCGTATCTGTTTTCGATAAAAATAAAAAAAAAATTTCTAAACGTTAATGCCATACGACGCATCTGCTTTAGCAGATACGGCGTATCTATTATTTTAATTAAAAACAGTTTGCGAATTATTAAACAGATACGGCGTATCGATCTCTATCGATACAGCGCATCTTTCTGAATCAAAAATCGATATTTATTTTTGAAACGTAACGAAAATACGGCGCATTAACTTTCGTTAATACGACGCATTTAATTTTAATTAGATAAGCTGATTTTTGATTAATTAATTCGATACGGCGCATTCATAAATTCTAAGCGGCGTATCTATTTTCTGAATAAAGTTTGATTTAATTTTTAATGAATTAAGATACGGCGTATCCCATTTATAGGATACGGCGCATCAACAGCAGATATCAGAAGCTTTTATTTTACTTTGATCGTTTCACCCTTCTTTTGCACGAGTAAGTTTTATTTCAGGAAGATGGACGATCCGGATATTACAATGGAAGAATATATCAGATTTGAAGAGGAAAGAGCCTTGAGCAATAATGGGATATACGATTGGGAAAGAGCAAGATACGGTGCACAAGTCATCGTGGATAAAGAACCCACGATGGAAGAATACTTGTTATTGAAGCAGAAAAAGTCAGGGAGAGAAAGAAACAAATTGCCATTTCGACACACTTGGACTTTATCAAATGATGAAGATGAAGAAGAATCATACGATTTTGGTGCAATTAGGTTTCCGGCAATAGTTATTGATGATGTTATTTTTCCGGAAGTTTCCCAAGATGAAGAAGAGTCACAAGTGTTTGATTTAAATGAAAATCCGGCAATTGTTTACAAAGAAGCTTATTCATCCGAAAGTGCTTATAATGAAAATGAAGATGAATATGGGACAATGGTGTTTAGTGCTATTACTTGTGATTTTCCACCCGAGGTGGAAGATATATTCTCATCATATCAAAAACACCATGATAATATCCCTTCGGATGAAGATAATGAGTATTCTGATATTGAAGAGTTTGATGCTATTGCATACGATAGCATACCGCAGTTACCACAACAAACGAAAATATTTAGGTGTGGAGCGGATGAGCCAGATTATGACCCCACAAAGGATTTTGAAGAAATGTGGGATGACTTATTTGAGGCGGCTATTCGGGATAAAGATAAAATTGCAAGACCACTAGTTGAAGATGGAGATTCACAAGATAAATTGGAGTCACTTACAACACAAAGTGGTACAAATTTATTTAATATAACTAATCCCGTTACTTATAATCTTGCTAGTTTTCCTAAACAGGTTGCGAAACAAAAAGATGATGAGGTGATATTTATTACACTACTTATTGAAGCACCTGTGATCAACCCGTATTTGGTGGAGCTGGAGGATGAATTTGGTGATGAGCTCTTAAACACTGCTATGATTGATGAAGATGATGATTTAGACCCTATGAAGTATATTGAGGAACTCGAACTTTTACTTGCCAAAGACCCTTTCTCATCTTCTGCGGAAGTCAAGGGACGCCTTACTACCAAAGAGACTAACCAAGAAGAAAGGAGACTCATTTTTCCTCAACATACTACTCTTTCAGATGGAATGGTCAAGTCATCCAATTTATCAACCAAACCGGGTAAGATTAGGGAAGATGTACATATATTGCCAAGGTATGATCTTTATTTATTTCTTCCATCTTTACTAGCAAATTTACACTCTTTTCGTGTTTATTGCTATTATCATCCGCACTTGATCCCAAGTGGGGGGAACAACACCCTATTACACAGTAAATAAGGGTGGAGTCAGGCTCGTGACTCGAACAAAAACAAGCGCTTCGTGGGAGGCAACCCATGCTTATCTTTTATTTTATTTTCTGATTTTGTATTGAGTCTGTCAGATCTGCAGTAGATGCGGCGCATCTCCATCATAGGATGCGGCGTATCAACTGTACAGATCATATCTTATTTTAATTTTTCTGCATTTTTATTTTCGACTTTAAAACTATTTATCAGTTTATTTTTAATGCGGCGCATCCTTGGTTAAGGATGCGGCGCATCTTTATTCTGATCCGTATTTATTCCAGGCTCGATACGGCGTATCTTCTTCAATAAGATACGGCGCATCGACTGACCTGATGATTTTCAGTTTTAATTTTTAAGTTTTATTTTTCCTAACTACTAATGTATTATGCAAAGCTTGAACCTTTCTTATCTTAGGTGTGTTTTAAAGTGTTGGTGGTATTATAGTTTCCTGGATTTCCTGTGGATACATCAAGTATGAAGCTTTAACGTTCTAATCCACAAGAAAGATGATTTTTGCTCTTATACTAATGGAGGATCATACCGAGCAAATCTCAGGGGAGTTTTTCTGTTCTAATTCTTTTATTTTCCAGTTTTTAACCTTTTATACAAACAACGAGGACGTTGTTTAACTTAAGTGGGGGGATTGGAGAATTAGAACACTTAACAATTACTTGTCCTAAACTTTTTCAAAAATTATGCTTAAAATGTGCTTAATATATCAAACTTAAAAATTTTTTAGCATGTTTTTGTTTAAGATCTAAGTTGCATAACTGCACACATGACGTTATTTTCAAAAATTGTGATTTTTCAAAATTCACAAATCTATGAGTGTGTCGGTGACTTGTAAACTTTAGAACTTGGCTTGTATACTATTCGAGACCACCATAATAAGTATTATTTATATAATTGGAGTGACTTGTCTAACTTGGTAAAATTCTAGGATTACACCCAAATAGCCTATTATTTGTTATGTGTTATTAACTAACTACACTGGTTAGTTAACCCCCGTATAAACCCTTTTGTTACTCTCATTTTTAGAGTAAGATACCCCTAGAAAAACCCTCAGAGCCATTCCTTTCGTTTCTTACACCTATGTTTAAAATGTTTCGTTACACCCTTACACCTTAGCCTACCCTGTAGATTAGAATCCGTGGTTGGTTAATTGCTATAGGCAAAGTGTGTTTCCTTACATTACCTGTGTTCGCGTGCGTAATTCATTATCTATGGTTAGGTCGGGAAATTGCACAATGCAATTGGAGTGAAAGTAAATATTGTATATTTTGGAGTTTATTTTTCGTGTGTTTACTACTTTCACTATTACCATTATTTCTGAAGTCATGAAAAGTATGGAAAAATTATCCGGAAAGAAAGTTATAGTGATGTGGTGAAATTTTACACATCTATGTTTATGTTTAATTAAAAAAAAAAAAAAAAAAAAAAAAAAAATCGAAAAAAATGAGAAAAGAAAAAGAAAGAAAGAAAAGTTGGAAGTTAGTTTTAACCAACTTATGTAAAGTTATGTAAGTGGTCGATATCACCACTATTTGTTGTGCTATATCTATGGATTGAATGGGAATTGGCAGTTATGGGAACGCCAATTAAGGTTTATTCTTTGATTAAGATCTTGTTGAGTATAATTCGTGTCTACCTAAAGCGTGTGTTTCAAGTGTTAAAGCGTGAGTTATTCGATGATATGAGTCTTATTCATGGGATGGTTGGGATAGTGATTAACCACACTTAGGATTTTGATTTATTTGTTTTGTTTATTTTTATTTTTATACCAATTTATATCCCAAATGTTATCCATACCCTTTATTATTCTTTATCCAACCGAACCTTTGATTTATTGAGATTGGGGATTTGAGCAATCTTAAGTATCGTAGTCGTGGGTTCGGCTATGTATTTATGATTTTGTCGCCCTTTTTGATATATTATTATTGGTGAAGTTTGGACCTATCTTTAGCCTATTCGAGTTAAGGATTTGAGCAATTGCAAGTATCGTGTTCGTGGATTCGATCATGTATTTGTGATTTTGTCGCCTTTTCTGGAATTTGAGATCGATAGTGATTAAGAATAATTAACCCTTAAGCCTAAAAACCCTTTTTACCGCTTTAGACTTGTTACTCCTTAGCTTTAGTGGTGGAGATGTGTATACTTGCCAAGCTTATGATAGAATATTCGTCGCGACTGGACAGTTAAACGATTAGATTTGCTTTTATCGACTTATTTTATTTTACTTCTGAATCGTTAAGTGTTTAGTTGTGTGATTATGAAATGAACGAATACATGCTTAAATATAAAAATAAATCCTAACATCTTTTAGGATACATTTTCATAAGAGAAATTCTAAGGTTTACTTGGGGACAAGTAAAGTTCAAGTGGGGGGATATTTGATGAACTCAAATAAGTACATTTTATTACTATCATTTATCCTATTAATTTGACTTGTTTTACTATATTATGTATGAGGATTGATACTTAATCGTTTACTTTTGTAATTCTCAGGTAAAAACAAGCATTTGGTGAAACTTAGCGATTTTGGACTAATTATGGAGCAAAACGTGCATAAAGTTGAAGGTCTACTGACATGGACAAGATCAAGTCAATTCTGCTCCAGATGCGCCGCATCTCACTCTCGACATGCGCCGCATCTCTATCAAGATATCACCAGATACGATCCAAGATACAAGAGGACATGCGCCGCATCTTCCCTCAGACAGAAACTATAAATACCCCGTAGACCAGACGAATTACAAGTTCCGGAAAACCTAAAACCGAAGTTCGAACAGGAGAAACAAAGGACGAATTCAGTCAAGGAGGCAGCACAAGACACACCCAAATCAAAGATACAAGAGCTGTAAGAAGGTGCTGCATGTGTTTAATTCATTAAGTAGTTTTGTTTTATTGTGTTAGCAAACTTTAATTCATCAGGATTGGTGGCTTGTGTAATGTGACAACGAAAGATTGCACTCCCTTTAATACTTGCTTTCCCATCAATTAAAGTTTATATGTTGATGTCTTTGGTTACTACTTATTAGTGCATTGATAACCTCTGTGTTTATTAGTGGCTTGCGGGCATTTGACTGCGGGACATAATGTGGCTCCCACGGTTATTACTAAATTGATCACTTAGGAATAACTTTTAGACATAAGTAATCATTAAGGGTTTACTCGCCGATAAGATTAGGACCAACGAGAAAGGGTTAACTACATACACTTCATATAAAGCTATCAATAAAACAAGTGACAATCTACTTAATCATAAGGACAGCCCTCTTATTGTCTCAAGTATTTATCTGTGTACGTGTGTGCTACTTGCTGATTCGTGCCTATTGGTTTATTTTATTATTTAATTGCAAACAAACCGTGCCAGTCTCTCAGGCTGAAACCCCCTTGCGTTAGGATATTAAAATACTGATTAGAATAACGAGATAATACGTTCCACTCTTAGTGATCGACACTCTACTTACCATTATCTTCATACTGACCGGGTACACTGCTCGTTAAGTGTGTGTGTTATTGATAAGTCGGCTAAATATAAATTTAAAACTTGAGTAGGCATTAAAACTGCTAAACCGCAACGACACATCACGCGCATCAATTACATCATCTGCGCAAAAAGGTCAATATCATTTGTGTCATAATTGTCGAATTGTGCATAATAAGCAGTGAATCTCCCTCTTAGTTTAAGGGGGAGCATAGTATGTTCCATTATCAGAAAATATTAAATCAGACACATTTTATCCCACATTTTCTAACTTATTTAAATCAATTGGGATCACAAATCTCAATTGGTTTGAAATTTTTGATCGGGGGAGAGAATGTGATTTAAATATGAAATCTGATAAAATGTGATGTTTGGACGTAAATGTAAGCTCTCCCATATGTGCTAAACTCTTTCGTATATCGATGCACATATTGAGGGGGAGCGAATTGACAAAAAGGATTTGGCATGCATCTTATGTGAGCAAGGCTCAGACTTCACCAATGAATTGACGATAGCTAAAGTCAGTAGTCGAAAGGACATGTCCTAGACGGGTAATAATTTCAAGCCAGTTTATCTGGTGATGTAAGCGTGTCTCGCAAAGTACGTGTCTGAGTAGAATGTACCGATTTCGAGCAATTTTCCTTGAATGTGATCTAGACGGGTAATAATTTCAAGCTAGTTCACTAGTGATGTAAGCGTGTCTCGCGAAGATCATGTTCTTGGAAAATCAATCAATTCAAAAGTGCGAGCTCTACCTAACATGTGCAAATTTATAAAACAATCACTCGAGCACATGTTGAGGGGGAGCATTTGAAAAATATAAAACTCTCAAAGTGTTAGTAAAATGTGTTTCTTAATCATGAACACTTTGAGAGATTTTTCAAAGATTTGGTTTATGGCAATCGTGGAAGAACACCAAAGACCGACCATTTTAATTAATGTATGGAGTTATAAGGATGGTTAGGTTAGGCTCAAGTTCCCACGATCCCGCCAGAGCCGGAGGGATCTACCCAGGGACAATCCACTAGTTAGTGTAGAAGTTTACGATTAAAAAAGGAGAAATGTGGATAAGGGAAAAGTGCCGACTGAGATGGAGCTAGTACTGGAACAAACCCAACAAGGTTCTAGTAATGAAGTCTCGGTAAGCACTGAAGGGGTTGAAGAATGAAAAAGAATTGTAAAGATAAAGGGTGAAAAGAAAGAAGCCCTCCTTACAACTTAGGCAGAAACCGGGTCAATACATATGCTGTCAGAATCACTTAGTTGATTGCTGGCATTGAAGACAAAGTATCATGGACCCAGTGATACGCTGCACAACCCTCCCTAGCCACTCAAGGTCCCTCAAAGGACTCTTGTTTCACTTGTCACGGAGATCAATACATTTCGATCGTCTCTCTCACTCCGAGTTAGATGATATTGAAAAGGTAGCAGTCCTCTCCAGCCTCCGATCACCAAATCAAAACGCACAATTGAGTCTAGAGCCACGAGATGCATAATAAGATCTCATAGGGACACGAATTATTTCTACACTGGGTGTTCAACATTAAGGACACCAGTTGTAAACTTAAGAGTCCTACACAGATCTTAGCAATCTGCCAGAACATTTATTAGGGAATTTACAAATGTAATTCTCAATGATTGAATGGAAATTCCTGCCAGGGTCAACATCAACCAGCCCTGAAAGCAGGTCACTTTGGTAATTCTTTATGGATTACGCTTAGTGGTCACGGCGGTTTCTAACGGTCTACAGTCGTGGAGTGATCTACAGCGACTCACCTAATCGTTGATGTGCTACGGTTCGATCTTAAAAAGCCCTCTGTGGGTTTTCGATTAGGAACGGTCTTGGTAAGGATTAGAGAGAGTTTTCACACTATGCTGTTAACAATCTCGAAGTACGAACCTATAAGTACCGGTCAATTTGTTGCTAACTGTTGTATGCAGGAACTTCTAGCGATTGTAGCTGTGGAATGCTGTAGCTGGTTGCTGTTGTAGCTGGTTGCAGAAAAGATGTCAATCCTCTACCACATGTTCACACTACATCATCATCTTAAACAAAGAAGTCATGATCAATCTAAAAAGACGTTCAACACTGCTTTCGCAACTCTGAAGCTAAAGATCATGATCTAGAAAAGTGTGAGCATGTCGACACAACATACACAATCCATTACCACATGTTCACTATACTCCATCATCATATTCAAAGAAGTCATGACAACCTACAAGACCTTCAACACAGCTTCTGCAAACTCTGATGCTGAAAGTCATGACCCTGACTAGAGTGAGCATGTCGGCTCAAAGAATAACACATCACGTGGTGACACACTGCTGAAAGATGACTTGAAGACAAACTTTGGATGATGAACTCAAAGAATTCTCAAAGATCATCCAAGACAACCGATCAGTCATCAAAAGATTACTGCTAAATGCACAAAGTTTCAAGACGTTGAAGAATCGAAGACTACGAGCTATGAAGACACGTTTAGAAGACAAAATGCTAGAATTCAAGTTATTATTTCCGGGGTGACCTCCCTTAGGGGGAGATTGTTAGGAATATAAATATTCAGATGAAGGCTCGGTCACCCTGAGTATCTATTTAGCATTTACATAGCTCGTAGGCTTATTTATATTAGCTTAGCAATATTAGTATTAGTATTAATAGTATTAGTCATATTTATATTTGTGGAGTGGGTCGGGGCTTTCTCCACTGTCAGCTCACTCCACAGCCCACTAGGGGCACAATATTAGGTACTATATATATAACCCTTCCCACATAAGGTAAGGGTGGAAATCTTGTCACAATTTCACCTACAAGCTAATTGATACAAGTTTTCTCCCAACACTCTCTCTCTCTCTAGTTCATCTCTCTAACAATGTATCTAATATTCCATAACCCAAGACCACCCGAATCATCCACACAATCAATATGTTTAGATTCTACAGTTATGCAATGTCCCAAGTTCGAATCCAACATCCTGCATTTTTGGAAAAATAAATTCTGAATTTTATCAAGCCCAAAAGATTGCTTAGGTGGCTTTAATTGTGATGCATGACATTTAAGGATAATTAGGTGGAATTCCATGACATTAGGTGGCAAAAAATTGGTATTATTGGTGATGATGTGGCATGCTCCTACACCAAATTTGCTTAGGTGGCGTGTAAGTGGCATGGATGCATGATTACTGGACATTTAATGAAGTCATGTACACCCTGTTATATATATATACATAAATAATTTTTTTTTCACTACAAACAATAAATAGACATCCCCCTACTTGAGATGAATCATATATGAGGAATACGGGGGTCTTCAATGATCTTCAATGATATGTCTTCAACGTAGGCGTGATTCCTGAATCTCTCTACCCAAACCTCAAACTTAGTCAAACGGCGACTTCCCAATCACAAACTAAGACTACACGGTAAGCTAATGCAAATAGGTGTAACGAAACAATACATTATATGAGTGAAGAAATGAAAAGAATGGCTCGAAAGGGTGTAACTAGGGGTATCTTGCACTAAAGGTGAGTATAACAAAAGGGTTTAACACGGGGGTCGAAAAGTCGAGGTAACTAATCAATAAACGCACACAAGTAAACACATATGTGCTATTTGGTGTAAATCCTAAACATTGCCTTCTCAAAATGTCCCTCCCAAATGTATTAAGCTAACTTGACGCACTACTGATCTATGGTCTAGAAATGATGTAAAAGCCAAGTTCTAATGTTTAAAAACTACTGGCACACTCAATATTTGGTGGATTTGAGTAATATGGGGAAACTGAAAGGCTAAACCTCACCAATGAATTCAAGGGTTATAGTGCGCTCGGCTAAGGTCTATTCTAGTTAGATTAAGAAAAACATGTCAAAATTTTAAAAATGGCATAATTTTTGAAAATAAACTAGAAAAATGGGCAAAATAAAGTTCAAGTTATAATTCTACTCCCGTCCCCCCCACTTCTAATGTACAAGTCCCTTTTTTACTTAAACATGCAATAATAAAAGAGAAAAGCAAGAATTAGAACGAGAACTGCCCTGAAATTTGCTCTTGATAATGATAGAAGGATCATGTTTGAGAAAACGTGCATTCGCTTAGCCTAATGAGCAAACTCCAAATCCCTGAAATCACGTTACTACCACAAGCATAAATCTAAAATAAAAAGAAAAGAAAAACAAAACAAAGAAACCTAACTCAATTTCGTAGGAATTACGGTTGCATTTAGTGTATGCAACAAGCCTTTTAAACCACTCGGTGTCCCGAGTGGACAAGTGAAGTCTCGTGAGGGTTTACAAGGAACACACCTATAAAGTTAATTTAAAAACTAATACAAGGTTTAAGTATGTATTTTATTTAAAAATTAAAATCTTTTTGGTACAGGAGAAAGTTACGGTGTAGACTCATGAATTGAGTTACGCCGTAGGTAATGACAGCATACAAAACTGCAGATATCTGACGATGGTTACGGCGTAACCACAGCAGTAAGTTACGCAGTAGAAACTTTCTGAGGGGAATTCCAAGAGTGAAAGACTCCATTGCACATTTTCAAGCCATCCGTCTTTCTCCAAACCTACAAAAAGTTATAAAAAAAACAAACCAAACCCAACTAAACAAATAAAAAGGAAAGAAAAAGGGATAATTCGGGTTGTCTCCCGAAAAAGCACTTTTATTTATTAATGAGTCTTTAAGTTAGACTCCGGGCCACGGTTCAAGGTTCCCAATGGATTTGTTCAACCTCATCCATCTCTCTCATAAGGTAGCGCCTTACCCATGCAACATTTGTTGCTGTGCGTAGAAACTCCTTCTTCTCAATTCTCCGTACCTTGGCAAACTTCTCATCAGGCCCTAAATGGTACCTAGTGATATCAAATTTTTTCGCAAAAATTGAAGAGGGTCTCTTGTAAGGTATGCCTAAAAGCTTGCATCTTCGTTGTTCATACGCCTCATCATCAGGATCTATGAACCCATCATGCCCTTGTAGTTCAAGGTAGTCCAAAATTTCATCTAAGTCGTCATCGTCGAATTCTGTTCCTTTAAACCATTCATCATCAAGCTTATCCTCGATAAGCTCACGTTCACAACAGTCTTTCTCTTCACCCCACCTTGTTTTGTATTCATTATTATCATCATCTTTTGCATTATCAGGATTCACGTCATTGCTTGGAGCTTTTTATTTCATGCATGCTTCTTCATTCATGCAATTGTTCCAAATTTTCTCTCTAGTTAAAGCATCCACTTTACCGTACCTAATCTTAAACTAATCGTCAAATCCTAACCTATCTACCCATGGTAGTTCACTCCTTTCTTCATCGTTTGTGGATGTCCACAAATACTCATCATCTCCAATCTTTACCTTGCTACTTCCTCAATTACAGTCTTCGTTATATGGGTCACAAGAAGCCCAAAATTCATCCCCATTGGCGCCTCCAATTCTAATCTTCTCATACCAATGATTTATTCCATTTTTACTTCTTGTATCATCCTTTAGCTCAACCTTTTTGTCAGTGAGCTTCATTTCGTTTGTTTCATGGTTGTCCTTGGTGATGGGGATTTCATCGTTATAGGAACGGTTTAGGTTCTCCCAAATGTTACCTTTTTCTTCTCTATCAATCTTACCATACACGATACGTATCTAATCGTCGAATGGTATTGTTCCTTCCCATTTGAGGTTCCTTCTTTCTTGATCAGTAGTCGAAGTCCATAAATGTTTGTTACTTCGTAACCTAACTTCGAATGGTATAGGAACGGTTCAGGTTCTCCCAAATGTTACCTTTTCCTTGGTGATTGGGATTTCATCGTTATAGGAATGGTTCAGGTTCTCCCAAATGTTACCTTTTTCTTCTCTATCAATCTTACCATACACGATACGTATCTAATCATCGAATGGTATTGTTCCTTCCCATTTGAGGTTCCTTCTTTCTTGATCAGTAGTCGAAGTCCATAAATGTTTGTTACTTCGTAACCTAACTTCGAATGGTATAGGAACGGTTCAGGTTCTCCCAAATGTTACCTTTTCCTTGGTGATTGGGATTTCATCGTTATAGGAATGGTTCAGGTTCTCCCAAATGTTACCTTTTTCTTCTCTATCAATCTTACCATACACGATACGTATCTAATCGTCGAATGGTATTGTTCCTTCCCATTTGAGGTTCCTTCTATCTTGATCATTAGTCGAAGTCCATAAATGTTTGTTACTTCATAACCTGACTTCATCACCACCACCATCACACAAATCCACATTTGGGTCACAGGATGCCCATAAGTTGTATCCTTTTGCATGGACCACCAGTATAGCTTCGCACCAATGATATTTCAACTGCATCTTCCTTCGACCATCATTAATCTTCTTCTGATGCTGAGTCGCGAGTCTCGTGATTGTCTCCATTTCTTTGCTAGTTAAGGATGAGCTAAGAATCATCTTGAGTTAAGGATTTCCTTTTAACAAAAAACATTTGGCATTTGGTGGTAGCCGAGATTCTTCCACATCAGCACTCTGGTTACATCATAACTCGTTGGTAGAGTTACGGCCTGTAACACCTCGAAATCGGATCAGCGGAAGCATACGGGTCGTGGGGTTTTGTTGAATAGTTATCACAACACGAGGTACAAAGAACGGTTTTACTTAAACCATTTTAGTAGAAATTTCATAATTGAAGAAATTCAATTTACATTATTTAAAAATGGTGCGGAAAATATAGGTCCATAAAAGGGTTTAAAGCGGTCCCAAATAGTTTTAAGAATCTTCTATGACCATGCCATGCCCTTCGCCAAGCTCCTCTAAAAGTAAGATATGCAGCGGAAAAGATCTAACACCTGAGACAAAACATGCTAAAAGTCAACACAAAGGTTGAGTGAATTCATAGGTTTAAGTAAAATAGTTGATCACAATATTTCAAGTTTAAGAGAAAGTAGACTACGTTGTTATACGCCCGAAAGTTCAGATGTTACCACTTCACTAAGCTCATGACACACAAAGCGTTAACCGGCACCAGTAACCCTAGCGTAAGACGACAGTAACCGCGGATTTCATAATATAATAGGTGCCCCCAAAGCTAGGTATCTTGCTAAATACCTAGGTAACTCAAATATAGCACACCCGTGTTGCCTACCCAGCAACTGAGATGGGATGGTCAAATCCTACAGGCCTATAAACAATATTCACGCTCACTCGCAAGTGATTAATGGTTCATGATCGAGGGACTTGCTTTTGGAAAGAGCGTTACTTAGTGCTTATCAGATGTTTCGCAAAGTGGCTACTGCTTCACTCACAGTACCAAAAAAGTATAAATGGCTACTGCTTCACTCACAGTACGGGGAAAGTATAAATGGCTACTGCTTCACTCACAGTACCGGGAAAGTATAAGTGTTGTTCAAACCCAAATAAAGTTTCAAAAAGCAGAAAACATAGTTTTTAGTTCAAAGAACAGTTTTTAAACAATTGTAATCATAGTAAAAATAGTAGCATGTATCTCACCCCAACTAGCTTATAAAACAATTTAAGCAAGTAAAAAGTGAGGCTATGAACTCACCTCAGTATCCAGCAACGCAAGATATCACAACTAGAATCAAGTAGTAAGCACAATGGCATTCAGAAGTACAAGCATAACGGTACTGGATCGGCACAACCTAAGAAATAACATGTTTTAAAAAATAATCCTCAAGTAATTTATGAAGTAGCGTTCGTTGAATACTCATGTTAATATAAAAGGGTTTAGTTTTCAATGATGATAAAAGAAGTAATCATTTGTATCTCGTGTTGTAATACCTGAAATTCAGATAACTTGTCAAATGACCAAAATACCCCTGAAACAATAAAACTTAAATAAATAACTTATAAAAAATTCTGAAACGATTCCAAACATTCGAAAACGAACCATATATGAAACGAATAAATTTCTGGGACAACATTACATTATTTTCAATGTCCAAAAATTATAAAATCACATATACATATATATATGATCCGAATATGATTAATTATATATGTAAAATATTTTGTGAAAATCATTTAACTAGATAAATAACAATTAAATAAAGGAAACTATATAAAAAATCAAATTACTTTTGTGATAAGTTTCTAGGCCGAAAATCTGGATCACATGCCCCCTCCTAGGTCGGTTAACACAATATAAATACAAAACATAATTTTTGTAAAACTCTATTTTGCCGAAACCCTAAGATCGACTAAACTAAAATCGACCAACCTTCCTACGCGACTCCTGGACCTGAACAAAGAATTTCTTGGTGTTCCTTGGAGTATTAGCAAGCTACAAAAAATAGGAGTTGGAGTGTCGAAGCTTTGATTCGAACTTGGTGATTTCTTTTGTTCGATCCATACGTACGAGAGGTAGAAATTCCTTGCGACTTATTTTTAGGTTCTAAAAATTATCCAGTATTTTTACAATGATCTACATGTCGAATATAACCTAAGAAAAATAATAAACACAAATCATGCATGTTTATTTAGGCGTACGAAATTAAGAGGGTTAAAACAAACTTAATTTGCAAATCATGCTATACGAATTTTATGAGGTGTGACCATAATTTTTACACGATCTATACTGATGATATAAGTCCAGAAAAATAACCCTTTGATTTGTGGAACCTTAAATCGTGTGTTTTGAATTAATTTTGTAATCGGACCTATTGAAAAATAAAAGAAAATAAGAAGAAACCCTAAATCGTGTTAGGGTTAGGGTTTTGTGGGTTGAATCTGAGTAATAAATGCATTTAATCATTGTGTCATGATGGGTTAATGAGTGGGTAAAGTTAGGGTTGGATTTGGTAAATAAAACATGTATACGATTTGAGATATAAATGACAAGGGCTTGTTTTGCCAACTTTTAAACTTAAAGGTTATTTTTATAATATTAATTAGGTCAGTAAAAGTGTAGGAAAAATATAACTTGAGGGTCGTAAGTGTAAATATTGCGTAAAAATGAATAAATGATAATTAAGGGTACGATTTGTAATTTATTTAAATGGAGGGACTAAAAATGTAAATTCTGAAAACTTGAAGTTATTTTGATTAAATAACATTATAAAGGGTGTCTTATGTAAATTTGAGTAATTATGGGTTTGATATAAAATTATTACTAAACTAGGGTTTGAAATATAAGTTTTGTAAAGTTAAAGGACAAAAGGTGTAAACTATGAAATCTGAAGGACCTGAATCGTAATACACATAATTTTGAGGATGTGTTCTATAACTTCGTAATATAAGGTGTTTATTTGGTAAAGACAAATATTATAGGGGTTTGAAACATGAATTATGTAAATGAAGGATTGTTTTGTAAATTACATAATTAAACGGTATAAACTGTAAATTGTGAAACTTAAGGGATTAATGTGTCATTCTGAATATAGTGTGTATTAAATCAGTAACTTAAAGTATTTTCATGATTAAACCTTTGAATTAGATAAAGTTGCAATTGAAACCCTAAACTATGTGAACTCGTCATTTAACTTTTGTAACCTGATAAAATGTACCCTATTTCCATAATAATCTTAAGAAGGACTTAACCTAATCTTGATATTGCCAACTTACTAATAATGGAAATATAACTGAAGACCCTTTGGACTTCTGTCTTCTACTCCTTAGGTTCGAGGAAGGAGTAATTTCATCTTGTCAGCTTTTATCTTTGTGTTCTTGCATTCGTCATAAGGTACAGATATTCTGACTTCTTTCAGTAAGGGTCTTTCATTTGTCTTTTCCTTCAGTTCTCATTTTCCCTTATTAGAATTCCCTATACCATTGCTATGTTCCCTGTTCGTTTGTAAACCTTTCAGGTGATCTTTGTTTTGTGAACTTTCATAAACCTTGTGTTTGATTTTTGTTTTGAACCTTGAGCTGTGAGCCTTGTTTTGAATCTAATCTAATAGACTGGTTATAAAACTAATTTGATTTTGGAATATAAACCTTAATCTGTTAAATCTTTAGTTAAACCTAATTGATTTTGAATTGTTCTTAAAACTACTTATGAAACGTGTTGAGAAAAGCTACTTTAAATAAGTAACATCACTTTTACTGAAAGTTACTAAAAGTTTTGGAAGAACATTTTGAAGAAAACTATTTTGTAAGATCAGTTGTGATGAAAACCATTTTTGAAGGATTGTTTAAATGGACTTTTAAATAGAAACCCTTTTTAGATAAATTGTTGGTATAAATCCTTGATTATAAACTTTTGCCACATGCTTTTGAAACATTTGATACAATTCTTTAATTTGAACTTAACTTTGACATGAAACGTAACCTGATAAATTCTAAGTTTGAACCTATGGTATATAATCTTGATTTGTTGACATGAACCTTTTGCCATGTACCCTTAGGATATGACCTTTTGATTATTTGATAGTACGCTGACCTTTGACCTATAGATTGATATTACGAGCCAATCACTAGGCATGAGGGTTTCATGTCCATGTCATTGACGCACCTTTGACATGACTCTAGGGCAGGAGAGTGATGACCTGTTCCGTCCCTTACTTATTATTTGTTATGGCCATTATATTATGATTATTGATTTATCTGTGGGGCGTATGGGTGCACTCTAGATTTGACCTATTAACTGTATACGTTATTTTTTTATTGTTATACTTATCTGGTGACTGATGGTGTGTGCGATACACGTCTTTCACCTATCTGGGAGCTAGCTACTCTATTTAGTTTCATTTACAATGATATGATATGGCTTGTGTCTGGGCTCGTGATAGATTTTTGTTTTCCTTATCTTGTGAAATTTCATATTACTCGTTCTATTTCTTTTCCTTTGTCTTAAATCTTGTTGTTCTTAACATCTCATTTCTACACCTTGATTTATCGGTATGACGTGTATTCTAGATTTCTTTCGTTCTATCCCCTATTATTGTCTTGTTACCTCTATATCTGTTCACTGAGCTCTCGTAGCTCAGCCGCATTTCTTTTCCTGTGGCAGGTATTAGTAGGAAGCTGGGAATGAGAGAAGAATGTATCTTTGGACTTAGAAGTTGGATAGCTATGCTGGATATAGAATTGGATTGAAGATATTATATTATTAGAAATAATGTTTTGGGAAGTTTTCATTTGTAACCCTATAGATTCTAGTATTTCGATTATTATCTTTTGAGATTTTTGTATTAATGAAAATGTATGCTTGGTTTGTTCTGATGTGGATCCATTGTTGTGATATCTTTACCCTTGTCGGGTTGGGGTGTTACAATTTATGGTATCAGAGCGACAGGCTGCGATTCGTAATACACTTACCCTTGACCTGTGTAAGTAGGACCACTAAGTTTTCCCTGTAAGTGCTCGTAGGACAACCTTTGAGAATATATTTTAGGATTTTTTCCTATAGGAACTTAAACGCTGACCGGGGAGGATTTGGGTAGACATTAGGATTTTGTTTTGTCGTTCCATTCGTACTTGTTCTCCATATTTCGTTAATCATCTTTGAAATTTGTTCAGACGGTGAAATCTCACCCGTTTTTAAAATTTTGAGTTATGAGTAGTCTTTCGATTCCCATCGAGTTCTAGTACTTACTATCATTTGTGTCATTTTTAGTATGGCACCTCCAGCACGCAACAGGTATCGTTGGACAACCGTTTTCGCTATAGGCCAGAGAAGAATTGGTAATTTGAGATGGACCAACAAAAGGATGCTGATTCCTGCTAGCATGTGTCCCTGCCGGATTGAAGAAAAGTTGACTGTGGGTTAATATAAATGGAGCAGAAGTACATGTGCACGAGACGAAAGTGATTGATAAAGACGGAGTAGTGACTAAGTACCCGGGAAGGTGTCCCAAGTTCGTAGAAGAGGGAGGAGTAGTGAGGGCAGAGCCTCACAATTTGTATGGATTCGTGGACGACATAGGAGATGAAGGAAGGAACCCTGAAGATGGTTTTGCGAGACAACCACTGCCACAACCTGAAGGAAACCGAAACGGATGGCTTAGCGAGGAGGATGAAGTGGATTCGGATTTGGAGTCCACTGCAAGTAACGTGATCTAGACGTAGGATGAGAGCTCGAGCCATTTGTGTGTTATTTTATCTTAGGTTTCTTTTGACATTTATATTGTACGGATTCCTTTGAATTGTGGGTTTTCCCCAAGTATTTAATAATAAGGCTTGAGCGAATTTTTGGAATAAATTATGTTGATATGTGTCTATCATGTTTCTCAACCTTCTAAGTAGGTCAAGCTCACCTCGGCTGTGAACGCCCGAATTGATTTTCCCCTGGCTACCTTGGTTTTTGGCATCCATTAGAAATACCTCCTTAGAAATTCTAGTACAGAAGTCTCTTAGAACCCATTTCGTGCACTAAGGAATGAGCCACATCTTGAGAGTTATTGGGCACCCTGAGTTTCTAAATAAAATTCTTAGATGAATCACCAAGCTGATCACCGAAGCATGAAGTAGAAATTGACAGGTTACTGAGAGAATATTCTAGTCACCGAGTGAAGGTGTCTCTCAAATAGGTTCGGGATCATATAGATTGATTTGAGCAACCAGGAAGAGCAACAATCGAAGACCGGGAAGTAAATTTGTTTACCTATATCTTCTGGGCGTATTTTAGTTTCGTTCGCGATAAAGAAGGATGGTGGTTGAAGATAGCGGAACCGTATTATCATTAGAAACCAATATTCCTCCACCCTGAAACGAGTAGGTGCTTGTTAATTTTAGAGCGTGAAGTTCTTTCAAGAGACTAAGTAACTTTGGTTGAAATCGCTTTCCGGATCCACAAACGACTGTTATGATGATTAGTAACGCTAATGGTATTGGTTAAAGCTCTGACTGCTTATAAAGTTGGTAATTAGGTTTCCGCGTGCCTACTGGGACAAATGGTCATTGTATGACTTAATAGTACGTCCGGAGACGGGAAAGAGCATGTTAGAAATTCACATTACCCCATCATATTTCAAGAAGAACTGTAGAAGCTTGAAGGACCAAACACAAGTTCCAATTTTGGTTTCACTTTCCGATTGATGGACTGATCAATATAGATTAACCGGACTGGAAGGGATTGGATGTATTACATGAGCGGGTTTTGGAAAAGACCCTTTGTGGTTGGGAGAAAATTTATTCTATGAAGGCCGAAGATTTTGGCGACTAACTTTTACCCCGTTGACTTACTTAAGTTCATAATAAGATCCTTGAATGAGCTAAATTACTAGAAGCATTCCTGTTCGTGTTCATTTTCTTATGTTCGGTGATGACTTTGTTTTGAGAGGTTTTAGCAAATGATGAATGATTGATACGGCTGATAGGCATTCCGAGAGTTTCGTTAACTCTTTCTAGTGATTCGTTCTCCACTTAGTTAGAGTATTTAATTTTGATAACCTCTGAGACCGTAGGAAGACTAGGTGGAATAAGATAAGTTAGTTTGTACACGGCTTGGGAATCTAGTATGACCATCATGAGGGCATACTTATATGATGCCAGTATTATGACGCCTGGCCAACATGATAATACTTACATCATATAACGCGCACTTATTGTGGTCATCGGTTATTTCAAGAAGTGCCTTAGAACTTTAGAAGTCCTGATAACTGTTTGAGATTATCCGCATTAGTGAGACCTTAAGTTCATCCGAAATGTACGCGTAATTTGCTTTCATCGTTAGGTAAATCGACACGTCTGAGTTCTCGTCACGCATTTTGCTCACCTCTAAGAATTTTGGTAATAAATTTAAGTCCAGTTATAGAACTTCTACCATTAGATGGTATCGATAATCTATTCCATACGTTCTACTCTGACTTGTCAAGTCAAATCCTGGGGATTACCCATCAGTCAAAATTCCATGTATTTCCTGTGTCTTTTTCGAGAAGATCCGATTATCATTCGTTACGTTTGATATACCTTTCTTTCGATTTGAATCCAGTATAATTTTGCCTTTTTAGGAAACCGAAATTCAACCGATATTATAGAGTCATGGAAATCAAGTTTTCATATTCCGTTCCAAAGTCAGTTATGTTTCCATTCCGTTTCACGAAAATTTTCGAGGACGAAAATTTTTTTTTAGAGGGGAAGAAGTTGTAATACCTGAAATTCAGATAACTTGTCAAATGACCAAAATACCCCTGAAACAATAAAACTTAAATAAATAACTTATAAAAATTCTGAAACGATTCCAAACATTCGAAAACGAACCATATATGAAACGAATAAATTTCTGGGACAACATTACATTATTTTGAATGTCCAAAAATTATAAAATCACATATACATATATATATGATCCGAATATGATTAATTATATATGTAAAATATTTTGTGAAAATCATTTAACTAGATAAATACCAATTAAATAAAGGAAACTATATACAAAATCAAATTACTTTTGTGATAAGTTTCTAGGCCAAAAATCTGGATCACATGCCCCCTCCTAGGTCGGTTAACACAATATAAATACAAAACATAATTTTTGTAAAACTCTATTTTGCCGAAACCCTAAGATCGACTAAACTAAAATCGACCAACCTTCCTACGCGACTCCTGGACCTGAACAAAGAATTTCTTGGTGTTCCTTGGAGTATTAGCAAGCTACGAAAAATAGGAGTTGGAGTGTCGAAGCTTTGATTCGAACTTGGTGATTTCTTTTGTTCGATCCATACGTACGAGAGGTAGAAATTCCTTGCGACTTATTTTTACGTTCTAAAAATTATCCAGTATTTTTACAATGATCTACATGTCGAATATAGCCTAAGAAAAATAATAAACACAAATCATGCATGTTTATTTAGGCGTACGAAATTAAGAGGGTTAAACCAAACTTAATTTGCAAATCATGCTATACGAATTTTATGAGGTGTGACCATAATTTTTACGTGATCTATACTGATGATATAAGTCTAGAAAAATAACCCTTTGATTTTTGGAAGCTTAAATCGTGTGTTTTGAATTAATTTTGTAATCGGACCTATTAAAAAATAAAAGAAAATAAGAAGAAACCCTAAATCGTGTTAGGGTTAGGGTTTTGTGGGTTGAATCTGAGTAATAAATGCAGTTAATCATTGTGTCATGATGGGTTAATGAGTGGGTAAAGTTAGGGTTGGATTTGGTAAATAAAACATGTATACGATTTGAGATATAAATGACAAGGGCTTGTTTTGCCAACTTTTAAACTTAAAGGTTATTTTTATAATATTAATTAGTTCAGTAAAAGTGTAGGAAAAATATAACTTGAGGGTCGTAAGTGTAAATATTGCGTAAAAATGAATAAATGATAATTAAGGGTACGATTTGTAATTTATTTAAATGGAGGGACTAAAAATGTAAATTTTGAAAACTTGAAGTTATTTTGAGTAAATAACATTATAAAGGGTGTCTTATGTAAATTTGAGTAATTATGGGTTTGATATAAAATTATTACTAAACTAGGGTCTGAAATATAAGTTTTGTAAAGTTAAAGGACAAAAGGTGTAAACTATGAAATCTGAAGGACCTGAATCGTAATACACATAATTTTGAGGATGTGTTCTGTAAATTCGTAATATAAGGTGTTTATTTGGTAAAGACAAATATTATAGGGGTTTGAAACATGAATTATGAAAATGAAGGATTGTTTTGTAAATTACATAATTAAGCGGTATAAACTGTAAATTGTGAAACTTAAGGGATTAATGTGTCATTCTGAATATAGTGTGTATTAAATCAGTAACTTAAAGTATTTTCATGATTAAACCTTTGAATTAGATAAAGTTGCAATTGAAACCCTAAACTATGTGAACTCGTCATTTAACTTTTGTAACCTGATAAAATGTACCCTATTTCCATAATAATCTTAAGAAGGAATTAACCTAATCTTGATATTGCCAACTTACTAATAATGGAAATATAACTGAAGACCCTTTGGACTTCTGTCTTCTACTCCTTAGGTTCGAGGAAGGAGTAATTTCATCTTGTCAGCTTTTATCTTTGTGTTCTTGCATTCGTCATAAGGTACAGATATTCTGACCTCTTTCAGTAAGGGTCTTTCATTTCTCTTTTCCTTCAGTTCTCATTTTCCCTTATTAGGATTCCCTATACCATTGCTATGTCCCCTGTTCGTTTGTAAACCTTTCAGGTGATCTTTGTTTTGTGAACTTTCATAAACCTTGTGTTTGATTTTTGTTTTGAACCCTGAGCTGTGAGCCTTGTTTTGAATCTAATCTAATAGACTGGTTATAAAACTAAATTGATTTTGGAATATAAACCTTAATCTGTTAAATCTTTAGTTAAACCTAATTGATTTTGAATTGTTCTTAAAACTACTTATGAAACGTGTTGAGAAAAGCTACTTTAAATAAGTAACATCACTTTTACTGAAAGTTACTAAAAGTTTTGGAAGAACATTTTGAAGAAAACTATTTTGTAAGATCAGTTGTGATGAAAACCATTTTTGAAGGATTGTTTAAATGGACTTTTAAATAGAAACCCTTTTTAGATAAACTGTTGGTATAAAACCTTGATTATAAACTTTTGCCACATGCTTTTGAAACATTTGATACAGTTCTTTAATTTGAACTTAACTTTGACATGAAACGTAACCTAATAAATTCTAAGTTTGAACCTATGGTATATAATCTTGATTTGTTGACATGAACCTTTTGCCATGTACCCTTAGGATATGACCTTTTGATTATTTGATAGTACTCTGACCTTTGACATATAGATTGATATTACGAGCCAATCACTAGGCATGAGGTTTTCATGTCCATGTCATTGACGCACCTTTGACATGACTCTAGGGCAGGAGAGTGATGACCTGTTCCGTCCCTTACTTATTATTTGCTATGGCCATTATATTATGATTATTGATTTATCTGTGGGGCGTATGGGTGCACTCTAGATTTGACCTGTTAACTGTATACGTTATTTGTTTATTGTTATACTTATCTGGTGACTGATGGTGTGTGCGATACACGTCTTTCACATATCTGGGAGCTAGCTACTCTATTTAGTTTCCTTTACAATGATATGATATGGCTTGTGTCTGGGCTCGTGATAGATTTATGTTTTCCTTATCTTGTGAAATTCCTTATTACTCGTTCTATTTCTTTTCCTTTGTCTTAAATCTTGTTGTTCTTAACATCTCATTTCTACACCTTGATTTATCGGTATGACGTGTATTCTAGATTTCTTTCGTTCTATCCCCTATTATTGTCTTGTTACCTCTATATCTGTTCACTAAGCTCTCGTAGCTCAGCTGCATTTCTTTTCCTGCGGCAGGTATTAGTAGGAAGCTGGGAATGAGAGAAGAATGTATCTTTGGACTTAGAAGTTGGATAGCTATGCTGGATATAGAATTGGATTGAAGGTAGTATATTATTAGAAATAATGTTTTGGGAAGTTTTCATTTGTAACCCTATAGATTCTAGTATTTTGGTTATTATCTTTTGAGATTTTTGTATTAATGAAAATGTATGCTTGGTTTGTTCTGATGTGGATCCATTGTTGTGATATCTTTACCCTTGTCGGGTTGGGGTGTTACACGTGTGGTTTTTGGAAAATATCGTTTCAAGATTAAATTGCGTTAAAATGGTAAAAGTCGACGAAACAAAATCAAGCTATTAGAAAAGGATGAAGAAGGGGAATAAAATGTTCTCGTGTAGAAGTCGTAAAATGTACAATCAAACAGTAACTCACGCCAAAACAAATAGAATCAAGAATGAACGAATAAACAATATCGAATGAATACCAGACTAAAGATAAGTCAATGAGTGCGTTGGATGTTTACCCCGAATCCCAAAAGTATAATGAAGATGGTGGCGCGTGGCTTACCGATCGAGAGAGAAAGAAGGAGAGGGGCGGCGGCAAGTGGTGGTGATGGTGGTTGTCGCGGCGGTGTACTTCCAAAAATGAACCAAACACACACCTCTTGACTCCAAACGTTCCAGAAAGGGCGTGGGGGCTTCGATATATGCGATGATAGCAAAAGGTGGGTGGCCGAAATTTCTTGCCGAAGATGGGTGCGGTGCCAGAACAATGTTTTCCGGTGAGGTGGTATTAAAATGAAGGGGAAACACTAAAAATAGGTTTATATACCTAGGGAGGGCCAAACGTGTGAAATTAGAAGTCCAGGGGCGGCGGTGTAAAATTTGGAAGGGGTTGGATTATGTAATTTTTGATATCTTTTGTAAATAAGCCTTGTGGGCCCCGTTTAGTGTGTCAAACTTCCGTTTTAATTTACGAGACTCGCGCCATTGAGTCCGAAATATTTTTTCCAATAAAAACGAGTATTAATATGTATAACTTTCTCGGAGTTAATTTATTTAATAAATCGATTCATTTCGTGTGTTTTAGGTTGTGTCGGCTCGATAAATGAATAACGCTCATGTTTAACAAGATATCCATGGTTTTTCAAACCCAACAACTTCAAAGAGATTTAAAAGCTAGTAAAATAAGTTCTGGAAAATTGTCGGTTGTTACATCACATACCCCTAAAAAGGAATCTCGTCCTCGCGATTTATTTCAAGTTATCTATCGGAATGGGGTCGGTGAAAAGGTGATGGTACTAGTAACATATTCGGGTCTCACTAGGTTGTTTTAAGGCTTTCTCTTTGCTTGTGGGAGGGTATTTAGGTTGTCTGCTATAAGTCATCTCCTTCTAGTGATTTGGTGGGGTAGAATGATTCCCGGAGTAAGTTTAATAGGAGGAAACAATTTAAGTATTAACTACACGATGTTTCACAATTTTGTCAGCTTGGCCTCTTCTCAAATCCTCACGGTCTTAATCCAATATATGGTCCATATCCTAGTGACACAAAAGTTCAACTTGTTACATGTAACGTGGTAAAAATGACGTGATGACTGGTCTTCAGGATTTTTGTTTCGAAATTGAGCGTTTTCCTCCTCAAAGGAAGGGATGAAATTTTGTTTGAAAATTTTATTTGGGTAGGTGTTTACATGGGTTTGACCAAAATAACTTTCTAAGTATTACAATCTTCTTTGTTGGGAATTTACAGTTACGTAAGATGACACAGTTTCAAAAGATTTTGTAATTTTGTAAAATCGGGTTTTCAATTGTGGTATGGGTAAGATAATTTTCGCAAAAATTTACGTTTGACATTTCGCAACAAAAGTTTGATAAAGTTTGACCAGACGAACTTAATCCTCAAAACATGTATTTCAGGAAATTATAACTACGGTTTTCAAGGTTGACATAAAAGCATTTTAAGAAAGTTCCTTAAAAGTAAGAACATCAAAGAAGAAGGGTAGTCGAGCATGTGCGTCCACTTACGTTTCTAAATATCCAAAGAAAAATCAAGTTGCCAATGCTAAGCGGGGTTCAATGTTTAATAGCAGGCGAAGCTCAAAGGTGCAAGTATCCAACTTGTTCAAACGATACTAAATGGTATTCTGACCGAAATTTTTGTACTGGCGGTCTGAACGGGATAACTCGGTGCTAAGAGGTACAATGACTTAAATGGTTTCACTAGTGACCTAAGAGGTCTGAATCAGCTCCTCGCAATGTTGAGAAGAGTCCTTCCTATTTTCAAGGTGAGGTCGGGTATCAATAGTCGCTAGGTTGGCTAAGATTTCTTGGCATCCCGGTGCAGAAGTCGTGTCACATAAAAGAAAGTCAGAGGTGTGCAATGAAGCGGGTTACATAAAAGAAAGGGGTTTCGAGTGTGTGTTGTCTAGAATTCCTAGATGGTACAATGTTTTAAGAGCGATGGTATATTGACAACCTAGTTCAATGCATGCACTAATAATCAGGGAATCTAATCGCATGGAACGAATGAGGTAACTTATTTAGTGATGAAACAGTATCAATGCTTGGTAGGTTGTTATTTATAGTCTCAGGCGAATGTGTGGAATCCACTTCTAAGATTTGATCTATTTTCAAAAGGAAATATTTGTTATCCTGTTTATGAATTAGTAATATGAAAACATTTCTCATGAAGGTAAATGGTTTACACGGTGATTGTAAAATACTTTATTAAATAGTTTTGTAAAACTGTTGATAGAGTGATAGAGAACAATTTATCATTTATAAAATAAAAACAAAATCATAGTTAACTTGTGATCTATTAGCAAGATAAAGATTGGTTTACACAATAACTTGTGAGATGATTTGTAAGACAATGCGTAGAGTAATAAGAAAATCATTTGTTATCTGTAAAATATTAGCAAAGCTGTAGTTTATTTAGTAGTAGCAAAACGGTTCGTCAGGTGACAGTAAAATACTTTTGGGAAGTAATGGCAAAATAATTTGTAAGATAATAATAACACAGTTTTATTGTTTTAAAATCAAACAGTTGGTAAATCAACTCACAAGAGAGTAAAATGGTCCATAAGGCTATAGAAAAACTTGTAGAATGATTGCAACATAGTTTACAAATTTTTTGTGAAATTGCTCGTTGGTTTATTGTCACAACTCGTAAATTCAGGCCATTTTTCCGAACCTCGACAATTTACTATTCACGAGTTACTATTCATTTTTACTATTCACTGCCAAAATTTTTATTTCATATTCTCGTAAGATAAACTATTTTAATGATAACCCGAGATTTTGGCGCTCGTCGGATCATTTCTGCAAAAATCACGAAGCCGTGTCTGAGATTTACGTTTAGGTTTAAACGTCATTTGGACATCCCGATATGTCCATAAAACACTATGAACAATAGAAATATGATTTTCTCTCATCTTACGACAATTCTAAAAGTTTTGAAATTTTACGTTTTCCAGTTCAGCGTCTTACGCGAATTACGCGTTTTAGACCCGCGTTTTCAGTTTTATCAGCGTTTAAGCAACCCGATTGAACTTACCATTCATTTTATATTTTCTTATGGAGTATTTTGACAAGTTTAGTCATTATTTCATATTTCATATTTTTACGATACCCAGATTTACGTTTCGCGGCTTAACTATTTGCGGTTAGCGATTAACGGAACCAAAACTCACTCCGTAAAAGCAAGATAATATCACAAACTCACCAATCTTATCCAAGAAGCCTCCTAGGCGTTTTTATTAGTCAACAAGTCAAAGAAATGGAAGCTTACAAGGAAAGTCTTAAGCATGTGCAAGATTTTATACTTAATCCTTTAATATTACCTAGATATTTCCATATAAAGCAAAAAGTCTTCATCCTTTCCATTTCCTTTCATGGTGAACGACCCAAAACAGCTCCAAGACCATCTCCATTGATTTTTTCAAGATCAAGGTTCATCCAAACTCACTAGTGTGTCTTACAAAGGGTTTGAAGTGTTTATTCCATGGTTTCACTAAGTTTCTTTCATCCTTTTCACTAAACCCACCAAGTAAGCATACAAATTATTTTTCTATACTTTTATCCATGTATTTTTGATCCATCGTAATTGTCATACAGACCTACATGCATATGTTATTTATACCACTCCATTTTATACATATCTAACTTTTGATCCCTAGAAATAGATTATAGTTAGATCCTTGTTAGATCCACTTGATTTTTGATGTTTAGGAACCCATGACACCTTAAGAAGGTGTATGGTAAGATTAGACTAGATTTGTGGTGATTGAAAGTGGTTTGGTTGAAGTTGGAACTAGATTGGAACACTAGAAATGATTTTTGAAATAATATATATACCTACTGTCCATATTTTTAAAACGTGGGAAACTCAGTAGGTGATGGGTAATTTTGGACCAAATATTTAGAAAATACTTTCCGATACGAAACTATGGACGAAAACGGGGATAAAAACGAGTTTATAACGAAGGAGATACGCTAAAAACGAGTTAACGACGAAAACTATATTTTCTGGAAATAGCTTGCTGATGAACAGTACTCACGGGCAAATTTGAGCATAAAACTTGATCTAGCCGTCCCGACTTACCAAAAATAGGTTAGTACATTGTCCCACGATTCCGTGGATATAAAGAACATAGAAAACGGACTTATAACGACCAAGATATACACATTTGAAAACCCGGCGAAACTTATTTAATTTTGACAGCTTCTAATAGCAAAATATATTCCAAGTGTAAAACAGTTTTCCTTTCAAGTCACCATATTGCGAGCTATTTTCCCGTTGATCGAGTCACGTATGACCAAAACTCATAGGAGACGGCTGAGAGATTATGTTGCAAGGATTTCCAAAACAACAAGTTTTATTACTAACTCTCAACGTGCAATATTTTGCGACTAGTTTTGCGAGGCCGTTTGGTCATATTTTCACAAGTTGTAAAATGGGTTATTTTGCGACGAAACTATTTTATTTGGCGATAAAACACCAAACGAGGATCATAGAGTATCGTTTCAATACATTTACACGAAAAGTAGTTTATAACTTTCCGAGACGTCAAAAATGTAGTTTTCGACGATAAACATTATTTTCAAAACTAACGAGTGGTATCGTTAACATATGTATTTGCATGTGTAGCATTGTATCATTGCTTACGCTAGATCATATCATTCATAATAGGTCGCGGTTAGAGATCGAGCCTCATTTCATCTTATCCATTATTATCATTGTTGCTATCGCATCAGGTGAGTTTCATAGCCCCTTTCTTTATAAGTTTTGAACTTTTGGGGGAGATACATGCTTAAACTGTTTGCTTACATACATGATTGTGTTAAACTTAGTTGCGTTATTCTTGAAAGCATATCGCGGACCTAAGTATCAAGCACTTGGGGTAGCCGAACGAAGCATATCGCGGACCTAAGTATCAAACACTTGGGGTAGCCGAACGAATCATATCGCGGACCTAAGTATCAAACACTTGGGGTAGCCGAACGAATCATATCGCGGACCTAAGTATCAAACACTTGGGGTAGCCGAACATAAGTCTCCTCGTGAGCAGCATTGATAAGTCTCCTAGTGAGCAGCGTTGATAAGTCTCCTCGTGAGCAGCATTGATAAGTCTCCTCGTGAGCAGCATAAGGTCTTCTAGTGTTATAGAACGCACATCGTATACGCACATGTCTTACTCATACTATGTTAGCATTGGGTTGTAAACACACAGGTTGCAAGTCTTGAATGGGCGGGGCTTGGAACTGAGTGGATTTACAATGCCTATGCTATGGAAACTTTCTCTAAAGGCTTTTCAACTTATTTATAGCAAACTCTATGAACTCACCAACCTCGTGTTGACACTTTAGCATGTATTTTCAGGAACCAAGCAATAGCACGCTACTGGAGGCTTTTGGCAGGGCATGGCATGGTCATAGAAGACTCTGATAAAACATTTGGGACCGCTTAACTTATTTTATGGGCCAACTTCCGCAACACTTTTCATAATGTAAATTTAACACTTTTGACTTATCAAATATATTCTAAATGATTGATGTGAAAACCGTTCTTTACACTTGAGTTGTGATACCAATTGAGTTGCACCCCAGTGGCATGTATGCTTCCGCTGGACCCGATTTTGGGGGTGTGACAGATTGGTATCAGAGCCTAGGCTATAGAGAATTGGGTAATTTTAAAACCTAAACTATAGCTACTTTTACGAAAACTTAACCCTATGTCCGCCACGTGCCTGCCTGCCAAGCTGATGCCTCATTTGTGGTTTGTTGCTGACATATTTAATGAGATTTGTATCTTATTGCCAGAAAGATTATACTCACTTATTCTCGTTGATTACTGTGATTGTCTTACATATAAGGGTGCATACATATCATACACGTCACAGCGTTACACCTTTTTCCTTGCGTAGTTTCCTCTTTCGACCTCAAGCCTGATCACCTGCCTTAGACTTTTGAACCACCCTTTGCTTGTGAAGGACATAGTATTATTATAACTAAGCTGAGTATTCCAAAATTCATTGAACCTCGGTGGAATATAGACTAGTCATCTATATTCGACCCGGGACAGTGGGACATAGCCTGACTACCTATGTTCGACTCAGAGATGAATTTTGCAATACTGAGAGTAGTTATAATGGAATTATGTCCGGATTGATTTGATCGGTGTAAGCAATTCCATAATCGAGCCAAATTTTCAAAAGACCTCCTTCAAACCACTTGTTCCTAGTTTGATCTAAGTGACAGTTCTTGTTTGATGAGTTGCGAGGATCAAACTGGAAATCAAGTTGTTACCCGAGCTGAGATAGTTTAATCTCATGATAGTTCTTGTTTGATGAGTTGTGAGATTAAATTTGAATCGACAACCTCAAACCGATTTAGCCTAATCCCATGACAGTTCTTGTTTGATGAGTTGTGGGATTAAGTAAAAATCGGTTACCTAGAGGTCTTTTGAAGGCTATGCTCGATCATGGGAAAGTTTACCCCCATCAAACCCGACCATGAGAACGTACGTAGGTAGAACGAGCGAGCTGAATTCAGGGACTGAATTCCTTAACGGGTGGAGACTGTCACAACTCGTAAATTCAGGCCATTTTTCCGAACCTCGACAATTTACTATTCACGAGTTACTATTCATTTTTACTATTCACTGCCAAAATTTTTATTTCATATTCTCGTAAGATAAACTATTTTAATGATAACCCGAGATTTTGGCGCTCGTCGGATCATTTCTGCAAAAATCACGAAGCCGTGTCTGAGATTTACGTTTAGGTTTAAACGTCATTTGGACATCCCGATATGTCCATAAAACACTATGAACAATAGAAATATGATTTTCTCTCATCTTACGACAATTCTAAAAGTTTTGAAATTTTACGTTTTCCAGTTCAGCGTCTTACGCGAATTACGCGTTTTAGACCCGCGTTTTCAGTTTTATCAGCGTTTAAGCAACCCGATTGAACTTACCATTCATTTTATATTTTCTTATGGAGTATTTTGACAAGTTTAGTCATTATTTCATATTTCATATTTTTACGATACCCAGATTTACGTTTCGCGGCTTAACTATTTGCGGTTAGCGATTAACGGAACCAAAACTCACTCCGTAAAAGCAAGATAACATCACAAACTCACCAATCTTATCCAAGAAGCCTCCTAGGCGTTTTTATTAGTCAACAAGTCAAAGAAATGGAAGTTTACAAGGAAAGTCTTAAGCATGTGCAAGATTTTATACTTAATCCTTTAATATTACCTAGATATTTCCATATAAAGCAAAAAGTCTTCATCCTTTCCATTTCCTTTCATGGTGAACGACCCAAAACAGCTCCAAGACCATCTCCATTGATTTTTTCAAGATCAAGGTTCATCCAAACTCACTAGTGTGTCTTACAAAGGGTTTGAAGTGTTTATTCCATGGTTTCACTAAGTTTCTTTCATCCTTTTCACTAAACCCACCAAGTAAGCATACAAATTATTTTTCTATACTTTTATCCATGTATTTTTGATCCATCGTAATTGTCATACAGACCTACATGCATATGTTATTTATACCACTCCATTTTATACATATCTAACTTTTGATCCCTAGAAATAGATTATAGTTAGATCCTTGTTAGATCCACTTGATTTTTGATGTTTAGGAACCCATGACACCTTAAGAAGGTGTATGGTAAGATTAGACTAGATTTGTGGTGATTGAAAGTGGTTTGGTTGAAGTTGGAACTAGATTGGAACACTAGAAATGATTTTTGAAATAATATATATACCTACTGTCCATATTTTTAAAACGTGGGAAACTCAGTAGGTGATGGGTAATTTTGGACCAAATATTTAGAAAATACTTTCCGATACGAAACTATGGCCGAAAACGGGGATAAAAACGAGTTTATAACGAAGGAGATACGCTAAAAACGAGTTAACGACGAAAACTATATTTTCTGGAAATAGCTTGCTGATAAACAGTACTCACGGGCAAATTTGAGCATAAAACTTGATCTAGCCGTCCCGACTTACCAAAAATAGGTTAGTACATTGTCCCACGATTCCGTGGATATAAAGAACATAGAAAACGGACTTATAACGACCAAGATATACATATTTGAAAACCCGGCGAAACTTATTTAATTTTGACAGCTTCTAATAGCAAAATATATTCCAAGTGTAAAACAGTTTTCCTTTCAAGTCACCATATTGCGAGCTATTTTCCCGTTGATCGAGTCACGTATGACCAAAACTCATAGGAGACGGCTGAGAGATTATGTTGCAAGGATTTCAAAAACAACAAGTTTTATTACTAACTCTCAACGTGCAATATTTTGCGACTAGTTTTGCGAGGCCGTTTGGTCATATTTTCACAAGTTGTAAAATGGGTTATTTTGCGACGAAACTATTTTATTTGGCGATAAAACACCAAACGAGGATAATAGAGTATCGTTTCAATACATTTACACGAAAAGTAGTTTATAACTTTCCGAGACGTCAAAAATGTAGTTTTCGACGATAAACATTATTTTCAAAACTAACGAGTGGTATCATTAACATATGTATTTGCATGTGTAGCATTGTATCATTGCTTACGCTAGATCATATCATTCATAATAGGTCGCGGTTAGAGATCGAGCCTCATTTCATCTTATCCATTATTATCATTGTTGCTATCGCATCAGGTGAGTTTCATAGACCCTTTCTTTATACGTTTTGAACTTTTGGGGGAGATACATGCTTAAACTGTTTGCTTACATACATGATTGTGTTAAACTTAGTTGCGTTATTCTTGAAAGCATATCGCGGACCTAAGTATCAAGCACTTGGGGTAGCCGAACGAAGCATATCGCGGACCTAAGTATCAAGCACTTGGGGTAGCTGAACGAATCATATCGTGGACCTAAGTATCAAACACTTGGGGTAGCCGAACGAATCATATCGCGGACCTAAGTATCAAACACTTGGGGTAGCCGAACATAAGTCTCCTCGTGAGCAGCATTGATAAGTCTCCTAGTGAGCAGCGTTGATAAGTCTCCTCGTGAGCAGCATTGATAAGTCTCCTCGTGAGCAGCATAAGGTCTTCTAGTGTTATAGAACGCACATCGTATACGCACATGTCTTAATCATACTATGTTAGCATTGGGTTGTAAACACACAGGTTGCAAGTCTTGAATGGGCGGGGCTTGGAACTGAGTGGATTTACAATGCCTATGCTATGGAAACTTTCTCTAAAGGCTTTTCAACTTATTTATAGCAAACTCTATGAACTCACCAACCTCGTGTTGACACTTTAGCATGTATTTTCAGGAACCAAGCAATAGCACGCTACTGGAGGCTTTTGGCAGGGCATGGCATGGTCATAGAAGACTCTGATAAAACATTTGGGACCGCTTAACTTATTTTATGGGCCAACTTCCGCACCACTTTTCATAATGTAAATTTAACACTTTTGACTTATCAAATATATTCTAAATGATTGATGTGAAAACCGTTCTTTACACTTGAGTTGTGATACCAATTGAGTTGCACCCCAGTGGCATGTATGCTTCCGCTGGACCCGATTTTGGGGGTGTGACATTTGTCGTTGGTTTATGAAATAGTGGTAAGGTAACTAATCGGTTTATTACTTAATAATATGATAGCTTGTATAATGAGTTGTGTTGAAGAATCTTTAACCCCATCTAGGATATGTTTTACAAACATTATTGATAACAGCAGCGGATAACAAAGAACATCAATAATGTTAAACAAAGTTTTTATTAATCAAGGCGCCTTCTTTATTGAATAAAATAATAAACTAACAACTACTACAAAACGTGTACAATCACATGTTACTGCTAGACTCTCATTGGAGAGATCTACATTTTTCTATGATTCATACTGCCGCCCTAACACCCTTTATAAATAAGGTTTACAACAAAAACCTAACTTTTATAGGAAGATAACTAAAATATTACATTAAGTCCCTATTGTTTCACGCATCTTCATAATTGCACATGTAGTTTTGTAAATATCAAACTATAATTCCCAACAATCTTCCCCTATTTGATATTACAAAACTATCTTCATGAAACAACGATCAATGCTTCCTTGAGGTCTTCTTAAACATGTCACCACAAATAATAGGCTGCAAATCAATCATCTTCCCCTTTTTGTAATCATCGAATAGGGGTCTTTCATGCAACTTGAATCAAAACGCTTCCCCTTAAGTGGTGCATGTAGATGGTTAAACAAGCTTCCCCTGAAACCAATAACCATCTCTTGAATCACGAACTCTGTAGGCTTTATGGAATGATCACTGATGAAGAAAACCGAGTATAACGAAATTGATGAAGAATTTGAATTTCCCAAACTTGCGTCTTATTTCTTGTACTATCCGTGTGACTCCAAACTCCTCTTAAAAGTAGGTCGCAACCTCTTGACAAATCCTCAACTATATGAGACACTGAGCACTACAACGTAACTCCTTAAAGTGATAGAAAATGTGAGCATTAAGCACCTTAAATAATAGATCACACACTTTGCTAGATTCATCAAGTCTTTGTCACCGCAATAACACACAAACATAAAAACGTGCACCTGTGAAACTCAACTACAACATCAAATAAACCATATTCACTTTTCTTCTTCAAATAATCACCAAAACAAGCCATAAAAATAAACCATTATGTCCGCGATCCAAAGCTGCCCAGCAGCATTAACCAAAAACGCAGCAGTATTAACGAACACCCGGAGCAGACTTAACCACCACTGACCAGAATTAACGGACTAGAATTAACCACTGAGAGCAGACTTAACAACTTAAGCGAGCAGACTTAATGAATAATGAAAAATAGGAGACCAGAATTATCCTTTTTGATCCACCAGCATTAACTAATCTATTTCATTCTTTAAACTGTCCCACGTGATACTGACCAATGTCCCACTGACAAACCATAACCACAAGCGACCAGCAAGTCAGTACACCACTGACACAACACTTTGACCAATTTAATTCAATATACCACTAGCGAATGATCTTTATACGGATAAATCACAAGCGACAAACAAAATTGAGCAGCCCCACATGCTCCCACATGTTTAAAACTTCAACATCCAATCATCCCCATTAAACCGATTTCATTAATTAATGAGTACGAGATTTTATTGAAACTATTCAATTGCAGTATACGACAATCAAATATAATACCACAATCACACAGTGACAAACAAACCAATTAAATTCGTCAGTACGAGGATAAAGACTTTTAATTCACTTCCACTTGCCCAATTAATTCTACCAAACAGCAGACTTTGTCGCCACAAAAATAAAGATCGATACCTTTCAATAAAAAAATAACGATTACCTTAAAGACAGTCGAACTCTCACCAGATCTGCTCTTTCTCTTCAAATCTGCTCCTCTCCAACAGTAAAAACCTTCTAGATCCTAGATATCAAGAGCAACCCTCTTTGATACCACATGTTGAAGAATCTTTAACCCCATCTAGGATATGTTTTACAAACATTATTGATAACAGCAGCGGATAACAAAGAAAATCAATAATGTTAAACAAGGTTTTTATTATCAAGGCGCCTTCTTTATTGAATAAAATAATAAACTGACAACTACTACAAAACGTGTACAATCACACGTTACTGCTAGACTCTCATTGGAGAGATCTACATTTTTCTATGACTCATACTGCCGCCCTAACACCCTTTATAAATAGGGTTTACAATGAAAACCTAACTTTCATAGTAAGATAACTAAAATATTACATTAAGTCCCTATTGTTTCACGCGTCTTCATAACTGCACATGTATTTTTGTAAATATCAAATTATAATTCCCAACAAGTTGTAAAAAATTTATATGATAGTAGGAAAGCAATTCATTGTTTATAAAATAATAACAAAATCGCAGTTTGTGATATATTAGTAAGACAGTAAACCGGTTTGTAAAATAACTAGTGGAATGATGTTAAGAAATCAATTCATTGTTTATAAAATAATGGTAACGTAAAAATTTTGTTTTTAGAATATAGTAGTAAAACATTTTGTAAGATGACCGCAAAACGGTCGGTAAAATAATTGAAAACGGTTTGCGTGAATGTGTGTGTAGTGGTAATAATAATGAAATGTGAAATGATGTAGTAAGTGGGTTGGTTAATTATAGAAAAACTTGATAAGGTACTAAATTAAAAGTGAAATAATATGATGATAAGTATGTTATAGTATGTAGTAAAATCATAGTTGCATTTGTCACTTTGATTATTAAATGTTCAATAATGCGAAAATATAGAATGTAATTGAAGTATGATGGTTTGTAAGAGTTGAAATAGAACGATATTGCTTAGGTGCTTAGATAACCAAAATGGGACGAGCCAAATATGAGAGTAAAAACGCGGTAAGTTACGAATATATGTGAGAATGAGATAGGTATATACGAAGTTAAGGTAATGATTTGAAACTATTTATATCGCAGCTAATTTGCCCCATCAGCGGCGGCTATTAAAACGAAAATGTTGAAAAATAAAACATGTTTAGAATGTGTTAAAAAAAATAACGAATGCTATTGAGTGTGCTATAGTTGACGACCCGTGGGTTATGGGCCTACGGTCAAAGTGTAAAGGTGTGAAATGGTTAATGATCTTTCGAGGTAAATGATTTATGATCCATGGTGTGTACAAAATTTTAGCCAACAGAATTCGAATTATCCAAACTAGCATCAACTTCGAAACACGGATACTAGGGCGAACCTCGTTATCATGGTTAATACAGGTAACTCTACTTACCACCTAAGGTTAATGCTTTCTCATGAGTACCATTATCCCTTTACAGTCTTCAAGGTCCAATTCGTACGACTAAACCATTTATGTGTCCATTTCAATTGACGGGTTACTTCCTAAGACAACTAATGATGTCGTCCGACTCATTGGCTTATAATGCGGTGTACTCGAGCCTTCTCACAAGTTGAGGGGCAGGGGAAAACGTGACATGTGACCTAATGGTCTAAGGTAATACTAGAGTAGTAATGTCTTCAAAAATGGCTTTCAAATCGTATTCCTAAATAGTGTTTCCAAAATAATACTTGTAAAATAACGTTTCTCAAAATGGTGTGTTCTAAATAATGTACCCAAACCAGTTCTCAAAAGAATATACCAATAGTGTATCCAAAACAGTTCTCAAAATATTATATCAATATGACACGTCTTCAAAATAGTATAACTAATGTTGACCATCCAAAATAGTATTCGATATGGTATGTCAGAGTAGCGTTGTCAAAATAGTGTTCCCAGAATAACGTACCCAAAATAGTCTTTCCTGAAATAACGTATCAGCATATTCATATATTTCGTAAATAAATAGTGTATCTCGAAATGGTGTGTTGTAACACCCCCGTTTTCGATATTCGTAGCGGAAATATAAGTTGGGGTGCTACTAAACGGTTCACAGTCATGATAATAGAAAACGTTTAGAAAAGAGACGTTTTAAATAAAATTGTTATCATTCATTTACTTGAATCAGAGTTACATTTAGAGGTCCTAGCGGTAGGTTTCGAAATACGTTATTAATGTTACATTATTCATTTGAATGATAACAAAACGGACACTCTTTTATAAGAAAGTCCACCGCCACTCCGTGCCAAATCGTACTTCTAGTTACCTGAGATAAACATGCTTAAAAAGTCAACACAAAGGTTGAGTGAATCCATAGCGTTTAACGTTAAATAAGTTTGAACACAAGCTAAATAAAGAGTAAATCGGTTATATCGTAGTTCGTTATATATTGCTCTAAGTCTCATGAATCGCAAGACGTTAACACGATGGACATCATAGTAATAAGCTATGATGTAAATCACTACATAATTAAATGTAGCAATTATGCCCTCGAGTAGGAGTCTGCCTGAAACTCTTTATTAAACAATTTCAAATAAAATGCATTGGGTCACTTATCCAGCAACACAAAGGGATTGTCAATCCAATAGATCTATTCATTATATTCGCGCTCACCCAGAAGTGATTAATGGTTCATGATAGAGGTTCTTTAAATAGGCAACAGTTAAACTTATGCAATATAAATCAGGAAAGCATACAGAAAAGTACTTGTGTTCGATTTACTAGCATGTATCTCCCCACAAGTTTGGAAAACGTAATAAAAAGTGGGACTATGAACTCATCTTAGCAATCTGGATGGAAAACAAAATGGAATAAAGTTGATAAACGTCTCCGGACACGAAACCTGGGTTGTTATGCCAAATTTGAGTAATCAATTTCAGATGATATATGTTCATTTGTTCATTTCGTTTCGTTATTTTGTTGTTGATTAAATATTGTAATGAGACAACATGAAGTCTCTTCAAAAATAAGATTTTATCTTATTATTCGTTTTTATGTTTTCGTTCGTTTGTTTGATATATATATATATATATCTTTCGTTCGTTGAATATAGGTCTCTCGTTCGTTAAATATAGCTTTCGTTCGTTGGTTCGTCGTTGAAATAAACGTAATACGTTATTGATTTCTATTAGATTGGGAAATAAAAATGATAAAAATATTAGTTATGAAAAGTTATACTTTTATCCTAAGGTTTGGTCAAATGACAGTTTATACCCTAAACTTTTGAAAAATGACAACTTTCACCCTTTAGTTTGAAAAATAACATTTTCTACCCTTTTTATTTGTTGTTGACAAAAATGACCCTTGATTTAATTAACTATGAAAAGTTTACAAAATCAACCCATAAAACTTATTAATTAAAAAATAACACGCATAAAATAAGTGATGAAGCTAGAGTTTTGGACTCGAATAATTTAGCAAATAATAGATAATTTTACGTGTTTCCTTTTCCTATGTAAAGTTAGCTAGGTCTTCTCTAAATACACCAAATTTCGTAATTTATGAAATTCATTTGATGGTCGAAAAATATTTCAAAAGTCAGTCGACTAGAACATGTTTTAATTAAATCTGGAAAAATAAGTTTTTAAGGCTAGCGATGAGAAGAACTTTGAGTTTCAATAACTTTTAATTTGACTGGTCATTTTACTTGTTTCTTTTTCCTAAAACATCTTTGCTAGGTCATCTTTAACATGTTAAAAAGACAGAATTTTTTGTTATCATCTATGGGTCAAAAACTGGGTTCAAAGTCAATGAGTTGGGTCGACAAAACTAAAAATAATTAATCTGGAAATCTATGTTTCTATTTTAGCGATTTTGACAAATATTAGGAACTCGATAACTTTTGATTCGCTTGATCATTTTAATTGATTCTTTCTTCTAAAACAAGTTGGCCAGGTGGTCTTTAATTGGGTAGAAATTCAGAATTTTTAATGGTCATATAGGGTTCGAAAAATAGGTCTAAACATGGGACCAAGGTTTTGGCTATGTCTCCCTCCGAAGTACCTGCTTATAATGAGAACGCTTATGCTGAACTTGTTGCTGCTATGGAGAAGTTGAAACTTTTTGAGCTTCCTCATATTGCACAGCTGGAACGTGACCAGGATTACCCCATAAGCGTGATTATGTAGTGTTTAACCTTGGCTAGGCACTCGTCCAAGGATGCTGAGGCGCAGCTTGACTACTTTCTGAAGCCGGATGTGTCGCAGCTACATGTGCCTATTTTCGATCGCCCTCGTGACATCCTCAACCCTTTTGCCCTTGAGAAGGAAATTCCATTGAGGGAGTCCTTAGAAGCCCATGAGATGAGACTTGCCAAGAAGAAGGGCGTGAAAGGGAAAGCCATTCTTTGTGGTCTTGGTGCGGCTCACATTCCCAGATCTGATGGAGTGCCCGTTAGCGTGCCAACGGTAGCACCCAAGGATGCTGAGCTGTTGCAGAGGCTTAAAGATGTTGGTTGTGTGGCGCGCCAAGCGGGTAGCTCAGGGCTCAGGCGTACTCGTAGCATGTCTTGGTAATTTTGATGTAGTGATGTTTTGTGGTATGTCCACTTTTTGTTGTACGTATGTATGTTGAATATGTACTTTTTATGAACTTGTTATCCATGTTGATTTGAAAAATACGATTGTATGCATATTGTATCAAATTTGATTGTGGTTATAACGTTTGTACTTAGTTATTTTGTCTTTGCGTAAAAGATGTCTAAGAATCAAACCGTTTGTATAAACATATTACAAAAGATTACAAGAATCTATAATCACTTATATCATAATCGTGTATGAAATTCATGACTTAATTGTGTAAAACATAAGCGTGTATGAAATTTATGACATAGTCGTGTATGACATGATCGTGTATAACATAATTGTGTATGAAATGCACAAGTTGTTGTGTATCCATCGTGGGGTGCACAAGTGTATGGATTGCAGCGTGCTACTAATACCATATTAAGGGGTTAATTGTCTTAACTCCTAATTTGTTAAACGCGCACAGTGTGCATTGATGTGTATCCGTCGTGGGGTACGCATCGAACTTACTCCAACGTCTTGAGAGTAAGGTGTTTAACAAGGATGCGTGATCCGATGTTGATGGGTTTGCAACCCTCTTACTCAACGAGTCATTTAGTAGGTTTACTCATCCTTTTACCATCGTGGGTTTTTAATTAGTGCATGCACGCCATGTAGGCAAAAGATAATGTAACAAACCATATTGAGACATAAATAATATGTAGACAATAAAGTAAAGTGTGTCGCGGAGTTAGCTAGAAACCGCAACATTTTATTAATACTTGCAAGTTTTTGTAAAAAGATAAAACATTTGTCTAAATGAAACAAAAATGTAAATACACGGATATTTATTGAGCACTTACTAAAGTGCGGAGGTCTCCGTGTATTGGGTCGTAACCTTTCCTAAAGATAGCATCTCTTGAGATTGCAGATATTCCATGTGCGTTGTAGCTCACGGCCATCCATGTCACGCAGCTTGTACGCGCCTTGTCCTAGTGCTTCAATGACCTCATAGGGTCCTTCCCACTTTGGTCCAAGTTTACCTGTATCTTCTGCATGGCTTGCATCATTAGCGCGGTACACAAAGTCGCCTGGTCTGAATGAGGTCCTTCGAACTTTAGCATCGTAGTATCCATTCATCTTTGACTTGGTTTTTGCCTCACGTATAGCTGCGCGCTCGCGCCTTTCTTCCAGTAGGTCCAAGTCTATTCGTCGTTCGTCGTCATTGGTCGCGACATTAACTTCCGCGGTGCGGATAGTTGGCATCCCTATTTAAGCTAGTATGACAGCTTCTGTCCCGTAGACAAGGGAAAAAGGAGTGTCTCCATTGCTAACTTTTATTGTCGTGCGGTGCGCCCATAAGACATGCGACAATTCGTCCACCCATCTTCCTTTGTGTTTGTCCAGGCGCACTTTAATTCCTTCGCCTAGACTACGATGTGCGCGCTCAACTAAACCATTGGTTTGTGGGTGTTTAACTGATGCGAAGTGTTGTGTGATATTTAGCTCTGTGCACCAGTCCTTGAACGGGTTATCACGGAATTGTTTTCCATTGTCCGAAACAATTTCCCAGGTAGTCCAAAGCGGCATACAATGTTTTCCCAAACTAATCGTTTTACTTGATTACCTGTGATTGTCGCAACTGCTTTTGCCTCAATCCACTTAGTGAAGTAGTCTATTGCTACGATAAGGAATTTCAATCCTCCTGCTGCGATAGGGAAGGGACCCGCAATGTCGATACCCCACTTATAGAATGGCCATGGAGAAGTGATAGGTGTTAGCTCTTGCTGTGGTCTGCGCGGGATGGGTCTATGAACTTGGCAATCATTGCATTTCTTTATCACATCGCGCGCATCACGATGCATAGTAGGCCAGTAGTATCCTGAGCGCAATGCGCGTGCTACGACGGACCGTGGTCCTGAATGCATACTGCATGAACCAGCGTGGATCTCTCGGAGTACGTAATCCGCCTGAAGAGGTCCAACGCACCGAAGCCATGGTTGTAGGAATGAACGCCGATATAGGATACCATCTCTGAGCTCGAACCTCTGCGCTGTGCGCCATATCCATCGAGCGTCCTTCTGCTCGTCGGGCAGTTTGCCCTTACTTATGAATTCGATGATGGGGGTCATCCATGTAGGATCCTGCTCGTCTATCACCGTAGATATCTCCATCTCCGAGATGGATTTGTTCTTTAGGATCTCCACTAAAACTTGTTTTGACAGGTGCGCAAAGCTAGTGGATGCGATTTTGCTTAGCGCATCTGCTTTCTTATTTTCACCTCTAGGAACTTGCTTGATGGTAAACCTGTCAAAACCTTGTATTAGTGATTTGGTCTTGTTGATGTATTGGACCATGTTATCTTCTTTAGCCACATATTCGCCCAACACATGGTTGGCTACTAATCGGGAGTCCACATTTTCTTCTAGGTTACGTACACCCATTCGATTTGCAATGCGTAATCCGGCGATTACGGCTTCATATTCTGCCTCGTTGTTCGTGGCTGTGAATTCAAAACGCAGTGCGTAAGTGAATTCCATTCCTTCTGGATTAGTAAGGATAAGGCCAGCGCCCGATCCATCCATACATGAAGATCCATCCGTGAACAAGACCCATGTTTCTTGTAATTCTACCTTGCTCGGTGGGGGTGCGTCATCGGTATCTGGTTTTTCGATGATGAAGTCTGCTAGTATTTGCCCTTTAACCGCAGTGCGTGGTCTGTAAGAGATGTTATACTCGCCTAGTAGCACATTCCATTTTTGTAATCGCCCCGATGCGTCAGGTTTAGAGATAACTTGTTTGATAGGTTGGTCTGTAATCACTGCTATTGGGTGCGCTTGAAAGTATCTACGCAGTCTTTTGGCGGCAAATACTAATGCCAAAACCAACTTCTCCATTAGGTTGTAATTAATCTCTGTCTTCTTGAGTGCTTTGCTTACAAAATATACCGGTGTTTGTACGGAATTCCTATCCGTCAGTAGCACTGCGCTGACCGCTCCATGGGTCGCGGATAAGTAGACGATTAACTCCTCCCCTTGTCGGGGTGCAACTAGCTTAGGAAGCGCTGCTATATGTTGCTTAAGCTGTGTGAAAGCTTCTTCCGCTTCCGCAGTCCAACAAAAGTCTCCCTTTTTGGTACACTTCTTGAGTGTTTTAAATAAAGGAAGTGACTTATCCGCTGATTTGGACAGGAATCTGTTCAAACCAGCTAGCTTTCCATTTAGAGATTGAACTTCTTTCAACGTGCGCGGTGAAGGAAGTTGGATGACAGCCTCTGTTTTTTCTGGGCATGGCTTAATGCCATCTGGTTCTATCAAATGTCCTAGGAACATGCCTTCTGTAGCGCCAAAAGTGCATTTCTTAGGATTCAACTTCATGTTGATCTTTCGTAGTGTTGTGAATGTTTCTTCAATGTCGCGCACCACTTCGTCTTCTGTATGTCTTTTTATGACAAGGTCGTCCACATAGACCTCTAGGTTGCAGCCCACCTGCTTTTCAAATGCATTATCTACCAGTCGCTGGTAGGTGGCGCCCGCATTCTTCAGACCAAAAGGCATCTTTGTGTAACAGAAGACGCCTTGGCTTGTGTGGAAGGCTGTTTTTTCCTCGTCTTCCTTAGCCATTTGGATTTGGTGGTACCCTTTGTATGCATCTAAGAAACATTTAAAGGGATACCCGCACAAAGATTCCACCTTCCAGTCTATTTCTGGTGGTGGGTAGCAGTCCTGTGGACATGCTTTATTAAGATCAGTGAAGTCCACACACATCCGCCAACTACCATCGCTCTTCTTGACCATTACTGGATTGGAGAGCCAATCATGGTAATAGACTTCTCGCATGATGCTTGCGTCCACAAGCTTGTGTACTTCTTCCTGAATGGCTTTTGCGTGCTCTGGAGCCTGGCCGCGCTTTTTCTGCCTTACTGGGGATTATCCTTGTCAGATTTTCAGCTTGTGTTCTGCAATCGAGCGTGGCACACCAGTCATGTGCTTTGGTTCCCATGCGAAGATATCCAGATTCCTTTGCAACACTGCGCACACGGCCGCTCTTCCTTTGTCAGACAACGATCCCCCAATCGATACTTCTTGTTCCGGGTATTCAGGGTGAATTGCAACCTTTAGGTTTGATACTTTAGCTGCGCTCTGTTTTGGGGTATGCGTTGTTTCGCATGTAATCGTGTTATATTCTTGAGGTGGTGCGGCGCTATTGTAGATGGTGACAATGCCACCTTCTACTGGGAATTTGAGGATCTCATGCGCTGTGGACGGTACTGCGCGTATTGCCGAGATTCCTGGTCTTCGAATAATGCCATTGTATGATGAAGGAGATCTGATCACCATAAAATACATCTAGGCTGTCGTAGAGTGTTCCTTACTACCAACAGCGACTAGTAGGCGCAGTTGCCCCATGGGCCATATCTTTTCTCCTGTAAAGCCAATAAGCGCAGTCATGGCTGGACTTAACTGTCTTTGTATCTCAGGGCGCAATCTCTTGAAACAATGTTCATACATTATATCCGCTGATGCCCCTCCATCAACATACATGCGGTGGATATCGTGACCCCCCGCATTTATCTTAATGGTGAGTGGTTCTGCCACTGCGTTGTCCGCAGCCAAGGTGGGGAAAGAGATTTCGCTTCCATGAGAAAATTTCTGGCTCACCTTTTGTCTAGTCTTTCGCTGCCATGACTGTATCATGTAGATAGTATCGGCCTTTTCCTTAGGCGCTTCTTTCTTGCCTCCGGTTTTCTGCTTGTCTTTCCCATCCTTAATATTTTTAACGAGATGGTCCAATATGCCTTCTTTTACTAGTTTCTCAATTAGTTGGCGTAATTGGACACACTCATTAGTGGTATGGCCCTTCTGTGCGTGATACTCGCAGTGCCCGGTCCCTACGCGCTGCCCTTCTAGAGTGCGCATTGGTGGGGGTCTCGGAAAGTTCGCGCCTTCCGTTGCAAATATCTCCCTTGGAGTCTTCGTTAGTGGGGTATACTTGTCGTTTCCCCGTCCGCCCCCTTCGCTGCGATAGTTTTATGTTACGATTGCTACTCTGGTCATTGGATTGTCTCCTTGGCTCTTCTTGTGACCTATGGTTTGAGTAGCCTTTCTTGCTATCCGCAGCGGCGGCTTCTCCTTGGATGAAGGACCTCGTGCGCTTCATCAGTTCATCAAAGGTTTGGGGAACCCTATCGTTTAACTTTTTTATCAGATCTGGGTTATTGATCCCGTTCATAAACCCTGAGATCTTTAGTATTTCTGGACACGCCTTGACGTGTATGCATTCGTCCTTATAGCGCTCCATGAAAGCGCTTGTGGATTCCCCTTGGCGCTGTTTTACCCTAGCGAGCTCGACAGGGTTTTTGGCGCACTTCTTCCTTTGAGTAAAGTTTAAACGAAACGCCTTTCGCAACTCTTCAAACCCACCGATGCTTCTGCGTGGAAGTTTACTGAACTAGTTGCGCGCATTCCCTACTAATGTAGAGTTAAACATGTGGCACCACACAGGTTGTGGCCAATTTTCGATAGTGGCTGCTGATTCGAAAATTTTTAGGTGATCATCAGGATCACCTGTCCCATCATATGTTTTGACATTAGCAGGCATGCGCCTTCTCTTATTTTCTGAAAAATCGCTGATACGCCGAGTGAACGCATCAACTTTTTGGCGGCGCCAGGGACGAGACATGTCTTCGTCTTCCTGGTCGCGGTATTTTCCCCTTGATTTCCAGTGTCCTGTTTCTTTGTCCTCGTTGTCCGAGGAGTCACTTGAGGATGAGCTTACTCTTTTGCGACGCTTGCGCCGACTATCATCGGAATCTGAGCTTGCTCCTCTGCGGCGCTTGCGCCGACTATCCTCGGAATCAGAGCTTGAAGGGCTTTCACTTGGGGAGCACCGTCGCCCAAGCCTATCATGAACCCTGCGACTACCAAGCCTAGTGTGGACATTGGCGCGCCGTTCCCCATCTTCATGCTCCTCCAGATACTGAAAGTCGGCTGCTTCGTCATCCACAACCTTCCTTCCAATCCTAGTAAACACTGGGTGTTTGCGGCTATCCTTCTCGCGTCTTTCCTTTCGGTAGCGCGGTGGGGATGCTTCATGCTCAGGGTCGAAGTTGAGCCTGGCGTGCAGACTTTGACTTGACCTCTTTTTCGCTTCCTCCCGCATCAGCGCAGCCAAGGTTTCGTAGTTCTGGGACACGAAATCACTTGGCGCTAGTTCAGGCGCAACTCCTTCTAGCGCGAGAGTGTCTGTTTCCAAATCAGGACCCTTGTTCCGGATGGGCGCATTTGGCGGTTCAGTGAAGTTTAGCTCTGGCATGGTGAGAGGAGTGCGCATTAGATCCACCGTGCTAGTGGTTGTTGTAGTAGCATGGGTAGTCCTTGTGATCGGTTCCATTGGGGTAAAAGCCAGATCTGAGTATGATCCTAGGCTTTTGGGTGCACTGTTTGTTCCAGAGGGCGGCTTAGCGGCAGAATCAGTTTGCTGCTTCTTCCCCAGTAGGTCGTCATGCGTTTTCTTCATCTGTGGAGTCCGCTGATTTGGGTTTCCATGCTTCGTCATTCTAGTTCTTCGTAGAGTTCTTAGTGTAGGGTCCCACGGATGGCGCCACTTGTTGATACAAAAGTTGGGCGTTCCTTGATTCCGTACCAATCAGATCTTAATGCTTGAGACCTACGCACTAAGAAAACAAAAGACACCGTTAGGCTTATCGTGGGATTGTCTCCCACGATTATCCTCTGGCGTGAGAGTAAGTAATCGGTTTTTAGGATTTAGTTGAAGAGTTAGGGTTGTAAGTCGTACCTTTGATGAGAGTCGAGAGACTCTTTATATACGCAAGAAACCCTAGTTGGTTTCGTGCTGCTTACTCCTCAGCGTATCCCGCATAGGTCGGTTTTGATACATATCCCATAAATAAGAGATATCCTATCAAGACCATAAATAACTTCGGGTTTGGGCCAGCGTAAGCCCAAACCGTTATCGCAATAGCCCCTTCGTGATGGGCTGGAGTCCATTCGTGATGGACTTGAGTATGGGTTGGGTTCGTGACCCGAATGCGGACTATACGTCATCATTGTCCGTATTTGATTTTCTTATCATAGAGGAAAGAGAAATATATAAGGTGACGGTTAGTAGACATCTATCGTGGTTGGTCAAATGGAATTAGTATGAACAATTTGTTTTGTCTCAAAATTGTTATTAGAAAATCTGAAAAGATAACTGTTCCATTTATGACATGATTCTTTCTAAATTATACATAGTTGGCCAGGCTATGCATAACTAAGGACTGAATGATGTGATATTTGGTCCAGTTATGGTGATACTTATATTCTTCAAAAGTTTTAGACGGTGTTCAACGTTTTGTTTTTGTAAAATGACAACATAATTATTTTTTTTTTCTTCACAAAGATAAGAAAATTATTGTTCATACTACAGTGATAAGTCAGGGATTTCTAGGGTTCGAGTGGAATTCTTACGGGATTGGTTAAAACTTAATATTAACCAAATTTCTAGTGAGATGACAGTGTAGTGACTACGAACAGGTCAAATGGAATAGAAACGTAGATTGTGATTATTACGGAAATATTACAAGGTAAAGATTTCATACGGTAGAAGGATAGTTAATACGCTTAGGTTACGTCCATCGTAACTAAGGTAGAGTACAAGAGGGAAAATACTTAGGAAGTTTTACGATACAATTTATTTAGCTATAACAGGAATTTCTCTTCTGCTTAAATAGGGATGTCATTCTTTGACATTGTCGGGATCTTAACGAGTTATCATTCTCTTGCACTGATCTTCTCTTCCTAACTGGTATTCTTAATCGGGCACTGATTCTTGTAGTGTCCTTTCTCACCACATCTGTGGCATATCACGGCTACTGGCTGCTTCCTAATGCCTGTGACCTTGCAGTCTTCTGTTTTGTGGCCTATTCCCTGGCATTTTCCGCACTTAGCAATGCAATGCCCAGTGTGATGCATCTTGCATTGGTTACACAAAAGTTGCTTCCCACGATAACCACTACTTTCAGCAGTTGGGACAGTATTGGCTTTGGCAGTCTCCTGACGATGATTCTGTTGATGGTGGTTACGATTGTGTTGGTAGTTGTTGTGGTGATGGGTGGTCCTTCTATCATCAAGCTTTCGCTTGTGATCATCACTTCCTTGAGTGGAACTTCGCTTGATTTCACGATCCATTAACTGTTGAGCTATAGTAATCGCCTCTTCCAATGATTGTGGCTTGGATGCAATCACATTTCCTTCAATGTTTCGAGGTAATCCTACCGTATATTTCTCCAACATCTTCTCCAGATTAGGCACAATAGTTGGACATAGGAGAGCAAGCTCCTGAAACCTTCTATTGTAGGCCTTAAGATCTGTTCCTTTCACCAGTAACTGGTGAAAATCATCTTCCAGCTTCTTAATCTCAGTACGGGAGCAGTACTTTTTCAACATCTTCTTTTTAAGATCTCCCCAAGTAAGTTGGTGAGCTGCTTCAGCACCCATAGTTTGGGTAGTCGAAGTCCGCCAAGACAGGGCATCATCCAATAAAGTTCCTGTAGCAAAGGTAACCTTACAGTCGTTGGTACACCTACATCTCACAAAGACTATTTCTGTACGCTCCAACCAATGAGCCAATTCAGTAGCTCCTTCTGTTCCCCTAAATAAAGTTGGTTTACATTTCATGAAGTCTTTGTAGGTTCACTTGCAAGTATTTGCTGTATTGCTCTCTCCATTGGGTCTGGTGGTTCTTCCAGTACGAGCAAATTCTGCTGCTTGACTCTCTAAGGCTACAGCAACACTATCTGCAACAAGCTTTCGGATAGCAGCTTGGGACATTGGTGGTTCGAGGGAAGTGCGAGGCATATTTCTATTAATGACACAAGAATATTCACGTTTATATTTTGTTCATGTTGGATTTATCAAGGTAAAACTCATGATAATCGTAAGGTCGCAACACGTCCAAATACTATCATACGCGTATGTAAGATGATCATCACTGGCCCACGTCAACCGATACCGTACACAGCAAAATACAACAAAAATCAAAACCACATATAGTCATAAATAACTTGCTAATTTTTTATATATAACAAAATTAGTACAAGCGTCATATTTATGCTACATATCTCATGGCCAAGATATAGTACAAAAGCTGGTATATATAAATATGATTTTAGTGGTTACCAGAAACTCTTCCGAGTCAACTTTTCAGTTTGACGATCATGCTGACGTGGATATATATTTACTCTTAATATGTATTTTGCGTATCTCCCACTATTGTATCCAGAATAATGATCTTCGTCTGAGCTATTGTCAATTCTTCATTTTTCTTCTTCATTTCTTCTCTTCTAGCATCTTCAATTCGTCATAGGTATTTCTCGTCTCAGCTGCTCATAACGGTTCTCTGCCTTCTCACAATTCTCGTCCATCTTCTGGTTCATGGTCTCTGAATCTTTAGTTCTATATTTTATATCCTCGATGCATACTAGAGACAGCTTGTCGGAATGACCTAAGCAGTCTCAATCTGCTCTTCTTGCCGTTCTAATCGCGTCAACAGGGTGGAAGTAGTCGACTGTCGTTCTTGTGCTGATGGCGAACTTTTACTCACCTCAAAGATTCGCGGTAGAATAGGGAAGTCGGGAATAGGTAATCGGGGTAAAAGCATGATATCGGGCGATAATGATCCTAATTTCTACACTATGTTCGAATGGGACAGATGGGGGAATGGAAATTTGTAGATGATAACGGAGGTGGTGGTAAAGATGTAGGAACTGACGGTATATATGTAGGAATGTGGGCGTGGTAGTGGTGTTGAGGATGTAGGTATTATCATGATGTCCGGTACTGTCGTGATATTTTTCAATATCCGAGTCCGACATAAGAGGAATAGATGGGTAGGGGAAATCAGGATTCTGTAACCACCCGGAAATTATAAACATTTCACTATGTAACTAATAATTAGAAATAAGCATATATAAGTAACATTTCAGTGGCGTTGTGGCACGGAGGACTTTTGGTTAAGTTTTTGTGAAAATCGGTTATAGTCCAATGTTTGAAAACGTTTGGTTTTCTATAACCATGAGCTCTGATACAACTCTGTAACACCCCCATTTTCGATATTCGCAGCGGAAATATAAGTTGGGGTGCTACTAAACGGTTCACAGTCATGATAATAGAAAACGACTCGAAAAGAGACGTTTTAAATAAAATTGTTATCATTCATTTACTTGAATCAGAGTTACATTTAGAGGTCCTAGCGGTAGGTTTCGAAATACGTTATTAATGTTACATTATTCATTTGAATGATAACAAAACGGACACTCTTTTATAAGAAAGTCCACCGCCACTCCGTGCCAAATCGTACTTCTAGTTACCTGAGATAAACATGCTTAAAAAGTCAACACAAAGGTTGAGTGAATCCATAGCGTTTAACGTTAAATAAGTTTGAACACAAGCTAAATAAAGAGTAAATCGGTTATATCGCAGTTTGTTATATATTGCTCTAAGTCTCATGAATCGCAAGACGTTAACACGATGGACATCATAGTTATAAGCTATGATGTAAATCACTACATAATTAAATGTAGCAATTATGCCCTCGAGTAGGAGTCTGCCTGAAACTCTTTATAAAACGATTTCAAATAAAATGCATTGGGTCACTTATCCAGCAACACAAAGGGATTGTCAATCCAATAGATCTATTCATTATATTCGCGCTCACCCGGAAGTGATTAATGGTTCATGGTAGAGTGTCTTTAAATAGGCAACTGTTAAACTTATCAATATAAATCAGGAAAGCATACAGAAAAGTACTTGTGTTCGATTTACTAGCATGTATCTCCCCACAAGTTTGGAAAACGTAATAAAAAGTGGGACTATGAACTCACCTTAGCAATCTGGATGGAAAACAAAATGGAATAAAGTTGATAAACGTCTCCGGACACGAAACCTGGGTTGTTATGCCAAATTTCAGTAATCAATTTCAGATGATATATGTTTATTTGTTTGTTTCGTTTCGTTATTTGGTTGTTGATTAAATATTGGAATGAGACAAACATGAAGTCTCTTCAAAAATAAGATTTTATCTTATTATTCGTTTTTATGTTTCCGTTCGTTTGTTTGATATATATATATATATATATATATATATATATATATATATATATATATATATATATATATATATCTTTCGTTCGTTGAATATAGGTCTCTCGTTCGTTAAATATAGCTTTCGTTCGTTCGTTCGTTCGTCGTTGAAATAAACGTAATACGTTATTGATTTCTATTAGATTGGGAAATAAAAATGATAAAAATATTAGTCATGAAAAGTTACACTTTTATCCTAAGGTTTGGTCAAATGACAGTTTATACCCTAAACTTTTGAAAAATGACAACTTTCACCCTTTAGTTTGAAAAATAACATTTTCTACCCTTTTTATTTGTTGTTGACAAAAATGATCCTTGATTTAATTAACTATGAAAAGTTTACAAAATCAACCCATAAAACTTATTAATTAAAAAATAACGCGCATAAAATAAGTGATAAAGCTAGAGTTTTGGACTCGAAAAATTTAGCGAATAATAGATCATTTTACGTTTTTCCTTTTCCTATGTAAAGTTAGCTAGGTCTTCTCTAAATACACCAAATTTCGTAATTTATGAAATTCATTTGATGGTCGAAAAATATTTCAAAAGTCAGTCGACTAGAACATGTTTTAATTAAATCTGGAAAAATAAGTTTTTAAGGCTAGCGATGAGAAGAACTTTGAGTTTCAATAACTTTTAATTTGACTGGTCATTTTACTTGTTTCTTTTTCCTAAAACATCTTTGCTAGGTCATCTTTAACATGTTAAAAAGACAGAATTTTTTGTTATCATCTATGGGTCAAAAACTGGGTTCAAAGTCAATGAGTTGGGTCGACAAAACTAAAAATAATTAATCTAGCGATTTTGACAAATATTAGGAACTCGATAACTTTTGATTCGCTTGATCATTTTAATTGATTCTTTCTTCTAAAACAAGTTGGCCAGGTGGTCTTTAATTGGGTAGAAATTCAGAATTTTTAATGGTCATATAGGGTTCGAAAAATAGGTCTAAACATGGGCAACTGGTCGAGTAAACTAAAAGGAATTAACTGAAAATCCAATTTTCTATTTCTAGCGATAAAGACCAATATTGGGGACTCGATATCTCTTTACTCGTTTAATCTTTTTGTGAGATTCTTTCTCCTAAATTAAGTTAGCCAAGTGGACTTAACATATACCAAAAATCAGAATTTATTATGGTTGTTTGAGGGTCGGTTTATAGGTCAGAACTTGGCCTTGTGGGGCTGTTTTATACTCGACTGGAACTCATAAAATGAACTCGATATGGGTTTTTAGGCTTTTAAAGGTTTTCAACTAAGTTTTTATGCGTGGTATGATATTATTTATCATATTTCAACATGTTTTATTAGTTGTTGATTTGTTTTAGCAAAAATTCAAATACTTTGGGTGTGTTGGATTTTCTGATCAAACAAAAAAGAAAAGAGAAAAGATATAGCAAGGTTTTTGATTATGTTTGCTATTAGTGCTTATTAAATGATGTTTTTAGAAGTATATAAAGTAAGTAAAACTGAATAAGTGGAGTTAGTAACACTTACTTAGATTTGGTTGACTAGGGTTTATGAATCGAATAGGATTATATCTTGAACACTAGTTATTCTTCTCCTCTTCTATTCTTCCTAGGGTTTTGTTTGGCTTGTATATTGGGCTGTGACCAGGAGGAAATGGAACTGAAGTTCTTTTGGGATTTGGTCGGTTTGGAGTGGAAATTGGTTAGGAGTATTTTGTCGAATTTGGTGTGTGATAAGAAGGTGATATATAGGCTGTTATTTATAGAAGGGATATTAGAGTTTTTGTAAGGTAGGGAGAGGACAAGTGGATGGGTTTTTGGAAGAGAAGAAAGGAGAGGGGAGGCGTGGGTTTGTGGAGGAGAAAGGGAAGATGTGGATGATTTCCAGCCAAGATATCTAGCTTCTAAGGGGGAGGGTTGAGTGGAGGACATGTGGAGATGTCATTTGAAGAGAATGCATGGGAGTGTTGGCGTGTGTTTTTGGTCTAGGTAATATGTATTTGGTGTATGTGATATTTAGAAGTAATTCTAGTTATGGTTCTAAGTTAAAATTCAACTAAGGAAATTTAGTGAGGTTCGGTTAGGCTTCGAGGGAGAGTACCTTGGGCTTTAAGGAGTAGTATTTAGTGTTTAAGAGTTGTAACTAAATTTAGTTTTAGAGTTAGTTTATGTAAATGTAAATGAGAATTTGGTTTAAGATATATATATATATATATATATATATATATATATATATATATATATATATATATTACATATTACGTTGAATTGTATAAGAAATAAAAGGAACATGAGTTGTGCTTAGAGAAGTTGTAATATAGGCATACTAGGGTTGTACAATAAGAAAAATATAGTTTTAGTAATTTATTAAGTTTTAAAAATTATATGTTAATTTTTATTAAATTAAAGAGTATAATAATGGGATTTTTGATTTTTGTGCATTAGGCACTTGTACATTTAGTTTAAAGACTTGTAAAAATATTTAGTAAATTTAGGAAAATTAGTTTTTAAACTTTATGCATGAGAGGTTTGTAAATTATGATTTAAAAATGATTATAATTAGGGTTTTAATAGGGTTTTTATGAATATATGGTTTCTGTGCATAGAAGACTTTTACTCTAGCTTTTATGACTTGTTCATTTAATATCTTGTAAAAATATTATATAAATAATTTAGGGTTTGTGAAATTTGTACATGAAATCATAGTTTTATGGATTTAGGGTTTTATCGGGAGTTAAGGTGGAATTAGGGTTTTTGTGCTTTAGTAACTTATACATTGGTTTTATGGTTTAGTTATTCCTAATTGTTGTTGTAATAAGTTAGGGTTTCGATAGAAACTCTAATTAATGGTAGAAATTGAGTTTGTACGTCCGTTCGCGAATTATCGTAAAATGGAAAATGGTAGATTGTAATATCTCATATAGAAATGTTTATATAAAATAAACATTAAATTCGTTGGGTTGTGTTGCGTTGCGTGGGAGCGCGTTTATCAGGGATGTGAGTTACGTCACATAAGATAATAATCATAATCCAATAATAAATAAAAAAAATTTACACGTAGAAAATGATAAATATTCTGAGTGCTAGTTTATCGTAAAGTGGGATTTTCACAGTGGTTACATGTGTCCAAAACAGTTCCCAAAATAGTACATCAATATAATACGTCTTTTAAAAATAGCGAAAACCAATGTCGATCGTACCAGATAGTATTAAAAATAGTATGTTGAAATTGCGTACCCAAAATAATGCATCCAAAAATAGTTTTCCAGAAATATCGTTTTCAAAATATCGTATTAATTTATATATATATTCCGTAAAATAATGTATCGCAATTCATTGTTTTATAAAGGGGTATTAAGGTAGACTACTGGTATTCCTAAATGATAAGTGAAAGGTTAGGTATCTTTTCCAAAAAAATAGGGGCTCGGGTTGCTACATAAGTTCCTAAGGCTTCTGCTGGGTCACAAATTGACGTATTGTAGGTTTTCTAGGTCTTGCCAAAGATTCGTTGGTTATTTCGTTGTTTACCTCCATCAAGAGATTCATCCTAAAAGTGCTATTGAAAGGTCTTTCTTAGATGACTAGTGATCTAACCCGGTTCATCCAATGAGTGTAAGATTTAGGGTAACAGTGGCTGTAACATAACCAGATACAAATAAAGTTTAAAGAAACAATTTCAAATTCACAACGAGACCCCAAAAATCATGAAATCAAGAAATCCAAATTCAAACAAAGCTAAAACAAATACAAATACTTCGATAAACTCAAATGTGTTTAATACAATATCGAATGAGTTAAAATAGACAACTCGGATTCAAAATGGTGACCGATCGGGTCTCACCTGACCCGGTGCAAATGTAATCAGATAGCAACGAACAATTATTCCATATAAGCGGAGAGGTAGGGCGATTCGAAGAGTATTGCGATTCGTGAAGTGTTGCGATGTCGGTGCGTCGTGTGTAGGGGTAAACCCTCATGATATTCGGTGTTCGTGCATATATGCAAAACTTTACCATTCCCAAAATTAAAATAGAAATTGAACCCGAAGCATAATCCTGTTATAACTACTCCCAGTATCGAAAAATTCATTTCTGAGACATAGGTGATCAGGCCATTTCCCCACTATCCCTGGTTGATTATAGGTGATCAGTCTACCCTCAACCGAGGATTAATGAATTTCGGGATACTCAGTTTAGTTACACTAGTACTATGTTCCTTACATTAAAATCGTTTTAAAACCATAACAGGTGTCCAAACTCGGAATTAAATAATGTGGTTACGCAAGGAAAAAGCGTAAATCCATGACAGATTCGGTGCATCGGCGAAAGTATATGAAAATACTTATAGTGAATAGTGAAAATGTGGTGAAACACAACCATCAAATAGCAAGGCATACATCTCATCGAATATAACATTTAATATCTCCACAAATATGCTATCCAAACAAAATTACAAGTGAGACATCGGCTTGGCAGGCAGGCACGTAACGGTCATAGGATTTAAGTTTTCGTAAAAATAGTTATAGTCTAGGTTTTTGAAAATATCCAGTTCTCAAAAGTACCTAGTTCTCTATAACCTGTGGCTCTGATACCATCTGTAACTCCCCGAAATCAGATCAGCGGAAGCATACGTGTCGTGGGGTGTTGTTAAATAGTTATCACAACACGAGGTACAAAGAACGGTTTTACTTAAACCATTTTAGAAGAAATTTCATAATTGAAAACATTCAATTTAAATTATTTAAAAATGGTGCGGAAAATATAGGTCCATAAAAGGGTTTAAAGCAGTCCCAAATAGTTTTAAGAGTCTTCTATGACCATGGCATGCCCTTCGCCAAGCTCTTTCAAAAGTAAGATATGCAACGGAAAAGATCTAACAGCTGAGACAAAACATGCTAAAAGTCAACACAAAGGTTGAGTGAATTCATAGGTTTAAGTAAAATAGTTGATCACAATATTTCAAGTTTAAGAGAAAGTGGGCTATGTTGTTATACGCCCGAAAGTTCAGATGTTACCACTGCACTAAGCTCATGACACACAAAGCGTTAAACAGCACCAGTAACCTTAACGTAAGTCGACAGTAACTGTGGATTTCACAATATAATAGTTGCCCCCAAAGCTAGGTATCTTGCCAAATACATAGGTAACTCAAATATAGCACACCCGTGTTGCCTACCCAGCAACTGGGATGGGATGGTCAAATCCTATAGGCCTATAAACTATATTCGCGCTCACTTGCAAGTGATTAATGGTTCATGATCGAGGGACTTGCTTTTCGCAAGGGCGGTACTTAGGGCTTATCAGATGTTTCGCAAAGTGGCTACTGCTTCACTCACAGTACCAGAAAAGTATAAATGGCTACTGCTTCACTCACAGTACCGGGAAAGTATAAATGGCTACTGCTTCACTCACAGTACCAGGAAAGTATAAGTGTTGTTCCAGCCAAAATAAAGTTTCAGAAAGCAGAAACCATAGTTTTAGGTTCAAATAACACTTTTCAAACAATTGTGATCATAGTAAAAACAGTAGCATGTATCTCACCCTAAGTAGCTTATAAAACAATTTAAGCAAGTAAAAAGTAGGGCTATGAACTCACCTCAGTATGCAGCAATGCAAGATATCATAATTATAATCAAGTAGTAAGCACAACGGCATTCAAAAGTACAATCATAACGGTACTGGATCGGCACAACTTAATAAGTAACAAGTTTCAGAAAATAATCCTCAAGTAATTTATGAAGTAGCGTTCGGTGAATACTCGTGTTAATATAAAAGGGTTTAGTTTTCAATGGTGATAAAAGAAGTAATCATTTGTATCTCGTGTGGTTTTTGGAAAATATCGTTTCAAGATTAAATTGCAAATGGTAAAAGTCAACGAAACAAAATCAATCAATTAGAAAAGGATGAAGAAGGGGAATAAAACTTTTCGATGTAGAAGTCTTAAAATGTACAATCAAATAGTAACTCACGCCAAAACAAATTGAATCAAGAATGAATGAATAAACGATATCGAATGAATACCAGACTAAAGATAATTCGATGAGTGTGTTGGATGTTTACCCCGAATCCCAAAAGTATAACTTGTGTATACATTTGGATAAAATCGTTTATCTAGGTTTTATAAGATTTGAAGTATGTTTATGAGTTTATAAGTTGTTGGAAGGTTTTATAAACTTTGGCGTAACGCGTCCGTTTGTATTACGTTCCCGAGTTAACGTAAATGATTGTAATCAAGTTTTATTACAAGTTTTATAAGTTTTATATCGTTATCATTCGCGTGTATATTTGTTTTCGGCTTATCGGATAATTTATGTCCGTTCGGGTCCAAATATATTAAACTCAACGAATCTAATATATTCTTCCATCCCTTGTCTCAAATCATACAATAAATCGTACACTAATACGGTAAATCCAATAACGATTACAAACAATGTCCAAATTAACTAAATTATTACAATAATTTTCAAATACAAATATTCCGTGTTAAAACCCCAATAATACTCTAATAGCATCCAATCATCATCGATCATGAAAACAAAACAAAGATAAAGATTAAGTTAGTAAGTGAGAATGAAATAAACTGTTAAAATGAATGAAGAAAGACAAGAAAACTTAGCCCAAGTACATTGGGCTTCGGCCCAATGCTAACACACAACTCCATGGGCTCACCTTGGGCTTACGGGGCCAAGTTTACCCATATTAACCTCATGGGCTCCTTAGCCCATTTGGAAACTCAAGGACCAAATCCAAATGCAACATAACCACAAGACATAACATAAGACTTGTTTTAGTTTTTGACGAAAATACATTTTGACCATATCACGACCAAGACCACTACGAGGTTTCCTTAACCTCGTTTACGACTCCAACTAGTACTTGACAACCACAGATACAACCCAAGTCCTCAACACAAACACAAACGTGAAGACACAAAATTTACTAGTTTTTAATTTTGACGGAAAATATACTTTTGACGATAACACGACTAGTGTGTCTTGACTTGAGACCACACGTAACCGTTTGACCGCAATGAGTTCACACCATAGGGGTATGTATCGTTAACTTTGTTATCACACAGCAAAGTCCACCGCGGGGTATCCTACCTCGTTAGGAACTCAAACTCATAAACGGCAAAACCAAAATCCATCAAAGTTCCCACGACACGATGGGTGTCGTGGAACGACACACACCGAGTGTACCGTTTTCACAGCCAACAATCCATAACTATTTCTATTCGACCTAAAGTGGTCGTCTAATCTAATTACCGTGACTACTACAAAAAAATTACCGTGACTAAACCAATATAACAAACGCATCAATACTAAATTGAAAATCAACAATATGATAACCATGACAACATCAAGACTCAACTCACGGTATACGAGCATAAACAACCTAAACAAGCACCCACACAATATGTCATGACTCGTAACGAGTCACGTCTCACCCTATACGGGTCAAGAATCCATTCGGTGCAACAAATAAATAATCAGTGAGATACAAGGACAATTACATATAACACAACCATAAGCATAAGCATGAAACTATAAATAAAATGGGTTGAGTTGACTCGGTCGAGTTGACTTAACTCACTGAGTTGAGCCGACTCGCCCACAAGTCGAACGATTCACGTATTAAAACTTTAGATCTACAGGAGTTTTGTTTGTAAAAACATTTGTTAACTTGTTTTAGCCACGAAATCATTAAGGTTTAAATTAAAACGTTTAGGATTTTATAAAAAAAAAATGAATAAATAATGAAGATGGTGGCACGTGGCTTACCGATCGAGAGAGAAAGAAGGAGAGGGGTGGCGGCGAGTGGTGGTGATGGTGGTTGTCGCGGCGGTGTACTTCCAAAAATGAACCAAACACATAACTCTTGCCTCTAAACGCTCCAGAAAGGGCGTGGGGGCTTTGATAGCAAAAGGTGCGTGGCCGGAATTTCTTGCCGGAGATGGGTGCGGCGCCGGAACAAGGTTTTCTGGTGAGGTGGTATTAAAATGAAGGGGAAACCCTAAAAACGGGTTTATATTCCCAAGGAGGGCCAAACGTGTGAAATTAGAAGTCCAGGGGCGGCGGTGTAAAATTTGGAAGGGGGTGGATTATGTAATTTTTGATATCTTTTGTAAATAAGCCTTGTGGGCCCTGTTTATTGTGTCAAACTCTCGTTTTAATTTACGAGACTCGCGCCATTGAGTCCGAAATAATTTTTCCAATAAAAACGAGTATTAATATGTATAACTTTCTCGGAGTTAATTTATTTAATAAATCGATTCGTTTCCTGTGTTTTAGGTTGTGCCGGCTCGATAAATGAATAACGCTCACGTTTAACAATATATCCACGGTTTTTCAAACCCAACAAGTTTCAAGAGATTTAAAAGCTAAGGATAAATGAATAACGCTCACGTTTAACAAGATATCTACGTTTAACAAGATATCTACGGCTAGATAAATGAATAACGCTCACGTTTAACAAGATATCACCTTCTCCTACCGCTATCTTAGACATCTTACAATCTATTATTGCACTAGCGGTCGCTAAGAATCCTTTTCCAACAAGCAATGGGCAACTAAGGTCATTAAAAATATCTAAGACAAGAAAATCCGCCAAAATAGTCAATCTATCTATGTGCACTAGCGTGTCTTTCATTATCCCTACCGGATAAGCAACACTTCCATCCGCTAATCCTATAACTGATTTCGTTGCTTCAAGTTGTAACACCCCCAAATATCAGTATACGCAACGGAATATGGTTTGGGGTGTTACTTCAGGTATGACAGTCTTAATAATAGAAAACGACCCAAAAAGAGACGTTTTAGATAAAATAGTTATCATTCATTTATTTAATCAGAGTTTTACAAATAGAGGTCCCAGCGGGAGTTATTGAAATACATATATGTTGTCTGAATGATAACAAAATAGACACCCTTTTTATAAGAAAGTCCATAGCCACTCCGTGCCAAGTTGTGCTTTAGTTACCTGAGATAAAACATGCAAAAAACTCAACACAAAGGTTGAGTGAATCCATAGTGTTTGCATAATAATCAGTTGGTTGAACACAAATTAAGTAGTAGTAAAATAATAATATTGTAGTACAGTATATTGCCCTAAGCCTCATGACACGCAAACCTTAACAGTGGGACATCATAATAATGATGTTAATTACAGACATCATAAAGATGATGTAAGTAACAATTCCCTCGGGCAGGAGCTTTCCATTCTCCTGTTTATTCTCAAATAAAGTGCATTTGGCTACTTATCCAGCAACATAAATGGGTCGTCAACTGCCAATAAATCTATTCACTATATTCGCGTTCACTCGCAAGTGATTAATGGCTCATGATAAGAGGGTCTTTTTAGTGGCAACAGTGTAAGCTTAGGCAATATCAATCAAGATAGCATACAGAAAATACTTGTGTTCGGGTTTGTAGCATGTATCTCCCTACGAGTTTGGAAAACGTATAAAAGTGGGACTATGAACTCACCTTGGTGTTACAGTAGTCTGACTTGAAAGTAAATCAAGTACGATGGATAAAATACTCTGACACGCAACCTAGGTGAATATGTCAAGTTTTAACATTCGAATAACAAATGTCGTGTTGATAGTTAACTCTTGAATGAGACAACATGAAGTCTCTTCAAAAGTTTAATATTTATCGTATTTCATTTTTAGGATTTGTTATATCGTTAATGAATTAGAAGTATCTCGTTTATTAGTTTTTATCAAAAACGAGCCAAAAGTATATTTCAAGCAATAATATAAAATGTTACATTTTATACCCTTATAGTTTCAAGTATTGACAGATTATACCCCTGAACTTTCATATAATGACAACTTATACCCTTCATCTTTTATGAAATGACAACTTATATTCTTCATCTTTCATAAATTAACAACTTATACCCTTCATCTTTTATAAAATGAAAATTTATACCCCTCAACTTTTATAAAATGACAACTTTTACCCCTGTAGTTTTAATAATGACACTTTATACCCTTAACTACTAGTTGTTTACTATTTCAGCCCTTGTATCAATATTTACAGCTTTGGCCCAAGAAAACTCCATGTTTCAATATGTGAGAGTTTTCCCCTTTAGGTATTTTAGTCGTTACGTGTATGGTCCTTAATTCATTTTAACTACGTTTTAAGTTTAGGTGTAGGTTATTCACAAGCAAAGAAAAACAAGTTGGGATCTTAATATGGATCGAATAAGAAGAAGTTTAGAGAGAAGAAGTGTTGGAATCTTAGAGAGATAAACCAAAGAAAGAAAAATGTATAAAACTTTGTAAAGGTCCAACCCTCTCCACATGAGGAGAGGGCTATTTATAGTACTTGATATTACTAGCAAGTTTGCCCCTACCGGGCTGTGGAGCAAGCTGACAATGGGTAAAGACCCGACCCACTCCACAATAATAATTATAACTAATCTACTACTAATATTACTAGTTATGCTACGAGCTATTTAACATAAATGAGTGCTCGAGGTGACCGAGTCTTCAACTGAATATATATATTCCTAACAATCTCCCCCTAAGGGAGGTCACCCCGAAAATAATGTTCAGACTTCAAGCACTCTTTTCATGAATCTTGACTCCGTAGCTCATAGACATTGATTCTTCAGTTTCATTAGTCATTGTGCCATCAGCAGTGTTCTTTTGATGACTGTTCTTTGTCTTGGGTGATTTTAAATATTCTTCGTGATAATCACCCAACATATGTCTTCCAGTCATCTCTTATTAGTATGTCTCCATGTGATGAAATAATCATCGAGCCGACATGCTCACACTATTTGGAGTCATGATCTTCAGCATCAGAGTTCGCAGAAGCTGTGTTAAAGGTATTTTGGTTGATCATGACTTTGTTGAATTACAATGATGGTGTAGTGTGAACATGTGGTAGTGGATTGGCATCTTTTCATCAATCAGCTACAACCGCATTCAGCTGCAACCTCAATCAGCTACAACCGCAAACACCTGCAACAGCATTCAACTTCAACTGCCAGATGTTCCTGCATACGACAGTTAGCAATAAAACGTCCGGTACTTACAGGTTCGGACTTCGAGATTGTTAACAGCATAGTGTGAAAACTCTCTCTAATCCTTACCAGGACCGTTCCTAATCGAAAACCTACAGAGGGCTTTTTAAGATCGTAACGTAGTATATCAACAATTAGGTGAGTCGCTGGAGATCACTCCATGACTGTAGACCGTTTGAAACCGCCGCGATCACTAAGCGTAATCCACAGGGAATTACCGAAGTGACCTGCTTTCAGGGCTGTTTGATGTTGACCCTGGCAGGAATTTCCATTCAATCATTGAGAATTACATTCATAAATTCTCTCATAAATGTTCTGGCAGATTGCTAAGATCTGCGTAGGACTCATGAGTTTACAACTGGTGTCCTTGATGTTGAACAACCAGTGTAGAAATAATTCGTGTCCCTATGAGATCTTATTATGCATCTCGTGGCTCTAGACTCAATAGTGCATTTTGATTTAGTGAGCGGAGGCTGGAGAGGACTGCCACCTTTTCAATATCATCTCACTCGGAGTGAGAGAGACGATAGAAATGTATTGAACTCTGTGACAATTGAAACAAGAGTCCTTTGAGGGACCTTGAGTAGCTAGGGAGGGTTGTGCAGTGTATCACCGGGTCCATGATACTTTGTCTTCAATGCCAGCAATCAACTAAGTGATTCTGACAGCATATGTATTGACCCGGTTTCTGCCTAAGTTGTAAGGAGGGCTTCTTTCTTTTCACCCTTTATCTGTACAACTCTTTTTCATTCTTCAACCCCTTCAGGGCTTACCGAGACTTCATTACTAGAACCATGTTGGGTTTGTTCCAGTACTAGCTCCATCTCAGTCGGCACTTTTCCCTTATCCACTTTTCTCCTTTTTTAATCATACCTAAGGACTTCTACACTAAGTAGTAGATTGTCCCTGGGTAGATCCCTCCGGCTCTGGCAGGATCGTGGGAACTTGAGCCCAGCCTAACCATCCTTATAACTCCATACATTCATTAAAATGGTCGGTCTTTGGTGTACTTCCACGATTGCCATAAACCAAATCTTTGAAAAATCTCTCAAAGTGTTCATGATTCTGAAACACATTTTTGCAAACACTTGAGAGTTTTATATTTTTCAAATGCTCCCCCTCAACATGTGCTCGAATAATTGTTTTATAAATTTGCACATGTCAGGAGAAGCTCGCACTTTTGAATTGATTGATTTTCCAAGAACATGATCATCGCGAGACACGCTTACATCACTAGTGAACTAGCTTGAAATTATTACCCGTCCAGATCACATTCAAGGAAAATCGCTCTAAATCGGTACATTCTACTCAGATACGTCCTTTGCGAGACATGCTTACATCACCAGATAAACTGGCTTGAAATTATTACCCGTCCAGGACATGTCCTTTCGACTACTGACTTTAGCTATCGTCAATTCATTGGTGAAGTCTGAGCCTTGCTCACATAAGATGCATGCCAAATCCTTTTTGTCAATTCGTTCCCCCTCAATATGTGCATCGATATACAAAAGAGTTTAGCACATATGGGAGAGCTTACATTTACGTCCAAACATCACATTTTATCAGATTTCATATTTAAATCACATTCTCTCCCCCGATCAAAAATTTCAAACCAATTGAGATTTGTGATCCCAACTGATTTAAATAGGTTAGAAAAATGTGGGAGAAAATGTGTCTGATTTAATCTGTTCTGATAATGGAGCATACTATACTCCCCCTCAAGTCAAGAGAGAGTGTCACAGCTGATGTTTGCACAATGTTTAAAAAGGTGTCATAAATTTGATCAAGTGCTCTCCCCCTCAATGAATGACCCATTTTCTATTGAAAGAGTTGTATTCATTCACTTGAGTGCCAAGCATTTGAGAAAATTTAAGTCCAGTTACCACATTGTGAACCACCAAAACTCTCCTGAGGAATCATAAATGAAAGAGGGTTTTGGTACAAAAAAAAAGAAGATTTCTCTTTTTGAACACGAAATGATGCACTGAAACGTACATCAGATCGGAAAAACATGGATATAACGTAATCCATGCCCAGGTGAACATCACCCAGTTTGGAGGAACAACCGTCTTTTTGGCGACGTGTTTTCCTCAATGGATAGCGCGGGTTGCAGTATGAAGTAACTGCAAGCCATTAAGACATGTTTTAACCAATTAGTATAACCTCTCCTTGAGCTTCATTTAAAGACCCGTGTCATTATTGAATGACATTTCTAGGTCCGTAAATGTTATCGATAAACAGAAGACATGCCTAGATGAGACTATTTTTGGTATTTTCTGATTTTTTCAATTTTTTATGGTTTTTATAGGTTTTATATTTTTCTATTTTCCTTTTTGTTTTAAAGATATATACAAATATATACAAGGATATGAGAAGATAACCCTTTACTCCTCCTTTTCATCCTGAAGACACTTGAGGGTTTCAGGTGTCAAGCTCTTCATTCCAAGACGCGGGAGAATAAACTGAAACCTTTCTCTCGGGAGAGCCTTGGTGAAGATGTCTGCTAGCTGAAACTCTGTCCTCACAAAATACAGCTCCACAATTCCCTTTTCAACCTGTTCCCTGATGAAGTGATGCCTGATGTCGATGTGCTTTGACCTGGAGTGCTGGACATTGTTGCAACAAAGAGCAATGGCGCTTTTGTTGTCACAATATAGAGGAATTTTGTTGTATGAGAATCCATAGTCTGAGAGTTGTGACCGCATCCATAGAATTTGTGCACAACAGGCCGACATAGCAATGTATTCAGCCTCAGTAGAAGATATGGACGTGCTCATTTGCTTCTTAGAAGACCAACTAACCAACTTTTCCCCCAAAAACTGAGCTCCTCCTGAAGTACTTCGACGGGTGTCCTGACACCCCGCATGATCAGCATCAGCATAAGCCGTTAACTCCATGGCCGTGTCCTTAGGGTACCAGAGACCCATATGGACTGTTCCTTGAAGATACCTGAAAACCCTTTTTACTGCTTCTAGATGCTTTTTGGTAGGCTTGGATTGATATCTCGCACACATGCAAACAACAAATAGAAGATCTGGTCTACTTGCAGTAATGTACATTAAGGATCCAATCATGCTTTTGTATTTTTTTTGATCAACTGGAATCCCTGAAGGGTCTTCATCTAGCTTTGTTCTGTCTACCATGGGAGTGTCAACTGGCTCACTTGAATCAAATCCAAACTTTTTCAAGATCTCGTGTGCGTATTTGGACTGATTGATGAATATGCCTCCGGGACTTTGAGATACTTGTAATCCTAGGAAGAACGACATTTGTCCCATCATTGACATTTGAAACTTGGAACTCATCTCCTTTGAAAATCTATCACATTCACTAGGATCAGATGAAGCAAATATGATATCATCTACATAAATCTGAACATGTAGTAGATGTTTTCTTGACTTCCTGGTGAATAATGTTGGATCAACAGCACCCTTTGAGAATCCATTTGCTAGAAGAAACTTGGACAATGTATCATACCATGCCCTAGGTGCCTGCTTCAACCCGTAAAGGGCCTTCTTCAAGCGGTAAACATGAGTGGGATGTTCAGCGTTCACAAATCCTTCAGGTTGACTCACGTATACTTCTTCCTTTAAGTCACCATTCAGGAAAGCTGTTTTGACATCCATTTGGTAGACTATCATATTCCGACTTGCAGCATTGGCCAGGAATATTCTAATAGCTTCAATTCTAGCAACTGGAGCAAATGATTCTTCAAAATCAATGCCCTCTTCTTGTCTGTATCCTTTTGCAACTAACCGTGCCTTGTTCTTTAAAACATCACCATGCTCATCAAGTTTCACCTTGAAAATCCACTTGAGAGCAATAATCATAGCACACTCTGGAGGAGGCACCAACTCCCATACTTCAAGTCGATCAAATTCGTGGATTTCATCTTGCATGGCCTCGAACCAGCAGTCTTTGGTCATTACTTCTTTGGCGATGTCTGCAGCAGAAAGTGAGTACATAGCTGCATCAGATGCTGCAATGGAAGCCGTCTGGATTAGGAAGTTTGTATCAAGGCTTGAAGTTATGCCTTCGATTCAACAACCTATAAAAATGAATTGTGACAATTCAGCTGCAATTACATTTGCCAATGAACCTGGAATTATGAAAGGCACCGGACATTATCCGATCAAATATCACTATGTGCGAGAGCAAGTAGAGATTGGGCAGATCGAAGTACTCAAAGTTCACACAGATGATAACTTGGCAGATCAATTAACGAAAGCTCTTCCTGGCACTAAGCTTTATAAGTTAGCTGAAGGAATAGGTCTTCGTAAGGCTGAAAGTTTCATGCCCATTTGTGATTAGTATTTGGATAAAGGATGTAATAGACAATTATTGGTTTTATGAAATAAAGTATTGTTTATGTTTTATTATATTGTCTTGTTGAAATATACATATATCCTGGTTTTGCATGTTTATATCCTTGAATAATTTTATTATTCTAAATGTGTCCATTGTCGGTTAATGATATGGGAATATCATTAAATTAAGACAAATGTGAATGTTGGTTAGAATATACTTGAAAGTATATTGATGCGTAGTCATACCAATTTCACATGATATTCTATGAATAGAGTATAGGACTTATCCCAACTAAGCATGAGATTACTTATGGATCTTGTCATCAAGTAATTCATGAAATAGTTATCCTCAAACTTGAGATACCAGATAAGAGTCATGGATGTAGTGCATTTTTGTAAAACAATCTACCGCTTACCGTAACTGGAAGTTATAAGGATTGTTTTCAGAAGTGTTGCAAAGTCCATGGGCTATTCTTGTAGTCAAGAAAGAATTTGTTCCTTCAAATTTTGTTTTGAAGTATAACACTGCTGGGCCCCTCGTAGGGTTGACAAAATGTTTGCGTGGCCACGCCCAAAGTCTATCTGGAATACGTTCAGATGTTTTGGTAATTTTGTTCAATCATTAACAACGAGAAACAGAAACATTAATAAAGAGTGACTTAGATCCATTTCTTTATTAATAGAGTATTAGTAACAAAAGGATAATAATAATGATGAATCATTAAAGATTTTCCAGGAAATCTAACTCGAGTCGAACTAGGGGCATTGGAGTGTTCCAAGACGCCACCCAATGTCATTTTACTATTAATAGTTAACCAAGTGGGAGTTGTTGGAATATGGTTAATATATTAACAAGTAAATGTCTAGTTTCGAACCCGAGACCTTGGGATTGCACACAATGCAAACGAGAATAAGAGTATAATAATTATATATCTGAAATGTTATGTATATATAATTATTTAAACACTTAACGGACTTAACGGTCGTTAGTACTTAACCGTATGGACTAACAATCGTTAAATATGAAAGAAAAGGACTAGAGTGAAACTAAGTGTCAAGACGGATTTGGAAACCCTCTTGGGCTTGTAGAACCGGTCGACAAAGGGTATTGGGAGACCCAATCCCACTCAAACTTGTCCTCCAAGTTTACCTAGTATATATACAAGGCTTAGGGTTATTTGTTTCTCACCTTTTGTGCACACACACATAACCCTAAACTTGTTTTCTTTTCTTTTTCCTCTTTGGCCTATCGTTATACCCTTACACATAGGGTGTGTCGATTTTGGTTCATCCAAAACAAGTGTTTTAGTATTACTTGCATAATCTCTTATTCGTTATAGTTTGTGTGTACAAGAACGAGGTAACAACACACTAATGTTGTTATCAAGAGATCGAATAACAAAACGGTAAGGGGTTATTCATTGATCTAGTTTAATAAATATTCAAGATTTATTGAAGTGCATCGGGTACGTTTTCTATTTATGTTTAAGTTAATAATTATGTGTTATACTTATTTGTTTACATGCTTCCGCACTTGTGTACTTTGTGTTATGGAATTATATGATTGTTACGGTTTTCAAATGCAACATTTAGGACTTGTACCCTAAGTTTGAATGTTATAAGAAAAACTAGGTCTAGGGTTAGTGCATTAGGGTTTTTTATTATGTGCTTTAGAGTGTGTACACTAAGGTTTATTATGTGATTTTTATAAATATTGTGTTTTATGCATTAAGGACTTGTACATGTGCTTGAGAGACATGTACATTTATATTTTATAGAAATCATGTACACATTAATTAGGGTTTGTGATTTTATCACATAAAATCATAGATTTGTGAAATTAGGGTTTGTAACGGGAGAATAAGGTAAAGCTTAGGTTTTCGTGCTTTAAGGGCTTGTACATTAGTTTTAGGGTTTTGTACTTTAGGGTTTGCACTTTCGGGGTCCTTAGTGCACTTTAGGGGTCTTTAGTGCACTTTAGGGGTCTTCAGTGCACTTTTAGAGGTCATTAGTGCACATTAGGGTTTATAGTGCATGCTAGGGTTTCCGTGAGAACTTTAATAGGTAATAAACGTTTAGTTTGAGCGTTTAATGATCGTATGTTAATGAATTAATGTAAAGTGGCAAACAGGAGTTGAAAACTTTGGTACTTGACATATAAAGATGTTTATGTGAAATAAACATGAAGCATGTTGGTGTCGGTCTGCATGGGTGCACGTTTATTGAGGATGTGAGTTACATCACATTAGTTAGTCGTGGTGATAAGATAAACTGATTACGTTTAATTATTTTAAAAAAAAATTATATGTGGAAAATGGATAAGTATTCTTTATTTAGAATATTATATTAGCTTAGTACAAGGCGAAATTTACCAGTGGTTACACAAGTCTTCCTAAGTTGAGGCTCCTATAAAGGGACAACGGAATGATATTGATGCATGATCCTAAGTCGGCTAAGGTATCGTAAGCTTTAGAATTCCCAATCCTACACGGTAGAACAAACAAGCCCGGATCATCTAACTTTTTGGGCAATTTGTTTTGAACAAAAGTGGTCCCATTCTTACCCAACTTAATTTTCTGCTTATATTTTTCCAAAATGGCATTGTAGTAGGGAGCATGAGTCAAAACATCAAGAACCGGATGTTCTAGGCGAAGTTCCTTGAATTCATCATCGAGGTTAGTGTTGGATTCTTGTTTGGATGGTGTTTCAATCACTTGGTTGACCGACACATTAGTTGGTGTATTATCTTTTTGGTCATTTTGAAAAATTTGAGTTTGTTTGAAACACATGTTTATTGCATTGACCGAGTAAAATTGAGGACAAGAACTAGGAGACGAAACCAATGAGATGGAGTTAACATTTATTTTTGGGTTCTTGACGGTGTCACTTGGGAGTGCTCCCAATACTCGATCATTGAAAACCTTTAACATGTTGTCAATTTTATTGGTCATCTCGCTTTGTTGTTGTTTGAAATCGGCTTCAAACTTGGTCAAACGAGCTTCTTGAGATGCCATAAAACTGGACACTAATCCTTCAAGATTATTGGAATTGTTGGAAGGATTATTCTTGAAGGTGCGTTTCGAGGATGAATTGTTTGATTTTGAAGAATTGTTTTGAGATGAGTTTTGGTTTTGTTTCCACCTAAAGTTTGGGTGATTTTTCCAAGATAGATTGTATGAATCACCAAGGATGTTTTACTCGGGTTTGAAAGTGAACCAATTATCTCCCGCTCCATCGGTATGCGAGGAAGCATAATCCGCAAAAGCTTGTTCGGGGAGTTCCATGCAATCACGAGTGTCATAGGGACCACTACATAATTCATGAAGAAGTGATTTTGTTCACTTGGCTTGGAGGTTTTGGAGCTTCGTAGGATTACATGAGAAATTTTACTTGGTCTTCAAGTTCCATGATCCTACGATCGGGAATGCTTAAGTTATTCAAAGGCAAGGATATTGCCTTGACCATTTTGCTTAACTCGCGGGGGTCATTCCAACATTCGCTGTCATAGAGGGCAAGATCTTCTATGATTCTCCATGATTCTTCCACATTCTTGTCACGTTGCTTACCACCTGCTGCTTGGTCAATGGTTTGCCTTGTGGATTGATTGACATGATCATATGAAATTTTGATTTGAAGCCAAAGATCAATGCCATGATGAGGGACTTTTTGGAGTAAGTCCATGGAATGCACATCCGCTTTGCACCAACCGGATGGTGTCAGATCGCAAGGGAGACGCATTGGCTCTTTGGGGGAGCTCAATCGTGTTTTGATAGCCTTGGTGGCTTGGTTTGGAGTACTCACCAAGAGTATGTGCACGAGGTTGTTCGGGTGGGTCTTGGTTATTTGGTGGGGCTTGGTGTTGGTTTTTGAAGATATTATCATCCACCATGATGGCGAATGATATGGATTACGAACAAAGGGAACGAAGAAAAGATAGACTAGAGAAAGCTAATAAAAAGAAAATAAAAATCTCACTTGATAGGAATCTAGTGAGTAGACCTAAACGAAATAGAAATTGAATCTAAACTAGTAACTATTTCCCGGCAGCGGTGCCAAAAACTTGATGTGAGATTTGCAAACCCTCACAAGGAAGTTTTACAATCCTCTAGGCAGTGTACCTAATCGCTGTAGTGTAGTATAGGTAAGACTCGGAGGAAAGTTTGTTCTCTAGGGGAATAGTGTCGTTAGGTCAAGATGTATGACAAGATAGGTCTAGAGGTGAGGGATGATTCTTTTTGTATTTTTATATTTTTATGAAAGCAGTTAAAATCTAGGGTTTTGAAAGAGTGGGCAGAATTAGTTGCTATTCAACTAACCCAAAATTAATTATAAAACTAAAATTAAATTAATAATGAGAAAAGTAAATTGGTGACTTCTTATGATAGGGAAAAGCGTGTTCACTTAGATTTAATTACTCCCTAGTTATCTCCTACAGATTTGTCGAATTTTCATGTCCTTGTTTTAATTGAAGCGTTGTATTCTTTAATATTGGTCGTGGGGACGTGCCGAAGTCTCCAACTCTATGAATCTTAGTCTCCCCTAAAAAACTTAAAGTCTATTAAGTTTTCTAGGATCTACAAGCCGTAATTCATGCACTAAATACAACTAGAAAAACCAATAGTGCACTCTATGGTTGCGTTTTCTAAGACATTCTAGCTAACACATATAAGAAACTAGCCAGTTTTCTTAGCCTAACGCGAGGTAATCAATTAAACAAGAGACGACAAATCAATTATCAACAACTAGGTTTGAATAGATCTAAGCAAACACAAATAAATCTAAGCTAGCATGTTAAAGAGAAGAGAAAATAAACAGATAATCAAAGAACACAAAGACATATTGAATGATTAAACGGATAACTTATCTTCAATAAAACATGTGTTTTTGGGGCTGTAGAACCCATACAAAAGCTGCTAAAATCGTCCACAAAACCCTACTCCAAGATGTTACACGAATTATGAAAAACATACAAAAGTATATATAGATATACAACTCAGACGACGTCACCTTATAGGTTGTGACGTCGTCAGCTCACCGTGGTTAGGGTTTTGTCTTGTGCAAGTCGCCGTTATGACGGCGTCACCTTGTATCCTCTGACTCCGTCACGTTATGTCTGATGCCGTCCTTTAGTAAGTGTCTGGGCCGTCCCTTGTTATCTTAACACGTGACTCTCATCTTCAAATAACACCAGACGCCGTCAGGTTGTAGGTCATCAGAATTCATCTTAGGCTTCTAATGTTAATCTTGAGCCAAAAATCCATCTTTAGCAACAAGTGACGGCGTCACGTTGTGGCGTGTGACACCGTAAGATCTCCATGTCTGACAGAATTTCGCGACTTCGCCGTTTTCTTCACTTTTTCGTCCGAATACGCCCTAAAAGTGTCGACTTCGCCGTTTTCCAGATTTTCCGTCCCAAGTATCTAAAATGCAAAAAGAAACGATTTGAGACAATATTTGATCATATTAATACGATTTTGGGCTTAAATGACCCCTTAAAAAGGTACAAAATAAATCCTTATCAAAGACGCGTAATGGTCCCGCAAAGGCGTGATACTTGGTCATGCCGCCACGTCACGCATTATGCCGCCTTATGCCACATCTTTTTTGTTAATACAAATATCATCTAAAAAACTTTATTTATATTCTACGATTCTTGCTATATTTTGTTATCGACAATAATAAACTTTATTTTAGCAAAGTGTAAATTTTATCAAGTCTTTTGTATATATAGCTACAAGTCTTTCTTAAACACAAATAGATTTTAACATAAGTTACAAATTCTTTGTTCATATATAGCATTCTAGCCTTTTCAAGAAAAGTGCCACATTAGGTGTTAAAAATAAATAAAGTGCCACATTATGTGTCAAAGTAAAATTAGTATGTTTTACAAATAATAAAAATGTGTCTTATGATAACATAAGTAATCAAACATTTTTAGTAACTCGTTAACTAACTAATTACTTCTTAATCAACATCATTTAGCTAGCTAGTATATACATTTTACAAGTTTACTTTCCTAAACATTTTAATCAAAATGAAATTGTATTTTTACCTCATTACTTGGATCATCCTACTCTAGTGTATCTGAGATTGCATATCATTTTAGGATCCTTAGAAGATATGGTAAATATTTTGGTTAGATATTTTGAAGATCCCATGTCAAGTCGCGCGGAACCAAAATAATACAAGGCCGGAACCAAATAATTGGTTCCGCCTAATCAGTGGCTTGCTGGCACAGTTTGCCTATAAATAGCAAGCCACACCATGTTGTTTATTCATCACTTACAAACATAAAAATAGCATACAGTCTCTCATTCATCATTCCCTGTATCTAACTCATTCATATTTCATTTTAGTGATCTTCTTCTTTAGCAAGAAGATCAAAGCATCATTTAAAGACTTACAAGCTTCAACAGTGTGTTGCAAAGTCTTGATTGTTCATTGCAGTATGAATTGTTATTGTTCATACATCATTATTTGTACTAAACCATCATAAACCTCTGTAGTGATCGGTTAGTATTTTAGTCCTCAAAATACGTAGTGTAACGGGAGTGGTTGTGCCCTTGTAAAAGAACTCGACATCTAGCTTTGTGTCGGAAATATTGTTTAAGCGACGTGTAAAGGTTTTCTCTGCCGGATAAAGGAGCTTGTTGATTAGTGAAGGATAATCTCGAGTTGGATACTCGGGGAGTGGAGTAGGGCAAGGAAAAAGAGTTCTTGTTGACCGAACCACTATAAACCCTTGTGTTGTGGTTTGCTCGTTTCTTTCTTTACTTGCATATTACTTATCGCTTATTATTTACATTAGTTGAATTCACATAAAGTTCTCAAAGTAAATTAATTTTAAAACGGTAAAACTATTCAACCCTCCTTCTAGTTTTCCACAATTGGTATCAGAGCTACGTTACTCAAGATTTTTAAAATATATTTTATTTTAAAACATGGAACGATCCATTGATTTTGAAAACTTCAAAGAAGGGCAATCTATGCAATGACCACCACTATTTGAACCAAATGGTTTTATCTATTGGAAAAACCGCTTTGAAACTTATGTGAAATCAAAAGACATAGATCTATGGTATATAATTATAGAAGGTGATCATAAAGCTATACTAAAAGATATCACAAGTGGTCGGGATGAGGATACTTCACTTGCTCGTCATAGTGATGAGCAAAAGAAGTTGATTGCTAAAAACAATGAGGCAAAAATGATGCTTTACAATGCTCTGCTTGAAAAGGAGTATGAAAGAGTCTTTATGTGTAAAATCGCTAAAGAAATTTGGAAATCTTTAATAATCACTCATCAAGGAAACTCACAATCAAGGATAGCAAAATTGATCTTCTTATTCAAAAATATGAACAATTTGTTATCCATGAAGATAAGATCATTGATAGTGCATTTGCTAGGTTTAATACTATCATTACATCCCTTAAAGCACTTGGTGAATCTTTTTGTAGTAAGAACTTTGCCAGGAAATTTCTTAGAGCACTCCATCCGAAGTGGAGAGCAAAAGTGACAGCCATTGAAGAATCTAAAGATCTTTCAAGCATGTCACTTGACGAGTTAATTGGAAACCTCAAAGTTCATGAAATGGTAATGGAAAAATATTCGGAGATAGTTAAGGGTAAAAGGGAAAAAGTCAAATCCATTGCCTTGAAAGCTAGAGTGGAATCAAGTGTTGACAAAGAATCTAGCTCAGGTAGTGAAGATGAAGAATATGCCATGGTCGTAAGAGATTTCAAAAAGTTCTTTAGAAGACGAGGAAGGTTTGTAAGACAACCTTGAGAAGACAAGAAATCCTTTAGAAAGGATCGTGATGACAAGAAAGGAAAAGGCGAAAGAAAGTGTTTTAGATGTGGAGATACAAGTCATCTAATAGGAGATTGTCCAAGCCCCCCAAAAACAAGAATCAAAGGGCTTTTATAAGTGGTGCTTGGAGTGGAAGTGAAGATGATGACGAGGAGCCAAACAATGACGAAATTGCTCTAATGGCTCAAGACTCAAACGAGGTACACTCTGACTCATCTTATTATTCTATTGATGATAACACCTTGCAAAAGGAATATAAGAAACTCTGTGAACTTTGTTTAAAAATCATAAACAAAAACAAGTTTTTGAAAACCAAAAAGGAATTTTTAGAAAATGAAGTTTATGAGTTAAAATAAAAAGCAAAACGTTTAAAAAATAGTAAAGCTATTGACGAGGTATGTACATCATGTCAAGAGCTTAGACATGAATTAGAGAAACTTAAAATCACACATGACGCACTTATCAACAAAAAAAAAACTCTAAGTTCAAAAAGTTTGATAAAAATATTTGTTGTGCGGATGTAATAATGAAAATCAAGAAATTACCATAAGATAGAACTGGACTAGGATTTATGAAATTAGGAGATTTAAGTTGTTTAAAGAAACAAGCCGAAAAAGCACAAGAAACTATTCCAACTGTCTTAGGAACCCACGGATCAGCTGTGACAAACGGTAATTTTCACCCTAAAATTTTAATAATAAATGTCTATTTATTGT
>CP139502.1:185499165-185696186 GCA_021014915.2 Artemisia tridentata subsp. tridentata | reverse complement strand
AGATTTTGGGGGTGTTACATCAGACGGAACCAAAATTTTGGTTCCGCCTGTGGAAAAGATTGGTTTCGTGGGTACCTCAGCAGAACAGAAAGCTTGTAAGTCGGCTCGTACTAAGTTTGTTAAAGTCACAAAGAAACCTAACACTATTACCAATGAAACTAAACAAAAGCCAGCCGTTACAATAGGATTAGGACTTGCTAAAATGAGTATATATCCGAAACTATTCAACAGAGGCCTAAAACACCTATTCCCAAACACCCCTTTCCAAAAAGCAACTACAACGCACAACCCAACTATCAACATAATGGTTGGAATCAAAACTTCCCAAGGCATTATTAAACTCCTAACTACATGTCATGGAACGCATATCCACCATTCCCATACATGAACCAAGTAAATGGGATGTTTAACCAAAATGGACCCATGTGATATTGGGGACCAAATGCTTGAGTTTTTATGTGACTTAGGTATGCTTGAAAGTCGGGTTGGAACCGGTTGATTGGATCAAAGATAGTGGATACTCAAGACACATGACGGGAGATAAAAGCCTCTTCTCAACATACCAACAGTATGACGGAGGTAATGTCACTTTTGGTAGAAAATTGAAAAGCAAAATCATCGAAAAAGGTACAATCTCTCATGACTCCCTCTCTATTGAAAATGTTGCTCATGTGGATAATCTAGGATTTAATCTTCTTAGCATTAGTCAACTATGTGATAAGAAGTATAATGTACTATTTAGCGACAATGAAAGTAAAATACTAAAAGATGGAATAACCATAGCTAAAGAAGTTAGGAAGAATAACATATACGTTATGAAATTTGATAAAACATCTATAGATAAACTTTGCCTTACCTCTTTAGATGATACCTCAACTCTTTGGCATAGACGTCTAGGCCACGCTAATATGAGACTTATCCAATCTCTATCATGAAAAGATCTCGTTAGGAACTTACCCAAGTTGAAATATGACCAACACTTTTGTGATACTTGAAAAATTAGAAAACAAGTTCATAGTAGGCATAAGGCTAAAAATATGGTGTCTACATCTAGGTGTCTAGAACTTTTGCATATGGATTTATTTGGTCCATCCGCTATACAAAGTTATGGAGGTAACTTCTACACTTTGGTCATAGTAGATGATTTTTCAAAATACACTTGGACAAAGTATACATTTCCATCCAAATCTCATCAAATCATCAAGTGAGCTTCAAGAACATCTTTCTAATCTTTTCATACTTTCATTTGATTTATTTTCAAGTTATATTAGTAGCTAGCTATGCAAATATATATGTTAAACATACCACTTGTTACACATTTTCTTTATAACCATAGATCTATAGATTTTTAGTGTGATCATCATGAGATCCACCATTGTTGATCATGTTTAGGACCCCATGACACCTTAAGAAGGTGTATGGTAAGATTAGATAGGTTGTGGTGTTGATTTGAAGTGGTTTGATTAAGTTTTGAACTAGTCTTGAACCTTAAACATTGATTTTTCAATAATAGAAATAGCTACTGTCCAAAATCGTGTAATCTGGAAAACTCAGTAACCCAAAGTATATTTTGGCCATCATATTCAGAAAGTTCTTTCAAAAACGAAACCGTGGCCACAAGAATGAGTAAAAACCGACTTACGATGAGAAAGTTATGATTTTTCAAAGTTGGACGACGAAAACTAATTTCTGAAAATTTTACGTGCTGTTACACGAATTTCAATGGACAAAACGAGGCGTTAGATTTGATCTAGACGACCCGACCTACTGAAAATATGTTAGTTCATATTTGTACAAAGCCGTGGATATAAATAACGTAGAAAACGAGCTTATAACGACCAAGATATACACGTTTGAAAACCCGACGAACTATGTTTATTTTGACAGCACTAATAGAAATATACTTTCTAAGTGTAAAACTAGTATTTTGCAAGTTACAACATTGATAGCCGATTATCTAAATTGATCGAGACGTATTTGGTCAAAAGTTAAATATAACGACACTTAGATGTTACAAGGTTTTCAAAAGCGTCGAGCTTGATCGCTAACACATAACGTACAATATTTCGTGACTAGTTTTGCGAGGCCATTTTGGGCATATTTTCACAAGTTAAAGAAAATATTAAATTGCGACGAAAACATTATATTTTGCCGATAGAACACCAAACAAGGATCGTGGAGTATCATTTCAACATATTTACACGAAAAGTGTTTATTGACTTAACGAGACGTCAAAAATGTATTTTTCGACGATGAACGTTATTTTCAAAACTAACGAGTGGTATCGATAACATACGTATTTGCATGTGTAGCATCATTTCATTGCTTACATTAGATCCTATCATTCATATTAGGTTGCGGTTAGAGATCGTGCCTCATTTCAGTGTATCCATTTTTGTCATCGTAGCTATTGCATCAGGTGAGTTCCATAGCCCCTACCTTTATACGTTTTGGATTACGTTTTGGGGGAGAATACATGCTCAATCATTTTCTTTTACCTTCACAAGCACGTTAATCTTTTAAGGATTACCGTGAGTTTTCATAGCCCCGTTTTCAATTGTTTACTTAGTTTATAAACTTTCGGGGAAGAATACATGCTCATTTTCATCTAAATGTATACTTGATTTACTTGATTATGCCACTTGTTTAGCCAAACCATTACTTACTCTACCTATGAATTTGTTATTCATTCGAATGTATTGTATAATCACTTGTATCATACTTAATTCTTTTTACTCATGGACCTAAGCACTTTAAATGAATATGCATACTTAACCGAATGAACTGGCCCCACCACTATGTACATACATGACAGAATGAATGGGTCACATAACCGGATGTACGGGTAACATGACAGAATGAATGGGTCACATGACAGAATGAACGGGTCACATAACCAAATGAATTGGTCACGTAACCGAATGTACTGATCTAACTAAATGTATTTAAATCATGGTCCACATATTACTTTTGTTCACTCAAACCAAATCTTATTTGGCAGTGGGTTGTAAACACACAGGTTGCAAGTCTTGTATGGGCGGGACTTGAGACTGAGTGGATTTACAATGCCTTTGCTGGGAAATCATTTTCAAATGCTTTACATTTTTCACTAAACTCTATGAACTCACCAACCTCGTGTTGACACTTTTTAGCATGTATTTTCAGGTATTAAGCAATAACACGCTACTGGAGGCTTTTGGCAGGGCATGACATGGTCATAGAAGACTCTGATAAATATTTGGGGACTGTTTAACTTATTTAAAGGCCTATTTCCGCACTACTTTTCCTAATGTAAATTTAACACTTCTGATTTCTCAAATATATTCTAAATGATTGTTGTAAAAACCGTTCTTTGTACTTGTGTTGTGATACCAATTGAGTTGCACCCTAGCGACATGTATGCTTCCGCTGGACCCGATTTTGGGGGTGTGACAGTTTGGAATTCAGGGGAGGAACTAAGAGTCAGAGAAATTTATTCATTAAAGAGGTGGAATCATTACATAAGAAGAAGTTTTGTTACAATCCTGTACTCAAAACCAACATAACCAACGATCAAACTCCTAACAACACAAACCAACCAACTACCAACACACAACCACTACTCAAGCTTCCAGTTTCCTTTGTCCTTGAAGTCTGGCATGGATTTGTGAACTCCTTTGCCATCGATTGAGTTCCACACTTTCCAACAAGGAAGTCCCAACACTTTTTTGTCAGGACTTGGAAGTGGTTGATGTCTTTCGGGCACTTGTACCTTACTCATTTTTGCCACAGCTTTCTCTATCTCTCTTGTCAATAAAACTGATAGTGGAAGTGCTTGTTAATCATCATCATCAGAGGAAGTTAAAAGGTCATCATCCGAAGATACTTCTTGAGCTTTTAGAGATGGGTTTCTGATAGTCAGATTAGTGTAGTTCAGTGGAAAGTAAGATCTCCATCCATCACTTTCTGAATCTGTAGATGAATCTGATGAAATCTCAACAATGTTTGGATTGGATGAACTCATTGGGTTTGATAGTTGTGATTTGAAGAATGATGGGTTAGTATTGAGAATTTAAGGCTTTTTATAGAACCAATGGAGTTTTTAAAGCAATTAAATGCAGGGTTGGTATTAGGAATTAAATTCTTTGGGTTGGTATTTGGAATTAATTCCTTACAGGAATAAATTTAATTATGGTAATTTTTGAGGAGTTGACCAAAAAGAGTACGATATGTGAAGAAAATTCCCAAGTGTTTCGAGATTAAAGATAAGTGTTTGAAAGAATCCACCCCATCAACATAAGCAGAAGTTTAATTCAAAAAACTTGTTGATTTGCATAGAAATCATAAGTTTAGGGGAGGATTGTTGGGAATTAAATTAAGCAGTTAGTACGGTTCTTTATATGTTAGTACGGTTCTTTATATGTTAGTATGGTTGAACAGTTGCTGAAGAATACAAGAACAGTTAGTACTGCTGATGAAGAGAAGTTCGTACTGCTTACAAGATTAAAGTGAAACCGTGTGAAGATAAATATGGAATGGATATGATGTATATCTTATTTGTATAGAATGATACGAATATAGTTTACTTGTAAAGGACTCTTTGTGCTATAAAAGGAGATCCTCAGTTAGGGTTTTAGATATCCATATCTCCTTTACGTACAAGCATTGTTAAGAGCTTCACGTTTAATCTTTCAATATAATGAAGCAAAGTGTTTGGTTAAACAATTGTCTTGTTTATTATTATTGTTACATTCATACGATCACATAATTACCAAACACATATTCTTCTAAGTACTTGGTAGTAAATTCCGCGTGCTATCAAGTATATACTCAAAGTATCCCCAACACAACGTGTGTGTTTAGATCCGGTCAGATCTTCATATATGCATGCATGAGTAATCTATATGTACTTCTTGAATAAGAAGTCTTCAAACAATGAGGATGACAAGTGCCCTTGAATCTTCATATGTTGGTATGCTTTGATGGATGATGATGGCAAGATCTCCAAGCCTTCTTAGTGGATCAGGAGGTATGCTATGCTTGTGGTGGATGATGACTCAAGATCTCTGAGCTTGCTTCACAGGATCATTTCGAGTGTACGCTTATAACATAATGAAAGTTAGTAACATTATGATCATGATGATAAGGGTGATTAATGTATGTTACTACATGATTATCTATTGATGTAAGTGTATGCAAAAGGGTAGAGAGAATGTATGTTCAAGTGATGATCAAATGGGTAAAAAATGGGCTGCTATTTATAGCCAACTAAATTACTCACCCACGGATGGGACGGATCTAATTTGAGGGATCCGTCCGTGTAAGAGTTTGGTTCCGTGGAACCTGACAGACAATCTTCAAATATATTTCTTAAATCTAACCAAGATATTTTCAAATCTAATCTTTGAGTGAAGATCAATCCAAGATATTCATATGATCTTCAAGATATCCTAAAGATATCAAAATGATGCATGCCATGATGTCATTGTACAATTTCCATATTTATAATTAAATTTGTAAATGAATATAACATGTAAATGTATATGAATAAGTAACTTGTATATACTAGCTAACTAATATATGTTTATCAAGTTGTACCATGTTAGTTTATGTGTTACTAAAAATGTTTAACTACTTATGCTTATTATAGGACTTAAGATATTATGTCTTTAACATCATTTTTATGAGTAAACACATTTGTCTTAGTTTGACACCTAAATTGTACTTATCCTATTTTGACATTAATCTTAGGAAACATGATGTACAAGTAAAAGTACTTGTATATGCAAAATGTAAAATGAGGTTCTAAGTAGAATGGTTAACCTTTTAAAATATTTAATGACTCTAAACGTATTTTAAACATTCTAAATGGTTTGTTAAGGCTTTGATCATAATGCCAGATAACAAACATGTACGAACCTGTGTTCTACTATACGATGACTTGAGAAGTCGAGAGGTGTTGAATGTATGTTGAGACAAAATATGATTACAAGTAACTTGTACATTTTACGTTATGTATCAAGTTACATGTTTGTCATTAATCAAAACAAACGAGTCTATTTAGATTAAATATCGTAATATTTGGACTAACAATCTCCCCCTTTTTGATGATGACAAAATATGTAAACGTAATAGAAAGTAAAATGTAAAAAGTTACTTGTGTCCGTACTACCTTTTACATTACCTTCTCCGTTTACACTCTTCTCCCCCTTTTGTCGAAACAAAAAGGGTGTGTCCTTGGAGTTAACTTCATTTCTCCCCGAAAAAGGTGAGCTTGCATCATCCCTAGTGAAGTTAAAATGTCTACACCAATCCCCTATGGTTGTTGCGTCCCCTAGGGTATTGCCCTTGTTTGGTAGCGGATCCATGGATCAAATTTAGACCCTTACCCTACATCAAAGTTAGTGTTGTTCAACATACAAAAAAATATATATATGAGAAATGAATGATGTATAAAATGCACATAGCCAACGATACACGTGGGTAAGCTATGTTGGACTATCTCCTCCTTTTTGTCAAAACACAAAGGTATGTCGAAGAATGAGAATAATAATGAATGCGTGCATGCTCCCCCTTGACTGTTGCTCTCCCTTGGTCAATACTCCCCCTTGTTAGGGTGCCAAAGTATATGATGCAAGGATTTTGAGTGCTTGAATAGCTCCCCCTTGGACAATACTCCCCCATGTTGGAGTGCGAAGTATATGATGCATGAAATAAGAAAGCTACAAAAACAAAGGTTAGTGCATGATTAGCTCCCCATTGATCAATACTCCCCGTTGCTAGGGTACCAACGTATATGATGGAAGGATGAAGAATGCTACAAAATAAAGGTTAGTGTAAAACAATATTTGTCCTTACACGAGTATGTGATACACAAAAATGCGTGTATATGATGCATTCTATAAATGCTTGACGGAAGCCGCCCTTGCTCTAGGGCGTCAAGATGAACCTACAAAATAAAAAATTAGTACAATAGAAGCTATGTCGTAAGACAAATATGTCATATACGACCAAGTCTATAGACGATGCAATATGAGTGCTAGACAGATAATTCTCTAGGTTTGAGGACGTCAAGAAGCACCTATAATAAAAGAAGGAAAATAATCGATGCAAACTTCATCCTTAGATGAGTATGCTATATATGATCGAGCGTATATGATGATGAACCTCCAATGAATGAATTAGTGCAATATATTTCATCTTCAAAGAAAAATAAGATGTATATATATGATGCAATTTATCAATGATATAATCACAAGCAACTCAAGATAGAGAACTATGATTATTTAGAAAAACATGTTATAAGGTGTAATCTTCTAATAAGAATTATAGTCACAAAAATATAATATGATAAAATCCTACAAAATAATGCCTAGAAGGAAAATATTAAGAGTGAGTGGTGCTAGTGTTGGTGTTGGTTTTACTAGTAGGTTTTTCGCTAATCCATGGGGGTGATGATTAGAGAAAGAGGTGATGGTTATAATGAATGCAATGAATTTAGAAACTTGTATAGCAAATGCTATAAGAGTATTGAATACGGTTATGACATTATCATCTACCAAAGATGATGTATCATGCCATAATATATGCTCGAATGGAATTAAGAGGAAGTGAAGACAATGATCACTTAGGAATAGAAATTCCATATGCAAAAATTAGAAATACTAGGTACCTATATGAGGATGAAAATGACATCATATGATGGGAGAGTGTTGGTTGGACCAACGTGTTGAGAATGATGGTTTTGATATATCATTTGCACTGACAATGACGTGCTTGATATGTATCAAGAATGAAAAGGATGAGATCCTATGATGGTGTTCTTAGACAATGAAGTTGTGAGATTAAGGTTAAAAAGAAAATCCTAGACTTATTGGTTGTGAGAGGGTTGTTTGTTTTAAATGGTTAAAAACCGAACCTGGTACCCACGGATTGGGCGGAACCAAATTTTTGGTTCCGTCCGTCTTATCAAAGGGTACCTGGGACCAGAATTTGATTTGGTCACGTTTTGTCATATTTAATCAAACGAAGGTTCGAGCTAATATCTATTTACTTATAACTATGGATTTGATTCCACTAATCCTAGTCCAAGTCTAAGGAGATTCAATGGTTCTCATTTAAGAGGTTTGTCAAACACATGATGTATTTTTCACTTGACAAGGTATTGGTGCAAACATGTGATGTTGGGTTAAGAAGGTTTGAAACACTTGTGATTTTGTGAACTGATTTTAAATAAATGGTGTGAACCTATGTGTTGGTGTAGGAGACATGAGTAAGTGTTCTTTAATACAAAAAGACAATTATGTGAATGAATTTCTCTTCCCCTTAATCGGTGGACATCCAACATAATGTGTAATGTATCGAATGAAGAATGACGATGCAGGTTAATGAAAGTGATGAGCTTAGCAATGTTTTTGCGGATGTTGGTTAGCATACAAAGAACTTCATCCTTGAAGTCACGCAGCTCTTCTATATCAATGTAAGATGATCGCATGACGAGGCATGTGGTTTCCTCATAGGAGGTGTATAGTTATAACTAAAAGGTGATAGAGAGGTTTTTAGGAAAGCGAAAGCAATAATATGATTTGGAGAGAGGTCGATTGAAAGATACTCAAACACAAATTTCAAGCCTCTAAAGCTTAATCCTATTAGCTTTTTAAAAAAAATGCAACTGAATGGGTCCCATAAACATATTACTAATCTACGTGTAACACCCCCAACTAGGATTAGGGCAGCGGGACTGAGTTTGGGGTGCTACTCGAGGGGTATGACAGTCAAAATCACAGAAAATGATCTCATAATGAGACGTTTTTAATAAAACATAACATTCAGTTACAAAGTTCAACATTCAGAGTTCAAAAGACTCATAACACATTTAGCAGCGGAAAATGAAATAGTTTGCAGCGGAAAATAAAGTAGTTTGCAGCGGAAAATAAGATAGAAATAGTAAAACATATCCCATAAATAGCCATCCTGAACCTTCAGCCCTTCCTCGTGCACACTTCATATATCAATTACCTGAGATAAACATGCTAAAAAGTCAACACAAAGTTGAGTGAAATCCATAGGTTTAATAAAATAATAGTTGAGCAGAAGAACTTTAGTCTGGAAGATATAAGCATCAAATGAAAATATCGGGTAAGCGTCACATATTCAATCAGTTTGTTTTGCTAAGCTCATGACACACAATGCGTTAACTGGCACCAGTAACTCTGGCGTAAGTCGACAGTAACCGCGGAATTTCATAATCATAATAGTTGCCCCCAAAGTAGGTATTTTGCCAGATACCTAGTAACTCAATTATAGTACATCACATATTGACCGACCTTAGTTAACATGGCGGGATGGTCAAATCCTATAGGCCTATAAATTATAACCGCGCTCACCCGCAAGTGATTAATGGTTCATGATCGAGGGACTTGCGTTAGGCAAGAAAGGCACTTAACATTCATAACGTCAATCAGGAAATAGCATACAAGTAAACAATTGTGCTAAAAAAAAGTAAGTAGCATGCATCTCCCCCACGGGATTTATAAACATTTAAAAGTATTAAAAATGGGGCTATGGATCACACCTTAGTCACAGAGAATACGAGATAAACAATCAGATGACACGGCACAACAAATGAACCTCAGCACAACCTAATCAATTAAATGGCATAACTCAGAAATAATACTTGAAATGATTTAATAAACAATACTCGTATAAAAGGTTTTAGTTTCAATGGCGTTCGAAAGAAAAGATACGTTTAAGTCTCGTGTGGAAGGCAAGAAAGGTAAAAATATAACAAGTCGGCGAATACGAACGATTACTCCAAAATGACGAGAGAATAAGAAGAAAGGAATATGAAAGAAAGAATAAAATTAGAAAAAGAATAAACACCAAATAAACAACATCGATAGATAGTTTCGGCTTTTCCCCGTTTTCCCAAAATAGATTTTATAACCGCTAAATCATAAGAGTTTCAAAAAGATTTTAGGACATTTACTAAATCATAATTGGTTTAAGTTTATAAAATGTTTTACAAAATTTCGCCATGAAATGCCCGTTAATAAGACGTTCCCAAGTCATACGACTCATTTGAATAATTCAATTATTGTCAAGTTTTATATGTTATAATATATAATTGGACATATTGTTCGCGTATATATTAGTTGTTTAGTTTTATCGACCATTTTGTATAGTTTGGGTCCAGATAGGTTAAGCTCTTATGAGTCTAACGTATCCTTCCGTCTCGTGTACCAAAGGGTCCATAATAGTCCGATCAACCAATACCGTAAATCTAATATGTCCAATCCTTGTCCAACAATGTTACATCATCACAATATCCAAGTCAATATATATATCCCGTTTGTTATTATTATTATTTTCTCTTGTTCAAGTTATAATCCGAAACATCATATCGATAACCAAACGAACAAATAAATAAATACATGTCTAACCTAAAAATATCACGACTCGACGTCTAATAAATAAAATAAAACAAATAAGTAAATAACGACTAAACTAATAATCGCGACTCGACGAAAATAAATAAATAAACAACGATAGGTAAATAAACTTTGCCGTGACTCCCGTGAGTCACGGCTCGACTCATCCCGAGCCGTTGAGGCTCTCGGCCACAACCAAATCCGACACAAACACATACCAAATCCAACACTCATCCGAATTCAAATCCAAAATGAACCACTACGCCGCACCGTAACTCACCACGAGTCACGGCTCGGCTCGGCTATTTGCCGACTGTCGAGACTGAAACAAAACAAACGAAACCCTAAATCCAAATCTGAGTCCACAATAACAACAACAATATTAAAACAACAATATAAACAAACAAAAAATAACAAACCCTCACCGAGTCAACTGCCGAGAAGGGGGAGGGGGTTCCACACGAGTTTTTAACAAGGTTTTACAACCATTTTATTAATAAAAACCTTATTTATTTTCGGATTTAATAAAAAGTAAAAATTAGGGTTTAGTAAAAATTAAAGAAAAATAGAAATGAGGGCGCGTGGGTGTGTTTTACCGAAGGAGAAGACGGAGGGGGTTTGGTGGTGTCTCAATGATGGTGGCAGCAGTGGTGGTGGTGCGTGAGGGTGGGTGCGGTGGGAGCCAAAAGCTCAAAAATTCTACAAACAATAATAAGTGGCCGATCTATCGAATCGGCAACTAAAAGTGCTCTCCGGAAAATTTTCCGGTGGCCGGCAGTGGGTGGTGACCGGACGGAGGTGATCGCCGGCGAGAGAAGAGAGAGAGTTAGTGAGAGTGAGTGTGTGTATTAAATGAATTAAATATTATTTTTGGGGTTTATATATTTTTGAGGAGGGACTAAAAGTGAAAAATTGAAAGTGAGGGGGATGAAGTGTAAATATGGGGCGGAGGGACCATTCCTGCCAAATTGGCTAATCTTTTGTAATAAACACTGCGAGTACAGAGGTTCACGGATCCGACGGATCCAGTATTTTGGATCCGCTAGTTGTACCCAAGGGATCCGCGAGTACAGAAGTTGAACAGAAGGTTCAGAAAACAGACCATACTGAATTTGTTAAGGTCACTAGAAAACCTAGCACTAGTACAACTAATAAAAAGCTAAAACCAGCGGTGTTCAAAGGGAGAGGTCAAGCTAGAAATGAGTATAGAGTTAAAACAACACAACAGAGACCTCAAACTAGTTTTCCCAAACACCCCTTTCCTAAGAGTAATGTTAATTCACAACATCATTATCAAAATAATTGGAACCAAAATATGCCTAGAAACTTTCAAGGTCCCAATTATATGCCATGTAACTATTATCCTCCATTTGCTTACATGAACCATGATAATGTTATGTTTAACACAAACGGACCCATGAGATATTGGGGACCAAACGCTTGAGTCTTTATTGAACTTAGGTGTGCTTAAAAGTTGAACTTGAACCTGATGAGTGGATCAAAGATAGTGGGTGTTCAAGACACATGACGGGAAACAAAAGCCTTTTCTCCACTTACCAAGTGTACGACGGAGGTAATGTCACATTTGGTAGCAAGCTTAAAAGTAAAATCATCGGAAAAGGTACAATCTCTCATGACTCTCTCTCTATTGATGATGTTGCTCATGTTGATAATTTAGGTTTTAACTTACTTAGTATAAGTCAATTGTGCCGCAAAAAGTATAACGTCCTTTTCAGTGAAAATGGAAGTAAAATACTTAAAGATGGCATAACAGTAGGAAAAGCTTTCTTAAAGTCTTACTTCTCTGGACGAAAACTCAACCTTATGGCATCGACGCTTAGGTCACGCCAATATGAGGTTAATTCAATCCTTATCATCCAAAGAACTCGTTAGGAACCTACCTAAGTTGAGATATGACCAACACTTTTGTGATGCTTGCAAAATTGGGAAACAAGTGCATAATAGCCATAAGGCTAAAAACATGGTATCTACATCTAGGTGTCTAGAATTGTTACATATGGATTTGTTTGGCCCGTCGGCTATACAAAGTTATGGAGGTAATTTTTACACATTAGTTATAGTAGATGATTACTCTAGGTATACATGGACTAAATTTTTGAAAACCAAAAATGAGGCCTTTGATAAATTTGAAATTCTAAGCAAGAAAATTCAAAATCAACTAGGATGTAACATAGTATCTATTAGAACTGACCATGGTCGAGAATTTGACAATGTGATGAAGCGAAAAGTGTACCGCTTTTAAGGGGTCATTTAAGCCCTAAATCGTATTTATTTGATCAAATATCGCCCTAAATCGTTCCTTTTGTCATTTTAGGTACTTTTGAGGATAAATCTGGAAAAGGAGGCATTTTGGACGTTTTTGGAGCATAAAAGTGAAGAAAACGACAAAGTCTCAAAAATCGGCTAAAAGTTACCTTTGACGGCGTCACAATTTACTCTAGACGGCGTCATGCCTTGGCAAGAAAAAGTGGACGTGAAATTTACTCATGATAAGCCAGTGAAAATAGCATGTAAATTCTGACGGCGTCACGCTTTAACTTGACCAAGGGCGTCACGGCTTAAATCAAAAGGGGACGGCGTCACGTTCAAGGTTCGACGGCGTCAAGCCTTGATAAGCCAGAATGGATTTTTGAAGAGCTAAAGAGGGACGGCGTCAAGAAGGTCATCCGGGAACCCTAAAAGCGGCGAGGTGACGGCGTCACACTCCATAAGGTGACGCCGTCAAATCCAAAAATCTATATATAGTTTTCTAATTTTTTGTCATTAAGGAGAGCTTAGTGTGTGGAATTTTTGGAGAAAACCCTAAGACGATTTTAGCTACTTTTTCAAGGCTTTTTGCCTTGAAATCTTCCATGTTACATTGAAGATAAGTTATCAATTAATCATTCAATATGTCTATGTGTTGTTTGATTTTATCTTATTCTTGTCTTTTGATTAACATGTTAGGCTAAATTTATCTTGTGTTTGCTTAGATCTAATGAAACCTAGCTATTGATTATTGGTTATTAGTGTGTTATTAGTTGTATTGGATGATTGTTTATCTATGTTAGGCTTAAGAAAACTGGCTAACTTCCTATTCGGTAACTTGCTTGAACGTCTTAAGAAACATGAACCAAATGCGTACTAAAGGTTTTTATGGTTGTATTTAATGCACAAGCGAATTCTAGTGATCCCATGTTAGGAGCTTCCTAGCCGGCTCGACATAGGAGTGAAGTAGGAGCTTGTAGAGTTGGGGAAGTAAGTACGCCACCCCACGAATGGTATTAAGGAATACACCCGTCATCCACGCGACTAATACACACTAATCAACCGGTAAAAGATAGTTAGGGAGTAAGGAAATCTAAGTAAACACATTTCTCTACACATAAGTTTCTCTCAACATTTTCATTTTTGTTATTTACTTTATTTGCATTTGTAGTTATTTGGGTTAGTTGACTAGCAACTAATTCCGCCCACTCCTTCAAAACCGAGATTTTACTTGCTTTCATAAAAATATAAAAACATAAAAAAGAATCTTCCTCAACCCTTAGACCTAATTAGAGTAGCCTTTCATACCTAACGAACACTATTCCCTGTGGAGAACGATCAATCCCCCGTACTTACCACTACACTATACTACATCGGTCAGGTACACTGCCTGGTGGGGTTGTAAGCCTCTTGAGATCCCTCGAGAGGTAAAACCTATTGTAAGGTTGCAAAACCCACGCATCAAGTTTTTGGCGCCGCTGCCGGGGAATAGTTATTGTTTAGGTTGAATTTTTATTTCTATTAGGTCTACTCACTAGATTCCTTTCTAGTGAGATTTTTATTTTATTTTATTTTTCTAGGTTTTCTTTAGTCTATCTTATTTCTTTGTACTTTTGTTTGTGATACCTTCCACTTACCTCATGAGTAACATTGGTCATTTGATCCCTGTTATTCGTGTTTTTCGCCGTGCAAATTTTCAACTACCCGTTCCCGCCCCCATAGTAGCAAACAACAACCTTTCACCCAACCACCACTTTGGTAACAATTCTGAGATGGAGGAGTCTGACCATGAGAATGACTATGTTAGTCCATTTTACTATTCAGACTCCGATGAGGATGCTGATGATGGAGAAGTAGTTAACGAGGAATGGGGAAAAGAGGAAATTGATCCCTTTAAGTATGTTGACCCTAGGACTAAGATCGAAAAGGATAGCCTCTTTAACATGCAATTTCCGTGTAAGATTGGTTATCATGATTTTTATGCTTATCTTAACTCATCTTTGCCTATGAACATTATCTCTCGCGCTAATTATAATAAAATCATGGTAGATGAGCTAGAATATCAAGGTGATAACATCGTTGCTAGGACTAAGCCACTACACGTATTCGTTGGAAGTTTTGTGTATTTGGTGGATTTTATGGTTATGGAGAACTTAGGAGAATTCATTGATAACAAATTAACCCAAGTCATTTTTGGAGAACCCTTCAAAAGGTTGACCAACCTTGACGAAAAACTTGTGGACGGGTTAATTACATTCTCGGATGGGGATGAAGATTTTGTCTATCAAATGCCCCGAGCACATCCTAGGTTTAAGAACTACCCCATTGAATCTTGCAATAGAATTATGCCTATCGACTTGTTAAGTGAGAATGATAAGAGGAAGGGGCTCAAATATCCACATGAGAAAAATAAAAGATACTATCATGGATGTTTGGAGCTAAATGATGAATACAAGAAAGATGAGGCAACAATTAGATGGCTCACACTCGGGTACGTGAGCATAAGCGATACTAGGTAGCGTGACTTTGAGTCTAGCTACAAGACTCGTTAATAAAGAAAAGCGCTTCTTGGGAGGCAACCCAAGCTTTATTTGTTTTATTTGCTTTGTGTGTTTATTTATTTGTTTGTTTGATTTTATTTTCCGTATGTATGTTTAATTTTTATCATTATTGATTCATGTTCAAAAGTAATTTGTGAAAATGCTTTATTTTGTTTTTAACTTCGTCTTAACTACATATAAAGGTATTTTGCAAAAGTTAAGTGTAAGGGAAATCTAAATCGGTTTATTAGAACACAAATGAACATGAATCGTAATAATAATAAATTAGCATACATATTCGTATTTGTTTGAGTCAAATGCTTGTATCGAGTCATAATGATGTTTTGCAGGATTTCCAGGAAGTAAGGTAAAGGTTTTTCCAGAAATTTTCCGGAAACTTAAAATGAAAATTTTTGTCAGGTCATTTCTGACGGCGTCAAGGTTTATAACCTGACGGCGTCAGATTTAATTTTCAGAAATTTTTGAAAGTTTTGTTTTTAGAAAAGTTTTTATTAAAATCTCCAACTTATAATCTCCAGGAATCTGCAAAATTATCATTCCACAAGCATTATATCCTTATATATAGATTTTTTCCCGCCGATGTTATGCAGGTTTTCGTGTTTGTTTTCTCAGGTTTAACAGGTTATTTTGGACAAGGAGATGTTTTTGGATCAAGCTTGTGGCGATGCATTAGTCATGGAGCTTCTACATTACTTTGGAGGAAGATTTAACCGTGTAATTTCATTATCCACCGAGCGAATCAGGGGAGTATTTGATTTCATTCTTTTACTTTTTGCTTTTACATCTTGTTATTTGAACATTGGGGACAATGTTCATCTTAAGTGTAAGGGGGGGGGGTAAAAGTACGATTTTAGAGAATACAATTGCGCTTGATTTTTGTTTGTTTAATAGTAGATGTGTAATAAAACTGAGATAAATACCTGTTAGGGTAATTTTAGTGCCAAATTTAAAATTTTTTACAACACTTAGGAGTGAAACTTTGATCTTAATGAGCGTCTCACGGATAGGAGTTATATGACTAGCACAAAAACCGTACCACAAAAAAATTTTCCACCCCAAATATGTGAGGTTCACCCTTAGAATTGGTAGGAAAAGCATTTATGCTATGATGTGTGTACCGGTAGCACTTAGATTCTAGAACTTGCGTTAGGACCATTCCGAGGCCACAAGTGAGACTACATTCGTGTAGTTAGATTTACTACATGATAAGAGGCATTAGGATTAACCCATTGTTTTACACCTGTGTTTTTGTTATAATTACTTTGGCTACATTAGTCAAGTAATTCTCCCACACCCTTTGCGTTGTACTCATTTTTAGTACACGATACCCCTAGTACACCCTCAGAGCCTATCTTTTCGTTTCGACCTTTAAGCATTTTACTTAAAGGAAGAATTTGTTACACCCCACTAAAATGTACACCCAAATCGCCTTAGCCTACCTTGTATGCACTCATTTTTAGTGCATTATTGTTACAACATTTGTTTAAACCCAAGTTAATTATCTAGTTGATTACATGGTTGCTAAGTCGAGTCATATCCTTGTACATATTGTTTTGGGACGATTGGGACTCATGGGTAAAGTACTAGTGTAATGGAGTAATGGGGAAGAACATCATTTATTACCCCTATATGTGCTAAATGTTTTAAAAGTACTCCAAGTTTTTCAATTATCTTAATTCGAGTCATTAGATTAGTATTTGTAAAGTTATGTAAAAGTTCAAGTGTAAGGGGAATGCAATGCCCCTATGATGTATTATTTTGGATGGTAGAGCAAAAGTGTATGCAAAAAAAAAAAAAAAAAAAAAAAAAAAAAAAAAAAAAATCAAGAAAAACACAAAAAAAATGAGAAAATGAAAAATAGAAAAAACATACGGACTACCATCCCGTTTCATTTTACGTTTTATTTTATGTTTATTTTATGTTTTTGTTATTTTCTTTCATTAGTTTAAATCGAGTCTAGTCTTGGCTTAGCAACATTGTATAGTACATGTAATTGATCAAGATCTTTAACTAGCCACCAGTAAAATATCCTTTATCCAACAAAACCGTGTTTTCCTTTTCCCTACACCTAACGTTATAACCCACTTAAAAGCCCTCTTTGATAGTTTATCTTAGGTGCTTACGCCCAGTGGAGGAGGTTTTCGATCCTTTCCCAAGCCTATGGTAATCTATTTGCTATGACAGGTAGTGAGAGATATTATCCGTTTTCATTTATGAGATTTATTTTGATGACACTTGAGAGATGTGAGTATCTAAACACTACTTGTGAGGTGCTAGTTTGTAATCTCCGTGCTTATTATGATTAGAGTGGAACGATTATTTGTTGTAATTACTTTTATGTTTGCATTAAATGACCCCTAACTTGTATTTTGATTAGAATAAAAGCGCATTTGCTTGAGGACAAGCAAATCTCAAGTGTAAGGGTATTTGATGAAGCGAAAAGTGTACCGCTTTTAAGGGGTCATTTAAGCCCTAAATCGTATTTATTTGATCAAATATCGCCCTAAATCGTTCCTTTTGTCATTTTAGGTACTTTTGAGGAGAAATCTGGAAAAGGAGGCATTTTGGACGTTTTTGGAGCATAAAAGTGAAGAAAACGACAAAGTCTCAAAAATCGGCTAAAAGTTACCTTTGACGGCGTCACAATTTACTCTAGACGGCGTCATGCCTTGGCAAGAAAAAGTGGACGTGAAATTTACTCATGATAAGCCAGTGAAAATCGCATGTAAATTCTGACGGCGTCACGCTTTAACTTGATCAAGGGCGTCACGGCTTAAATCAAAAGGGGACGGCGTCACGTTCAAGGTTCGACGGCGTCAAGCCTTGATAAGCCAGAATGGATTTTTGAAGAGCTAAAGAGGGATGGCGTCAAGCAGGTCATCCGGGAACCCTAAAAGCGGTGAGGTGACGGCGTCACACTCCATAAGGTGACGCCGTCAGATCCAAAAATCTATATATAGTTTTCTAATTTTTTGTCATTAAGGAGAGCTTAGTGTGTGGAATTTTGGGAGAAAACCCTAAGACGATTTTAGCTACTTTTTCAAGGCTTTTTGCCTTGAAATCTTCCATGTTACATTGAAGATAAGTTATCAATTAATCATTCAATATGTCTATGTGTTGTTTGATTTTATCTTATTCTTGTCTTTTGATTAACATGTTAGGCTAAATTTATCTTGTGTTTGCTTAGATCTAATGAAACCTAGCTATTGATTATTGGTTATTAGTGTGTTATTAGTTGTATTGGATGATTGTTTATCTATGTTAGGCTTAAGAAAACTGGCTAACTTCCTATTCGGTAACTTGCTTGAACGTCTTAAGAAACATGAACCAAATGCGTACTAAAGGTTTTTATGGTTGTATTTAATGCACAAGCGAATTCTAGTGATCCCATGTTAGGAGCTTCCTAGCCGGCTCGACATAGGAGTGAAGTAGGAGCTTGTAGAGTTGGGGAAGTAAGTACGCCACCCCACGAATGGTATTAAGGAATACACCCGTCATCCACGCGACTAATACACACTAATCAACCGGTAAAAGATAGTTAGGGAGTAAGGAAATCTAAGTAAACACATTTCTCTACACATAAGTTTCTCTCAACATTTTCATTTTTGTTATTTACTTTATTTGCATTTGTAGTTATTTGGGTTAGTTGACTAGCAACTAATTCCGCCCACTCCTTCAAAACCGAGATTTTACTTGCTTTCATAAAAATATAAAAACATAAAAAAGAATCTTCCTCAACCCTTAGACCTATTAGAGTAGTCTTTCATACCTAACGAACACTATTCCCTGTGGAGAACGATCAATCCCCCGTACTTACCACTACACTATACTACATCGGTCAGGTACACTGCCTGGTGGGGTTGTAAGCCTCTTGAGATCCCTCGAGAGGTAAAACCTGTTGTAAGGTTGCAAAACCCACGCATCACAATGAAATCCAATTCGGAACATTCTGTGATAAAAATGGAATAACTCCTAATTTCTCGGCTCCTCGAACTCCACAATCTAATGGTGTAGTTGAACGGAAAAATAGGACAATTCAAGAAATGAGTAAAACTATGTTAAATTAACAAAACATACCTCAAAAGTTTTGGTGTCACGCAGTATATACTTCCACATATATCCTAAATAGAGTTTTAATTAGACCATTTTTAAATAAAACTCCTTATGAACTTTATCGAGGTAAAAAGCCTACTTTAGGATATTTTAGAGTGTTTGGAAGCAAGTGCTTTATTTTAAAAACTAAGGATTATCTCACCAAATTCGACCCAAATTCGTATGAAGGTGTATTTCTAGGATATTCACAAACAAGTAAAGCATACATAGTTTTGAACAAGGAAACCTCAAGAGTCGAGGAATAATTGAACGTAACATTCGATGAATGTCCACCTCCCTCTAAGACATCACCTTTGGTAGATGATGACTTAGTTGAAAACCAAATGGTTGATAATCAGGAAAATGTTGAAAATTATAAAGAAGATGAACCAATAAAAAGAGATTTAGTCAACATCAAAGAAGACAAAGGTCATCCGTTAGAAAACATCATAGGGAAACTCAATGAAAGAACATTAAGATCTAAAGCTCAAAATGAAAGTAATTTCTTTTGTTTCGTTTCAACAATAGAACCTAAAAATATAAATGAAGCAATAAAAGATGAATCTTGGGTCATTGCGATGCAAGAAGAATTAAATCAATTTATTAGGAATGAGGTTTGGACATTAGTTCCTCAACCTAAAAATCAAACCATAATTGGTACCAAATGGGTTTTTAGAAATAAAATGGATGAAAATGGCATAGTATCTAGAAACAAAGCTAGACTAGTAGCACAAGGCTACAATCAACAAGAAGGAATAGATTACGATGAAACATTTGCACCCGTAGCTAGACTTGAGTCTATTAGAATACTACTCGCATATGCATGTGCACATGATTTTAAATTATTCCAAATGGATGTCAAAAGTGCATTCTTAAATGGCTTTATAAATGAAGAGGTATATGTAGCACAACCTCCAGGCTTTGCCGATTTTGAAAAACCAAATCATGTTTACAAATTAAAGAAAGCTTTATACGGACTTAAGCAAGCACCAAAAGCTTGGTATGATCGACTTAAGACCTTCTTAGTTGACCATAAGTACTCTATGGGCCTAGTAGATAACACTCTCTTCACCAAGAAAAAGGGATCACATATTATCATCGTCCAGATATATGTGGATGACATTATATTTGGTTCAACTTGTCAAGAGTTATGTGATGATTTCTCAAAAATCATGCATGATGAGTTTGAAATGAGTATGATGGGGGAACTTAACTTTTTCTTATGTCTCCAAATAAAACAATTAGAAGATGGGATATTCTTCAACCAATCAAAGTATATCAAAGATATGCTTAAGAAGTTTGGTCTTGAAGACTCAAAACCAACTAAAACACCTATGTCCTCCGAAACCAAACTCACAAAGGATGAAGAAAATGAATCCGTAGATAACACTAAATATAGGGGAATGATTGGTAGCTTACTCTATCTTACGGCTAGTAGGCCGGACATTATGTTTAGTGTTTGTCTATGTGCACGTTTTCAAGAAGATCCCAAAATATCTCATCTTGATGCCGTTAAACGGATATTTAGGTACATCAAAGGCACTACACATGTAGGATTATGGTATCCCAAAGGAACGGGTGTAGAAACCATAGTGTATGCCGACTCAGACCATGCCGGTGACTATGTTGATAGGAAAAGTACTAGTGGTATTTGTACTTTTGTAGGACATTGTCTCACCTCATGGTTCGCTAAGAAACAAACAGCCCTCGCAATCTCAACAACAGAGGCAGAGTATGTGCCTGCAGGAAAGGCGTGTCAACAAGCACTGTGGATGAAACAAGCTCTAGTAGACTATGGAATCGAACTCAACGACATCCCCATTCTTTGCGACAACAAAGGAGCTATCGACCTCAGCAAAAATACGGTCCAACACTGTAACACCCCAACCCGACAAGGGTAAAGATGTCACGCAAATGGTTTCATATCAGATATAACAAGCATACCTTCATAAGTAATACAAAGATTCTCAAAGGTTACAAATGAAATACTGGAATTACAAGGTTACAAAAGCGAATACAATTTCTAACAATAGAATACTTTCTAATCATCTCTAGGCCGAAACTATCAAGTCTTCTAAGTCCAAAAGTCTCTTCACTCGTACCCATCTTCCAACTAAAACCTGCCGCACACGAAAAGAAAACGTGCGGCTGAGCTTAAAAAGCCCAGTGAACAGATACATAATACAAGCAAAGATAACGAAACGGTAATATAATGAAGTACTGGATATGTCATAAGGTATAATCAAAGCGAAAGAGAAATAAGGAAATATAGGATAGTCATCTACCACGAGCCCATAACTCAAAGTCATAATCTCAACATCAGAATCTCAAAGTCATAATCTCACAATCAGAGGGGATACCTCTCAGGCAACCAGATAATATGAGGGGTGGCCTCATGTATCAAAAGGGGTGGAGTAGCTAGCTCCCAGAAATGTGAAAGGCGTGTATTGCACACAACACCAGTCACCTCAAAGTCATACTCAAAGTCATAGTTAAATCCACTAAACATACATGCCTAGGATTGCAATCCATACGCCCCCACTCAAAGTCAATCTCAAAGTCATACTCAAAATCATAGTAGCCATGGCAGATAATATAAAAGGGGACGGCGTGAGAAATCACTCCCCCACACAGGAGTCATGCCAGTGGTGCATCACAGACATGGCCAGGTTACCTTCCTGGCTAGGAAACAAAAAGGTGGCTCGGGTATCAAACTAAGAGTCAGGTCTCAAAGTCATGCAAACGGGTTCATCTCAAAGTCATATCAAAGCATATCTCAAGGTCATGTCAAAAGTGAATCTCAAAGTCATATGAAAAGGTTCATATCAAAAGGTTCATAGCAAAAGGGTCATAGCAAAGGTTCATAGCAAGGTTCATAGCTCAACATCGAAGCATAGGTGATAAGACACCCTTTCTTAAAAGGGTAGAGTATCCGTACCTTATGACGAAAGCACAAACAGAAACAAAGCACAGAAAAGTAGAGAACAGCTCAAAGTCACTCCTTCCTCACACCTAAAGGGGTAGAAGAGAATTACAATCTTTCCCATTTAAGTAACTTTCCATTTATAGCAGGTGTCCATCTTTAGTAAGTTTCCATTTTGAGAAAGTTTCCTTATATAGAAAGTTTCCATATTTAGAAGTATAGGGTAGCATAACTTAGTTAAATCATTATTAAATGAAATAAGGTCTCTTTGATAAGATTTACACATTTAGTCCTTAGGGTTTCATAATTTACACTTTACACCCCTTTCATTACATAAGTTACACTTTAAACCTTCAAATATTCGTAGTTACACATTAAACCCTTATTTTATCAATTTTACACAATGAGTACTTATTTTAGTGAGTTATACAAATGAACCCTTAATTATTCATAATTTACACATTAAGTCCCTCAAGTTATCAAAGTTACATATTTAGTCCTTTAATTTACAATTTCAACCTTTAATTATCAATAATTACATATTAAGCCATTAAATTACCAAAATAGCACTTAACCCCCTGAATATAATTAATTACTCAAATCAACCTTAAGTTTCCAGAAATTACATATTTAGTCCTTTAATTTTAATTATTTTCAAAATCGATTTATACTTTATCAAATAAACATTTTAACCACTTTAAATATAAAAATTACACATGGGACCCTCAACTTATATTTCATTCGAAATGTTTACAGCCCAAAATAAGTTCCAAACATACCCCTTGAGTTTTAAAAGTTACAAAACCTACCCTAAACATTTTAAAACAAATCGTTAATCCTTTTAAAATCATGAAACCAAACCCTAATCTTTCCAAACCATTTTTAATAATCACTATATCATTAAACACTAATTATCATCATACAAACAAGCCCTAATTCTCAGATTCTCAATCGAATTCCATTTCTTCCATTTTTCTCTTATTAGCCGATTTTAACTTAATTCAAAAATAATTGTTCTTGGCCTCAATAATTCGAAGTATCATTTTTCCAGGTCTAATATGATTGTATAGAGTCCAAATAAAATAAATATGAAGCCTCAAAATTCCGAATTTAATTATTTAGGGTTTATGCATGTTTTAAAGATTTAATTCACAAATATTGTATAAAGCATGCATGGATCGACTTATACATTTTATTTGGTGTTCATATGATGTTAGGGATCTGATAAAATTACCAAACCAAAGATCGAACGTGTAGAATGGGTTGGACGAATTCTTTGATGCGCGTATGAACAAAACGAACCAATATTCCAAAACGACTCCAAAAGCTTCTCCACAACCTTTCCATCATTTTTCCCAGAGTATATACGATATAAGGATTGTGAGAAAAATCATGAACAAATTTTATAGAGCTTGATCGAATTTATTTATAGAATACCTTAAAAATAGGCTCGATAAACCCAATAATTCACAAAACGCGATTCCGGCCAAAAACAGCTCCAAATCTATTTTTCATCGATCAAATATGATACAAGGAACATGAGAAAAATGAAAAACGAATTTTTAGAAGGTCGCAAGATTTATTTCGATTCATACCTTTTTTTGTTCTAGCGATAAAGAAAGAATTCACCAAGATCGGACCAAGCTTCAAATAATTCGAATGGTATTTTTCCTAGCTTCTTTGGATGATGATTAATCACAGAAAAATGGTATAGGGATTTTAGAGTGTCGATTTGGGGCAATAAAAATTGTGTGTGTGGTTTTTGTTCTAATCGGCAATTTAGGGTTAAGAAGAAAAAGATATGGATTGATTTTAAATAGGAAAATGAGTCAAATGTGGAGGAATAACCAGGAATTTTGTGATTATAGGTGGCACATTCATTGGATTGATTATTTCCTCAATTAACATATTTTATATCATTTATATAATATCATAATAATTATTAATATTACATTCGGCTCCTATAGGGGTATTATGGTAATTTCATAGCTTGTACAAATGTTAAATGAAGTTCTTAAAATTATTTGGGATCATAACTTGTGCATTGCCAGAAGTTTGGAATTTATTTGATACTTTATAAGCCTTTAATTAAATTTTTAACTTGTAGGGGCAGTTTGGTCATTTTACAAGCTCGACGGATTTTAGGTGTTACAACTTCTTCCCCTCTAACAGAAAAATTTCGTCCTCGAAATTTGCAAAGAATTAGAAATGAAAGGATCGGAAACAAACAAAGACACACTATGCCGAGTGCGAATCCCAAAGATAACGTACCAATATGCGGATGATAATCGAGTTCTCTAGGAAGAGGTACAAACAAAACGTAGGGTTTACATCGAATTGATTAGGCGAATTAAATGAGAATACATTGAATCGTAGCAAACATGAGGTGGTGCAAACGTAACTCTTCAGCTTTTCAAATAGTCTCGGCTTCAGAAGAGCCTTCCAAAGGTGTTCTTATAAACAAACAGGTCTTGTTTTCTCAGAATCCACAACCTCATATCTTAACTCATAGCAGATCAAAATGAACAGATTTAATGAATGCGGAACGTATACATAGCAGAACAGATTGAACCCATACAGACAGGAAGCACATCGTTAGACATCATCAAATGGCAGAAGGCCCTATAATAGAATCTAAGATCATTATCGGAAGTGCAGAGATCAGCAAAACGCTCGTCGAGCATCCCAACGTATCAAGTCGAATATCAAAGATAGCAGATCGACTGGGTAGGTAGAATGAATCCAAAGTTTCACTAACGCGGATGATCAGATATCAGAAATTCTAAGGTTCTAAGGCACTCCTCGAAATATCCTATGCCCACAACAAGTGCACGTTATATGATGTAAGTATTATCACGTTGATCAGGCGTCATAATAATAACGTCATATAAATATGCCCCCATGATGGTCATACTTTATCTCAAATCGTGAACAACACAACTTATCTAAATCCGCCTAGTCCACCTACAGTCTAGGGTCACCAGAGTCAAACATCATAACTAAGAATACGAAATTACTCGAAGGGTACCGAAAATCCGAAAATGTCCATCAGAATTTAGGTACGTCATTAATAGCGCCAAGACTTCATAACTTACCGAAATCAAAACAGCCCAAAAAAAGCGGTTACTTCAACATCCGTCTTTTCATAAATATCCAAATTCCCTCCATATCTCGTCAAAATTCTCATGCAAATCGTTATTCAACAAACGCGGAATGAACACAGAACGGAATTACTAACAGAGAACCAATTCATTCGAAGGACCTCATTATCAGGTAACGGAATTTGAGAAGAGACGAATACGTCGTCGATAGCTTCTTCCTCTACAGAATCATCTCGTCTATACATAAATGTCCACTTCAAATTTCGTCCATTCACATTCAAAATTTTAAAGTTCTTCTAAGTCAGAGTAGTTTGCCGCTTGTCCATCTTCTTCTCATGGTGAAAAGGAATTACAAACTTGAGTCTGGTTCCTAAAACCTTCGGAAACTCTTCTGGAGGTTGTGGCGCCGTAACGGTAGTCTCTAACACGATCACTGTGCATCCCTCCATCCGCAAGCCTGCTTCAGCTATCAATTCATCTTAGTACAACTAAAATGAATAGAGAAACAAGATTGCGTTTCTTCGACAGGTCTTCTAACACATCTCCAGGTCTAATGAAAAAAAAAAACACCGCCGTCGTCGACTCCAGGTTATGTGTTGAATGGTTCGTCTCCTACGGTCTGGTTGTCTTGATGCCCGAACTGTAATCTTCGCGGGTCGCCTAATATATGATCGAATATTATCCCAGCTCCTCTCTCCTCCTATATGCTTCATCCCTGGTAATGCTCGTCGCCACCGTCTCCTACTACTCTTCCACCAAGTTCTTCACTCCGATAACTGTCTACGATCTCGGTTCTTCCTGTGGAAAACTCTGTCTTCACGATATACAGGGTAGCGTCGTCTACAATGGTTTCCGAATGTCAATCAAGTTTCTCTTCCAGATCAAGTGGTCGTCTCATCATTAATCTCTATGTTCTTCTTTCGCCTTTGAATATAACCCATTGTCATACTATGACAATTTGTCCCAAAACACACGAAGACATGATCATCTTAGCCAATACCATTGGCATCATTTAACTCATAAGGTTATAACGAGTGAAAGGACAGTCTCTGAAATCATTTAGGGAAAACCTTCACATACACTTCATGTCGCCTTCCTCTTCGAAAATAAAACAGAATACTTCACAGAGGTTACTCTCGGTTAGTTAACCCCCTTCTTAGAAGTTCTTGTGGTTGCTGCTTCAGCCCTTCCAATCTAAGATGATGTAATGAGTTACGAAGTTTCAAAAGAAAGACCAACTCAATTATTGGTACTTGGAAACGGATAATGATTACTGATAGCGGTACGGTTCGATTTACAACAGTCGATACGTCGACACATCCTTCTTCCTTTCTTCATAAATCAACAAGAGCATACAAGAGAATCGCTGAGGTGAACAAAATCATATCACATCGAAAAGACCAAAAAATCTTCGTACAACGAATTTCTTACGATGACAGAACTTTCCAAGGTTAGATAGTAATGGTTGTCAGGAAAACTTGATAATCATATGAGTTCAGGGTTGGTGCTTTCATAGCGGCAAAACTTTAGCAGGTGCAGGTGTAGAGATTCATCATAACGAAATAGGGTGAAGCAGATTGGCAAAATTACATTTCAGATACGGTAGTCTTAGGGTAGCTTTACAAATAGTCATCCAGTCCATAACCAAAAGGCCATACAATGAGACATGTCAAGATCAAAAGATTCATAGCACGAATACAGTCATCGAATCAGACGGGGAGTTCATATATCGAAGTTCAGCACGTGATTCAATAAAGTGTTGAGATGGATAAACGATCAGTTCAAGGTGTAGTAATTTGTCCGGCTTCTTAGCATAAGCAGTAAGTAGGGCGTGTATTATCAGAAATACGAACATCGTATAATTGTCAAAAGTGAGATGTACGGAATATCAGTCATCAGCATCATCATGCTCAGCTAACAAACCTATCCAGAGATAGTATAACTTCATATCCTTCCAAAGGAACTGGTTGACAGAACAAGGTTTGTCATTCAAAGAAAAGGAACACAACCTCATATGGTTAATAGTTATCAGGATTCTCATAGGAGTAGTAATGGATTTATGCAAGCTAAGTAGTATCGGATGATACATTTACATTCAGCATAAGCAATGACTTCATGAAATGTGTCGAGCACAGTATGGTTGAATGGCTTACGACATGGTCGAAAAGGTGTCAAACAGCTTGTCAAACAAATCGGAGGTGGGTGTCAAAATCTGAAAATGAAACTTAAATGGTGTAAGGTATCCAGGTGAGGTTTCCGAGGTATTCCAAACTTGCTTGGTTTCTAAGCTTTAAGTTACAAAACTTCTAAAGGCAGAGGCACGAATCAGAGTGATGCGGAAGCAAATGATAATCACATATATGCCTTAGTCTACCCATTCCTCCCTGGTCAAATTTAGGTTCCTATAGGGAGATCCTAAAGCAAATCTTACAGGTTATCTTATGAGCGCTTACAGGGAAACTTAGTGGTCCTAACTTACACAGGCCAAGGGTAAATGTATTACGAATCGCAGCCTGTCGCTCTGATACCATAATTGTAACACCCCAACCCGACAAGGGTAAAGATGTCACGCAAATGGTTTCATATCAGATATAACAAGCATACCTTCATAAGTAATACAAAGATTCTCAAAGGTTACAAATGAAATACTGGAATTACAAGGTTACAAAAGCGAATACAATTTCTAACAATAGAATACTTTCTAATCATCTCTAGGCCGAAACTATCAAGTCTTCTAAGTCCAAAAGTCTCTTCACTCGTACCCATCTTCCAACTAAAACCTGCCGCACACGAAAAGAAAACGTGCGGCTGAGCTTAAAAAGCCCAGTGAACAGATACATAATACAAGCAAAGATAACGAAACGGTAATACAATGAAGTACTGGATATGTCATAAGGTATAATCAAAGCGAAAAAGAAATAAGGAAATATAGGATAGTCATCTACCACGAGCCCATAACTCAAAGTCATAACGAAACGGTAATATAATGAAGTACTGGTTATCGTTGTTGTTTGGGTGATGGTTATGGTGAGGGTGATTGTTGTTGTTGCGGTTGTTGTGGTTGTTGTAGTTGTTGTGGTTGTTCCTCCTGTGATCATCCCACTTCCTCTTATAATCAAAGCTGTTACCTTTCTGTGCAGTTCCATTCTTGATTGCCTGATCCATCAGTCGTTCAGCGACACGGATTGCATCGTCCAAAGTTTGAGAATTTTATGCCGTCACATTCCTTTCGATACAGACCGGTAAACCTCCAATGAACTTTTCAAGCAGCTTCTCATTATCCGGCACCATATGGGCACATAATATTTTCAACTCTTGGAATCGACGGACATAGGTGGCAAGATCAACACCTTTCACAGTTAAGTAGTAGAATTCAGTATCCAATCTTCTCATATCACTGCGGGAGCAATACTTTTTCATCATCTCCCTCTTGAAATCTTCCCAATACATACTGTAAGCTCTCTCCAACCCAACATCCTTGCGATATGCATTCCACCAGGACTGTGCATGCTCCACCAAGGTTCCTGCAGCATACTTTACCTTGCAGTCTTCCGTACAGTTACTCAATAGAAACACTGTTTCCATCTTTTCAAACCACTATGTTAAGCCGACAGCTCCTTCTGTTCCCTTGAAAGTAGTGGGCTTGCAGCTCATGAATTCTTTGTAGGTGCAGGAATGTTTCTCCGGGACAGGCTGCACTCCTGTTTGCTCAACGTTCACTTGCCCCACATTCGCTTGCCCAGCATTCTGATTACCAGCTCCTGCTAGACCGGCAACAGCCGCAGCTATGCCTTCTTCAATTAATTTCCGAATCGCAGCCGAGGTCATTCCCTTAGGCGGTATAATTCTATCAATCATTACAATGTACAACATTATAAGTATCTGATTAATATAACAGAATCATAACATAAAAGTAAATAACGATGACACATCAAAATATAGCATCCATCCAACAGCATAAATAGTACATCACCAAATACCTCATAGAGTCGATACTCGTTAATAGTCTTACAAGATTTGCAAAACAGTTACAAGTTTCTTATCAAAATCTACTAACTGATACTAATCAGTTTAGTATGTACAAGGTAAACTACCACTACATTATCGAACTACTATAAATAAGATGCTCCCTAAGCTCTACTGTCGATCTTCTCCATAGGCAGCCAAAACATCCACGCTCTCATCAAAGCGAAAATGAGCCATCCTGTCATAGTAAGCCTGCCTCTGCATGGAGCTCATCCCACAACTACCACTACATTATCAGTTTAGTATGTACAAGAAAATCTACTAACTGATACTAATCTACTAACTGATACTAATATAAAATCTACTAACTGATACTACTAACTGATACTAATCTAGAAAATCTACTAACTGATACTAATCAGTTTAGTAAGTACAAGGTAAACTACCACTACATTATCTAACTACTATAAATAAGATGCTCCCTAAGCTCTACTGTCGATCTTCTCCATAGGCAGCCAAAACATCCACGCTCTCATCAAAGCGAAAACGAGCCATCCTGTCACAGTAAGCCTGCCTCTGCATGGCATGGAGCTCATCCCACAACTGCTGAATGCTCTGCTGGTAGTGACGGTTATCAATATCAGTAAACACAGACCTAAGATCCATACTCTCCACGAGCCTCTCCACCTCAGTCATCCTCCTCTCTATCGACTCCAAACGCTCCTTAATCTCTGTACTAGCTGTCTCTGAAGATTCTACTCTCGCTTCCTTCTCATGCAATGCCACATACAAGTCCTCTGTCGGTCTCCTGCCACTCCTCATCTCCCTTTTCAACCCTAACATATCTGACTGTCAAGTCATGGACATGTATCGACCCTGACACCAAGTGATATCGCCTCTCAAATGGCTCAGCTCTGCTCGAAACTCCGCAGGAGTAACTCATGGTGCATCTGAAGACTCGCCCACCTCAAAAGTAGGTGCTACCTCAGTAGATAAAGCATGAACTAGAGCATCTGATGTATCGGACTCGTATATGATATCTGATACTGCTGGGGAGGGCGGCATGGGAGGAACCTCCTGATCCTCATCCATCTGCTCCTCATCATCATCATCATCGTCATCATCATCATTATCGCCATCGTCATCGTCACCCATCTCTTCCTCGTCACTCATCTCCTCATCATAAGCATCCATCTCCTCATCAACATGAGGAGGCACATCAACAGGGGGTGGGTCCATTTTTGGACTCGGCGGTGCAATGGGGTGATCAACTGGTGCGTCTGGTAACTGATCGGGGGGAACTGACGAAGCCATAATACTCTACATGGAGTATCAGGACAAGTATAAAAATTTCTAGCAAAAAATGATTTCATATAAAAATGAAATAGTAATGAAAATCCAAACATACAGTAATAAAGTACTTACGAGTGAAGTGGCACGGAAGGCTGATGGCTATCGATTTTGAAAAACGTTTTGACTCACACGAAAAATGTTTATAGTCGAGTATGATCTCGTTCTCTATAAACGGTGGCTCTGATACCATTCTGTAACACCCCCAACTCGGATTAGGGCAGCGGGACTGAGTTTGGGGTGCTACTCGAGGGGTATGACAGTCACAATCACAGAAAACGATCTCATAACGAGACGTTTTTAATAAAACATAACATTTAGTTACAAAGTTCAACATTCAGAGTTCAAAAGACTCATAACACATTTAGCAGCGGAAAATGAAATAGATTGCAGCGAAAAATAAAGTAGTTTGCAGCAGAAAATAAGATAGAAATAGTAAAACATATCCCATAAATAGCCATCCTGAATCTTCAGCCCTTCCTCGTGCACACTTCATATATCAATTACCTGAGATAAGCATGCTAAAAAGTCAACACAAAGGTTGAGTGAAATCCATAGGTTTAATAAAATAATAGTTGAGCACAATAACTTTAGTCTGGAAGATATAAGCATCAAATGCAAATATCGGGTAAGCGTCACATATTCAATCAGTTTTTTTTGCAAAGCTCATGACACACAATGCGTTAACCGGCACCAGTAACTCTGCGTAAGTTGACAGTAACCGCGAAATTTCATAATCATAATAGTTGCCCCCAAAGTAGGTATTTTTCCAGATACCTAGTAACTCAATTATAGTACATCACATGTTGACCATCCTTAGTTAACAGGGCTGGATGGTCAAATCCTATAGGCCTATAAACTATAACCGCGCTCACCCGCAGGTGATTAATGGTTCATGATCGAGGGACTTGCGTTAGGCAAGAAAGGCACTTAGCATTCATAGCGTCAATCAGGAAATAGCATACAAGTAAACAATTGTGCTCAGAAAATAGTAAGTAGCATGCATCTCCCCCACGGGATTTATAAACATTTAAAAGTATTAAAAGTGGGGCTATGGATCACACCTTAGTCACAGAGAATACGAGATAAACAATCAGATGGTACGGCACAGCAAATGAACCTCAACACAACCTAATCAATTAAATGGCATAACTCAGAAATAATACTTGAAATGATTTAATAAACAATACTCGTATAAAAGGTTTTAGTTTCAATGGCGTTCGAAATAAAAGATACGTTTAAGTCTCGTGTGGAAGGCAAGAAAGGTAAAAAGATAACAAGTCGGCGAATACGAACGAATACTAAAGAAAGATGAGAGAAGAAGAAGAAAGGAATATGAAAGAAAGAATAAAATTAGAAAAAGAATAAACAACATCAATAGATAGTTTCGACTTTTCCCCGTTTTCCCCAAAATAGATGTTATAACCGCTAAATCATAAGAGTTTCGAAAAGATTTTAGGACATTTACTAAATCATAATTGGTTTAAGTTTATAAAATGTTTTACGAAATTTCGGCATGAAGTGCCCATTTATAAGACGTTCCCAAGTCATACGACTCATTGGAATAATTCAATTATTGTCAAGTTTTATAAGTTATAATATATAATTGGACATATCATTCGCGTATATATTAGTTGTTTAGTTTTATCGACCATTTTCTATGGTTCGGGTCCAGATAGGTTAAGCTCTTATGAGTCTAACGTATCCTTCCGTCTCTTGTACTAAAGGGTCCAGAATAGTCCAATCAACCAATACCGTAAATCTGTAATACCTCGTAATTTCCCAAGTCATTTAATAATAATAATCATCAAGTAATTCTAAACTTATGTTGAATAACCTATTTCTACGGGTTAATTTTTTTTTCTTCTTTTTATCAAGCAACCCTCACCAGTCACTCTTTATCGATTTCGAGTCATGACATGAATAGCTCAGTTGCGCACCAATACTAAAAGCTAAATGTACTTCGAGATATATCGAACCAATCTAATTAATAATCATATATTACAAATAAATTATTTATTTCATTATTCACTTACATATATATATATATATATATATATATATATATATATATATATATATATTTTTTTTTTTTTTTTTTCTTATCTCTTGGGCCGAACCCAACTATCAACCCAACATCACCACCACACCAAGACCATGTTAATTTTTCTTTTCTCTCTTTTCTTTGGACCTAGCAACACACAAATCACAAGCCCATAAATGTTTTACATTCTTCTCTATCTTTCGGATGCAACACAGAATCATGTGTATACTTAAAATTTTTTTTATTCTTTCTCTTTTGCTACTCGACATGATACTCCAACAACTCACAAGCTCAGACACGCTACTCTTCTTCTCTTTTTGCTTTTCCCACCTTGCGTGTAAAACAAAGAAAACGAAGAGCCACCCTAAAAGTAACCTAAACAATAAAATATACCAAGCATGGTTAACCAATGGATTTTGTGTTTCTTAATCCTATAGCATGCTACACAACCTTGCTTTCTTTTCCTTACAAAGTTCGACTAGTACAAACAACATATTATTTTCTATCCTCCCCTTCGTCCCATCATGTAACCATGCAAGCAAACCATCATAGCCTCTACCACCACTCTATTCGACTTGACATTTCCTCCATACCCATAAACCTAGTCGACTAAGAAGCATGCCAAGACAAGTCAAATCTACATCTCCTTTGTGCATGAATCCCACGCATAGTAAGAATAAAATAAAGCCCAAGCCATGCCTTGATCTCTCTATATAAACCACCATATTTCACGTAGCAACTCACCAAAGCAAAGCTTACTCAAAACAATCACACTTCATTTAATTTGTCCCTCGTTTTCTCTACTGTCGAGCAAAGGAGGAAACAAGCAAAGGATTTGGTCACTTCAAATTTCCTAAGTTCATTTTTGGGTTCTAATTTGATCGAGGGTTTCGAGTACGAGTTGGGTTAGAAAAAGAAGGTTCGGGTTTCTCGTCACTATGGGTTCTCGTTGTCGTCCTCACACTTAAATCTCTTCACCACCTTCGTGGTGACTGTAAGTCCTACTCCCTTTTCGACTTCTTGTTGCACTTACTCACTTCATGCGAACCATACATGCACACTCGTCATGATTTACGATTTTATTTAAAAACCCAAAGCTTCTAACAAAAACGAAATCATGTACACCCTTTAACCAAGACCATGCACGCATGAATATACACGTATAAAACAAGTCGAAACATATTAACTAAGTAAAACATGAACGTGAGAATAGAATCATGGTAAAATATCAAACATAAAAACATATGCGTACTCTTCTGTATCGAAATGAACATATGAAACGAACTAGTTTCGAGACCCTAGTATACATATGAAGTACAAATCATAACATATGGAGCTTTTAGCTTAAATGGTTGTGTCGCTGGGATAGTGAACTTGAGGTCTTGAGTTCGAAACGTGATAGTAACATTTTTGATACATACTTCTTTTTCAACACAGCTCTTGCTCCTTCTTTTTTTTAAACCATATGTATATTACTTTTATTACAAACTAAACACACTCTTGTTGGGCTAACAAGCCCCATTACAAAATGGTATTTTCTATATATATGTATATTTCGAACTAAAAGATTTTCGAGAGAAAAAGGGCTTCAAGCTAATGTTATAAGCTCGAATAAGCTTGGAAAAATAATATTATAGATAAGAAAAACTTAACTTTTCAAAATGTAGATTTTGGACTAACTTCGTAAAAATTATAACGAAAAGGGTATAAATCGTACAAAATGGAACATAAGGAGGGTGATGCTGAAAAATAATTTTTTTGAATAAAACTCGAGGGTATAAACTGTAATTAACAAAAGATAGGGATAAAAGTGCAAATTAATAATTTTGGACTAAAAATGCAATTATTTTAACAAAAGGGTATAAAGTGTAACTTTTATAAAGTTAAGGGTAAAACTTGACATATATATTAACTTTGAAAAACTGCATTTATTTAATTTTTATACTTATACTTTTGCAAATATAACATATTATTTAATTTACCTTTTTACAAATGAATGAGAATAAAAGTATACGGCAAAACTTAAATCGAGAACATTTTGTAAAATAACAACAATAACTATTATAAGTTATCTTTGAACTTTAAAGCATCTAAAATACACAAATCCAACACTATCACACCTGAAGGTTTTCACACTCATCATTTCACCCCGAGCCCTAAAGCAAACGAATCTAAACTTATCGTATTACTCTAGGTCGCAAGTCGGAGCTATTCATCACTTAATCACTATTTGACTACTGTATCACTAAGGTGAGTTCGTAGTCCCACTTTTTACTATGTTTTCAAATCCCGTGGGGAGATACATGCTATAAATCTGAACACAAGTATTTTTCTGTATGTTACCCTGATGGATATTGCTAAGTTAATATTTCCTAAGTTACCACCTTTGCCAAAAAGTCCCTCATATCATGAACCATTAACCACTTGCGAGTGAACGCAAATTTAGTGAATAGATCTATTAGAAGTTGGCGCCCCATTTGAAGTTAGCTTGGAATGGTAACCAAATGCACTTTATTCAAATTAAGAGTCTGGCAAAACTCCTACGACGAGGGCATTATCACCTACATCATTTTATGGTGTGGGCTATTTATATCATTTATTATTACACAACTGATGTTAAGGTTTGCGTGTCATGAGGCTTAGGGCAGTATATATATGTTACACTACGATATCATTGTTTTTACTACTATCTGACTTGTGTTCAAACTATTACAAAATAAAACACTATGGATTCACTCAACCTTTGTGTTGACCCATTTTGCATGTTTTATCTCAGGTATCTATGCTTACGACTGTGATCTCTGAATATTATATCATTCTTTTCAAAATAAAAATCTCGAGGCACGGAGCTGGCCAGGGGCATTGGAAACCCAGCCCTTTTTATTTCAAATAATTATATCATTCTTTTCAAACTCATCATCACTTTTGTGAGAACTTATCTCTTTTTGAAATTTTTTGTGTAATCTCTGAATATTGAGTTTTCATTGAATGATATAAATTCTACTTTTAATGATTATCTATGCTTACGACTGTGATCTAATTGGTAATACCCCGTTTAAGTCTTCTGCTGTTATCTAAAATTTTAACGGGGTGTTACAGATTGGCATCAGAGCCTAGGTTATAGAGAACCAAGTGATTTTCAAAACACTGGACTATAACTACGATTTCTAAAAGGACCATTTTAAACCTTACCACTTTACGCCCTCCATGCCAACACTTTACTAACACATGCATTGAGATTTGCTTGGCAGATTATGCATAACGAATGAATATTATCAGTTATGAACACCTGCATGGAGATTTGCTTGGCAGATTATACATAACTAATGGATATTATCACTTATGAATATTATAACTATTCGACATCATATCTAGTAGATATTTAATATTATTAAATGACTTATATATTGGGATATTACAGTACCATGTCTTCTTCATCTTATCCTATCATCATCACTATGAACTCCGGCATCGAGGATACCTACTCATCCACCAATGATCTAACACCTCCCTCACCATACCCTGCTGTACCTACATAATCCACACCACCTATTAAACCCGCCATACTTATCAGGCCCAGAAGGGATCTCCAACCCCATTACATTTTCCGATACTACCCCGATGGACCCAGGATGGTACACACCAGGAGTCGCCTAGTGCACCCACTCACACCACTACCACCATCATGGACCCCTGGCATGCCTACCTATGAAGATTTGGATAACTCACTATGGATAGTGCCACAACCACCACATCATACCACCACCGAGGACCCACCCAGAGGAGCACCAAGTAGTTCTTAGACTACACTATTATCATCAGTAGCTTCTATCCTAGCCACGGGATGTGTGGCCAAATTAGTGAAACTTGTAGTATCACTTTGTTGTATAACAAATTTGAGACAAGTTATCAATTGAACATGTGGTTCGATTATGCTATGTATTGATATTGGTCTATAAGAGCCGAGATTTTCCATCATATGTGTGGTGATTGTATCTACTCACGTTATGATATCATATTATGGTAGTTGTGAATTATTCCGACCTTATCATGTTTGAGCTAATCTCGTTATATTACATACGTCTATTAATAGGAACATCCTTACTATGTCTCACTCTCCTTCCCTTTTAATAAGTACAAACCTCGACATATTGGTGTACAATTTCATATCAACTAGATGTGCCCATTGCACTCCATATTTTACAAACTATTATTATACCATTTTACAAACTACTACCATGTAATAGACCAATTTGATACACTACCACTATCAACCAAAACAGTTCACTAACACCTTGTTATTATCTTACACCATGAACAAACGGACTTATCATCCTCTTAAGAATTTCCTTATAAACTAATAACCAGACCTACTATCAACTTATGAATTGTTTTGTTAGTTTCATGTAAACCATTTTGTAAACACCTTACAAACCGTTTTGCTATTATCTTGTGAAATCATTTACTATCACTTTATTAAACATTTCGCTAAAACTTTATATACTGTTTTTCACTATTCCATCAGTCATTTCGCCACCCTCTTACAAACTACTTTACCACCCAATAAACCATTTTGCTTCCATTTTTTTTCGACTATTCGACTACCCTACTACCCTCTTATAAAAATAATAAGCGGTGTCGCTAACAACATACAATCCATTTTACGAATCATCCCACAGACTATTTGATATAAACACAATAAACAAATTTTGCTACCCTACTACAAATCTATAAACCAACAAATGTTTTTACTGACACCCTGTAAACTATGTTGCAAACACCCTACAAGTTTGATTTTTGACTCATAAATTATTTTGCAAACACCCTATATCGTAAATGCATTACAAACCAATTTGTCGTTATCCTACAAACCGTTTTACTACGAAAATCAAAAATTGCGGCCTTACAGCCAACTTTTGAATAATAAAGTGTCATCCCTATTTTTCTACGAACTATTTCACATATTATTTTATGAACTATCTTATTTTATATTATTCCATGGACCAACAAACGGTTTCGCCAACATTTTGTAAACTAAGGTACATTTATTCAAAAATTTCCGCTACCATTTTATAAACTCTTCTACACACCGTTTTACAACCTATTCTATAATCACCCTATGAACTAAGTTCTCTTTGAAAAGTATTTTAAGCTACCACTTTATGAACAGAGTTACCGATACTTTCCTTTAAACTAAATCCAACATTGCATCGTTGAACTTAAATTATGCAAAGCCTGATCACCCATGCATAATTAAAGTAGGACCATGCTATGCTGGGGATAGTTTTCTAAATTTTTTGCCAAAAGTAAGAATTTCTACTACTATTTTTTTTGAGAAATAACGAACTTACATAAAAGTTGTGCAAGTCATGGGCATCTGTACTAAGAAACACAAATAGACTTCAACACCATTCTATCACATGAAATCAGTCTAGTCTCGCCGCACACTCTAATCTGTAAGGAACAGTTACATCATCACCCATCATAGAAGCAACCTATCAACGAACGTAGCCACAATCAACGGGATTACCTACGATCGTTACCATAATAATTCGTACGAGACTTAACCTTATGACATTTCACTTACTTCACATCATCTGATTTCGAAGGATCCCACCGTTAAACAGACAACCTCTAAATTCGATAACTACATAATGACTCGTAACCCCAAAGGTGATTAGAACTTACCCTCACATGTACTCGATGTCAATCATGATAATGATTACATCTAGCCCCTAAGTAGAAACCATGCTTGCTGCAATGGACACTAAGTACACTAATGAATCAACTAACTGATTGCTAGTAGCAACCAACACCATTCTTCTAGACTCTACCCTTCACGTTAAGTTTAAGTGTACCGCCGAACTAGCCATTTGACTACCAATAGTGTAAAACCCGAAAATCTTAAACTCGTAAAAAGACCAAAATGCCCTCATAACTTAAAATTTTAATTAAAGCTTATATAACTAACAAATAGATTACAAAACCTATGTAACTAAACCATATATGATATGAAATAATTATGAGGCACCAAATAATAATTGTACAAGCCACCAAAAATATTTGTAACACATTTGTAAGTCACATGGACCGAATTCTATTTTTTTTTTAAAAAGTATAACATATATGGATAATAACAAATTAAAATGGAAACTATGTCAAATAATATGAGATTGACTTAGTCTTTATGATGGGCCAAAAATTCTGTCATTTTCCCCTCCTAATACTCGGCCATATCTCTATTTAGTTAACCATATCATGTTCTTCCTTCCAAAGCAAAACCGATTAACCTAAAAACCCTAACTAAATTCATCCATCATCCATCTGAATTTTGGAGCTTCAAGGCTACTTTCCCTGTGATCTTTAGCATCCATAGAAGCCTAGAAAAATAAGTTTGGAGTTTCTTTTGGCCTGATTCGATCGGTGTAAAAGTTTTTCCTTGTCGAGTGCCATTTTGAGGTATAATTTGTTTTAATCTATTCGACCTTCATAAAATTCTTTTGTTATTTTTCCCATGTCCCTCACATCATATATGATCTGTGAAAAATAGTTTTGGGGTCGTGTCTTGCTTGATTTGCTTGTGGAGAATTTGTTGTCAATTCGTGAGGTATATTCTCAAATAATTCATTCGAGCCCTATAAAATTCGTTTAGCATTTTTCTCATACTCCTTATAACGGATATACTCTGTGAAAAATGGCTAAAAGGTTGTGGGATCACTCGTTCGCTTGTGGAGGAATTTTGGTGTCGATTTGTTATTGTGGAACAATATTCGATCCGCTCATTCTACACGTTCAAATATTGGTTTGGTATTTTTTCCTTGATTCTTATATCATAGAAGCTTCATGAAAAATATTAGAATCGAACCATGCATGATCTATAATTAATTTGTGATTTAAACCTTAAAAACGAAATAAAACCTTAAATAATTGCATGTGAATTTTCATGGCTTGAAATCTATTTTATTTGGACTCTATATAATGCATATGATCTGAGAAAAATACCAATTCGAATTGTAGAGGTCTAAAATGATTATTGTCGAATTGTTTGTAAGATCGGCTAAAAAGAAAGACAAGGAAGAAAAGAAAATAAAAGGGATCGGTCTAGGGTTTATGATTTAGGGTTTGTTTTTGATGAAATTAATGGTGTTTGATGATGATCTAATGATTGGCTTAATGATTGGAATAATAGGGTTAGGGTTTAGTTTGTTAAAAGTTATACGATTTGGTTTTTAAAATATAAGGGGGTGTTTTGTAAATTATGAAACTTGTGGGTTGATTTTAGAATATTATTTGGACCATGGGGAATTCGTATAAAATGTAAGAGGAGGGTCTCATGTGTAATTTTTGTATTTAAAAGGGTTAAAGTGGTTAATTGATTTATTTGTTATTCGATTTATTAAATAATTAAAATAGAGGGACTAAAGATGTAATTTCTGGAAACTTAGTGTTGATTTGAGTAATAAATTATATTCAGGGGGTTATGTATGATTTTGGTAATGTAATGGCTTAATATGTAATTATTAATAATTAAAGGTTGAAATGGTAAATTAAAGGACTTAATTTGTAACTTTGATAACTTGAGGGACTTGTTGTGTAAATTATGAAGATTTAAGGGTGTGATCGTACAACTTGATAAAATAAGTGTATATTGTGTAAAATGGGAAAACTAAAGGATTTAATGTGTAATTATAAATGTTATAAGGTTTAAATTGTAACTTACATAATTAAGGGGTATAAAGTGTAAATTGTGTAATCTAAAGGACTAAATGTGTAATTCTGGATAACTTAAGAATTAGAATGAACTACTTATTATATTTTCACTTTAAACCTTCATCTTTGGAATATTTACAGTAAAACCCTAAAATATGGAAACTTGTCATATTTAACCCTAAACTTTGTGACTTGCTAAAATATACCCTAATGCCATAATATGATTAAAGAATGACTTAACCTAAATTATGATATTGAAATCTTACTAATTATGGAGACTTTCTAAAAATAGAAACTTACTAAATTTGGAAACCTGCTAAAAATGGAAAGTTACTTAAAATGGAAAGGCAAGCTAAATATGAATTTAAGAACCATTTGTAATTCTCTTCTACTCCTTTAGGTGTGAAGAAGGAGAGGACCTGATCTATTCTGTCTTATTCATTTTATGATTCGTATTTGCATTTGGAATAAGGTACAGATATTCTGCTCTTTTGATAAGGAGCCTTCGGTCTCTATTCTGATTCGTATTAGGGTTTCCTAAGCCATTGCTATGTTCCCTACACTGTGATATGAACCTTTGATATTTGAACCTGTGACATATGAACCTTTGGTGTGAACCTGGAGATTTGGACTATGATTTTGACCATGTGAACTTTTTCTTTGATATGAACCTTTGACCTTAACCCCAGTTTGATACCCGAGCCAAATGTGTTCCCTAGCCATGAAGGTAACATGGCCGTGTCTATGATGCACCACCGGCATGACTAGTGTGTAGCCCTAGTGATTTGGTTACACCGTCCCCATTGTGATTGTGATATGCGCGCTTTATATTATTATGACTAATGTGATTTGTGTGAGGGGCGAATGGATGCATCCTAGTTTCGTTTGTGATATGTGACGTGATATGTCATATGTGGTGACTGAGGATGGGTGCAATCCACTTCTTTCACAAAATGTGGGAGCTGATCACTCCAATATGATACATGAGGACACCCCTCATATTATCTGGTTACTAAAGAGGTATCCCCTCTAGATTGCTACAGGATTGTGATATGTGATGTGATGTGTGGGCTCGTGGTGGATTACTGTCCTAAAACCTTTACTCTTTATACCTTTTCTTATATCTTATTCATTATGATGTACCTGTTCATTTCCATTTGTTTTCGTTTCCGTTTAATATTATATATCTGTTCACTGGGCTTTTTAAGCTCAGCCGCATTTCTTTTCCCTGCGGCAGGTATCTAAGCTAGGAGCTGGGTTTTAGCTTTGGGATGAGAGCAACTTGTGTGAAGCTTAGACTTTAGACATTCTAGTCTTACCATTTGGATTTTGATTCTGTTATGCCATTGTTTGGGCATTTTGGATTTATGTACTTCAACTTATTTCTGTTTTCACTTCGGGCATGAGATATGTTGGCTTATTTTCCCTTTTATCAGTAATGTTATAGACTTTTGATGTTTTGGATTGAATGCTTGTTATCTGATGTGAAACCATTGTTGTGATATCTCTACCCTTGTCGGGTTGGGGTGTTACAATTTATGGTATCAGAGCACCAGGTTATCCGAAACCCTTAGAGCTTAGGCTCGTGACCTGTGAGGATTGGGTAGAAATTAGGTTTCCTTTCGCGCACTCTTTTCCTGTTTTGCACTGTCATATATTCTTGATCTGCTCTGTCATATTCTATCTGAGTTGCTAATCATTTTGTGATCGTTCAGATGGTGAATACGCGCTTTACTTAGTACACTGATGGGAATGATGGCCCTGATTTTGAGGCCATGATAGCCGCTGCTATGGCTGCTGCACTTCCTCAGTTGGTGACTCAAGTCACCAACAACATCAGAAATGGTGCTAGTTCTTCTGGTGGTGGTGGTGGCGATGCTCCACCCACTGCTCCACCCGCTGCTCCACCTGTCGGTATTCATGTATGGATTGAGAGGTTCAACAAGGTCAAGCCTCTCTCTTTCAAGTCCACTGCCACTCCCCATGAGGCAGAGGACTGGATCACCCATGTCGAGAAGTTGTTCAGGGTTCTCGGATGTGCTGACGAGTTTAAAACTCGTTTGGCTACATTCAAGCTGGAGGGTGACGCTCTTAATTGGTGGACTGCTCTTGTTCAGGCAAAGGGAGATGATTATGCTGAGACCTGTTCTTGGGCGGATTTCATTGAGGTGTTCTATAGGCAGTATATTCCATTATCGGAGCAGCAGAAGTATGAGAGGGAGTATGGGACGATTCGTCAGGGGGATCGTGAGTCGTCGGGTGAGTTTATGCAGAGGTTCTTACGTTTGGCCAGCTTTGTTGGGCCAGAGGTTACTGGGGGTGCTCATCGTCAGGCACGTCATTTTAAGTGGGAATTGAAGACATGGGTATTAGATCGTGTCGTGAACTTTGAGTACGAGGATGTGGCTGTTGTTGCGGATGCTGCCCGCAACATTGAGTTGTTACATGCGAACGGGGGTTCTAATAAGCGGGACAGGGACGGTAACCGTGTGGATTTCCGGGGTCAGGGTCGACAAGACCAGAGGCAGGATTTTCGGGGTCGTCAGGATCATGGGGCTGATCAGAGGGGTCGCCAGGACCGAGGGTATGATCATAGGCGCCAGGATTACAGGAACCAGGATCGGCGGGATTCTGGTAGGTATGGTAGTGATCGGCAGGGCCAGGGTGGTAGCAACCAGCGTAGGGGTTCTCAGCAGATTCAGTCATCAGGTTCGTCTGGTCAGAGGGGGTCTGGTGAGGTTCTACCTCCTCCACCTCTTTGCTCTACTTGTGGAAAGCCTCATCCGGGGGTTTGCCGCAAGGCTACTGGGGGATGTTTTGCTTGTGGGTCTACTACTCATAAGGTGAAGGACTGTCCGAATGATAAGCGAGTTGCACCAGTGAACTCGGGTAGGCCAGCTCCTACGGCAGGTCGAGTTTATTCTCTTACTCGTGATCAGGCGGCGAGCACATCAGGTACCATTACGGGCTTTCTTTATATTGGTGATCGTGTTGTATTTGCATTATTTGATATCGGTGCCACGCATTCTATAATATCTAATTCGCTTGCCAAGAAAATTAATATAACCCCAACACCATTATATAATCTCATATCCATCTCTACCCCTATGAAAACCCAAGTCATCATTGATCATGAATATGTGAATTGTCCTCTACGTTTTGATGATTGTGTACGTCCCGCAAATTTGCTTCCGATTGACATGATCGATTTTGATGTGATTCTGGGCATGGACTGGTTGGCTACTCATAAAGCAACCATTGATTGCCATGCTAGAAATGTGATCTTCGGAAATATTCATCATCCCGACTATGTATATCATGGTTCTCAGCCTTTTAAATCCGTTAAGATTATCTCGGCTATGAAAGCCAGAATATTGATTTCTCATGGTTGCCTTGGCTATTTGGCATCCATTAAAGATACCTCTGTGGATGTACCGAGTATTGATAGTATTCCGATTGTGAGCGATTTTGCTGATGTATTTCCGGATGAACTTCCTGGCATTCCTCCTGCTAGGGAAGTCGAGTTTAGCATTGATCTGATTCCTGGTGCTGAACCTATATCTAAAGCTCCTTATCGTATGGCACCCATTGAATTAAAAGAGTTGAAGGAACAATTGCAGGAACTATTAGAAAATGGTTTCATTCGTCCGAGTGTATCTCCGTGGGGTGCTCCTGTTTTGTTTGTAAAGAAGAAGGATGGAAGCATGCGTCTTTGTATTGATTATCGGGAGCTTAACCGTATTACGATCCGTAACCGCTATCCTCTTCCGCGCATTGACGATTTATTTGACCAGCTGCAAGGGGCGAAGCATTTCTCTAAAATTGATCTGAGGTCCGGTTGTCACCAGCTTCGGGTGAGGGAGCAGGATGTTCCCAAGACTGCTTTTCGCACTCGGTATGGTCATTATGAATTTCTGGTTATGCCTTTCGGTTTGACCAACGCTCCTGCTGTATTTATGGACCTTATGAATCGGGTGTTCCATGAGTATCTTGATAAGTTCGTCATTGTCTTCATTGATGACATCCTTGTGTATTCGAAATCTGAAGGAGAGCATGAACAACACCTTCGTATTGTTCTGGAGATTCTTAGACAGCAGAGGTTGTATGCGAAGTTTTCTAAGTGCGAGTTCTGGTTGAATCAGGTGGCTTTCCTTGGTCACATTGTTTCTGCTGACGGTATCACTATGGATCCAGCAAAGGTTGAGGCTATCACAAAATGGCCGAGACCTACCACAGTGACAGAAGTCAGGAGTTATCTGGGACTCGCTGGCTATTATAGACGGTTTGTTGAGGGATTTTCGCGTTTGGCTTTGCCATTAACGCAACTGATGAGGAAAGGCGAGAAGTTTATTTGGACCGAGGAGCGAGAAAGTAGTTTTGAGGAGCTGAAGAAGCGTCTGGTGTCTGCGCCTATATTGACTCTTCCATCTGGTTCGGGTGGTTTTCAAATTTATAGTGACGCATCGAAGAAGGGTTTGGGCTGTGTTCTTATGCAGCATGGGAAGGTTATTGCTTATGCTTCGAGGCAGTTGAAACCTTATGAGGAGAACTATCCGACTCATGATTTAGAGTTGGCGGCTGTTGTTTTCGCGTTAAAAATCTGGCGGCATTATTTGTATGGAGAGTCGTGTGATATCTTCACTGACTACAAGAGTCTCAAGTATATCTTCACTCAGAAGGAACTTAATATGAGACAGAGACGGTGGTTGAAACTTCTAAAAGATTATGACACGAACATCCAGTATCATCCGGGTAAAGCTAATGTAGTTGTCGATGCTCTTAGCCGGAAGTCGGGTATGATTCCTAGCTTGGAGATTGATCCCCGTGTTGTTAGGGATTTAGAGCATTTGGATGTCGAGTTGTGTATACGACGTGATGTTGGATACTGGGCTAGCCTTAAGGTTGAATCCAATCTCATCCTGCGGATTAAGGAAGCTCAGAAGGATGATGGTGAGCTTTGGGCTGTGGTTCAGAATGTTGGAGAGGGTAAACAGACAGAGTTCACTGTAGACGATTTTGGTGTGGTATGGTTTGAGGGTCGGCTTTGTGTTCCTAATGATTCCGAACTTCGCGAGGCTGTTCTATCTGAAGCTCATAGTTCCCCATTCACTATTCATCCTGGTTCCACCAAGATGTATAGGGACCTTAAGCAACATTTCTGGTGGAATGGTATGAAGCAGGATGTAGCTTCTTTCGTATCTAAGTGTTTGACTTTTCAGCAAGTCAGGATCGAGCATCAGAGGGCTAGTGGTTTGTTGCAGCCCTTAGAGATTCTGACATGGAAATGGGATGAGATTTCTATTGATTTTGTGACAGGGTTACCTCTCACCAGAAGGAAGCATGATGCGATCTGGGTAGTCGTTGACTGGCTAACCAAGTCTACTCATTTCCTACCCATTCGTGTGGATTATAGTGTCAGTAAGTTGGCGGAGTTGTTTCAGCAGGAGATCGTTAGACTGCATGGTATGCCGTCATCTATTGTTTCTGATAGAGATCCTCGATTCACTTCACGTTTCTGGAAAGGACTTCATAAATCTTGGGGCGCTCGTCTTAAGTTTAGCACAGCTTTTCATCCGCAGACAGATGGTCAGTCGGAGAGGACCATTCAGACGTTGGAGGATATGTTACGGTCTTGTGCTTTGGAATGGACCGGTAGTTGGGACGAGTATTTATGCTTGGTAGAGTTTGCGTATAATAACAGTTGGCATGCTAGTATTCGGATGGCTCCTTTCGAGATGTTATATGGGCGCAAGTGTAGAGCGCCGGTTTGTTGGAACGAAGTCGGTGAGCGTATTATTGAGGGTCCGGAGTTGGTTCAGATCACCAATGAAAAGGTAGCTGTTGCTAGGGAAAAGTTAAAGGAGGCTCGTGCTCGTCAGAAGAGTTATGCTGACAAGCATCGTCAGGACTTGGAGTTTCAGGTTGGAGATCGTGTATTCCTTAAAGTTTCGCCGTTTCGTGGGGTTAAACGTTTTGGGATCAAGGGCAAGCTTAGTCCTCGATTCATCGGACCATTTGAGATTCTGGAGCGCATTGGAGAAGTTTCTTACCGTTTAGCTCTTCCGCCTCAGTTATCACATGTTCATGACGTCTTCCATGTATCTCTTCTGAGGGGATACAATTATCATCCTTTGCATGTGGTGTCTTATCCGCTTGATCAGATTCAGCCCGATATGTCTTTGTCTGAAGAGCCGGAAGCGGTTCTGGATCGCCATGAGCGAGTTATGAGAAATAAAGTTATTCCGTTCGTGAAGATTCTTTGGAAGAACCACCCAGAGCGGGAGGCTACCTGGGAAACCGAGGAATCGATACGAGCTAGTTATCCGCATTTTGTATTCTGATCTGGTATGTCTCCATTTTGTTTTCGATCCTGTCATTTCCGATTCTTTGCAAATTTCGAGGATGAAATTTTTCTGTTAGAGGGGAAGAGTTGTAAAACCCAAAAATCTTAAACGTGTAAAAAGACCAAAATGCCCTCATAACTTAAAATTTTAATTAAAGCTTATATAACTAACAAATAGATTACAAAACCTATGTAACTAAACCATATATGATATGAAATAATTATGAGGCACCAAATAATAATTGTACAAGCCACCAAAATATTTGTAACACATTTATAAGTCTCATGGACCGAATTCTATTTTTTTTTTAAAACTATAACATATATGGATAATAACAAATTAAAATGGAAACTATGTCAAATAATATGAGATTGACTTAGTCTTTATGATGGGCCGAAAAATCTGTCATTTTCCCCTCCTAATACTCGGCCATATCTCAATTTAGTTAACCATATCATTTTCTTCCTTCCAAAGCAAAACCGATTAACCTAAAAACCCTAACTAAATTCGTCCATCATCCATCCGAATTTTGGAGCTTCAAGGCTATTTTCCCTGTGATCTTTAGCATCCATAGAAGCCTAGAAAAATAAGTTTGGAGTTTCTTTTGGCCTGATTCGATCGGTGTAAAAGTTTTTCCTTGTCGAGTGCCATTTTGAGGTATAATTTGTTTTAATCTATTCGACCTTCATAAAATTCTTTTGTTTATTTTTCCCATGTCCCTCACATCATATATGATCTGTGAAAAGTAGTTTTGGGGTCGTGTCTTGCTCGATTTTCTTGTGGAGAATTTGTTGTCAATTCGTGAGATATATTCTCAAATAATTCATTCGAGCCCTATAAAATTCGTTTAGCATTTTTCTCATACTCCTTATAACGTATATACTCTGTGAAAAATGGCTAAAAGGTTGTGGGATCATTCGTTTGCTTGTGGAGGAATTTTGGTGTCGATTTGTTATTGTGGAACAATATTCGATCCGCCCATGCTACACGTTCAAATATTGGTTTGGTATTTTTTTCCTTGATTCTTACATCATATAAGCTTCATGAAAAATATTAGAATCGAACCATGCATGATCTATAATTAATTTGTGATTTAAACCTTAAAAACGAAATAAAACCTTAAATAATTGCATGCGAATTTTCATGGCTTGAAATCTATTTTATTTGGACTCTATATAATGCATATGATCTGAGAAAAATACCAATTCGAATTGTAGAGAACTAAAATGATTATTGTCGAATTGTTTGTAAGATCGGCTAAAAAGAAAGACAAGGAAGAAAAGAAAATAAAATGGATCGATCTAGGGTTTATGATTTAGGGTTTGTTTTTGATGAAATTAATGGTGTTTGATGATGATCTAATGATTGGCTTAATGATTGGAATAATAGGGTTAGGGTTTACTTTGTTAAAAGTGATACGATTTGGTTTTTAAAATATAAGGGGGTGTTTTGTAAATTATGAAACTTGTGGTTTGATTTTAGAATATTATTTGGACCATGGGGAATTCATATAAAATGTAAGAGGAGGGTCTCATGTGTAATTTTTGTATTTAAAAGGGTTAAAGTGGTTAATTGATTTATTTTTTATTCGATTTATTAAATAATTAAAATAGAGGGACTAAAGATGTAATTTCTGGAAACTTAGGGTTGATTTGAGTAATAAATTATATTCAGGGGGTTATGTATGATTTTGGTAATTTAATGGCTTAATATGTAATTATTAATAATTAAAGGTTGAAATGGTAAATTAAAGGACTTAATTTGTAACTTTGATAACTTGAGGGACTTGTTGTGTAAATTATGAAGATTTAAGGGTGTGATCGTACAACTTGATAAAATAAGTGTATATTGTGTAAAATGGGAAAACTAAAGGATTTAATGTGTAATTATAAATGTTATAAGGTTTAAAGTGTAACTTACATAATTAAGGGGTATAAAGTGTAAATTGTGTAATCTAAAGGACTAAATGTGTAATTCTGGATAACTTAAGAATTAGAATGAACTACTTATGATATTTTCACTTTAAACCTTCATCTTTGGAATATTTACAGTAAAACCCTAAAATATGGAAACTTGTCATATTTAACCCTAAACTTTGTGACTTGCTAAAATATACCCTAATGCCATAATATGATTAAAGAATGAATTAACCTAAATTATGATATTGAAATCTTACTAATTATGGAGACTTTCTAAAAATAGAAACTTACTAAATTTGGAAACCTGCTAAAAATGGAAAGTTACTTAAAATGGAAAGGCAAGCTAAATATGAAGTTAAGAACCATTTGTAATTCTCTTCTACTCCTTTAGGTGTGAAGAAGGAGAGGACCTGATCTATTCTGTCTTATTCATTTTCTGATTCGTATTTGCATTTGGAATAAGGTACAGATATTCTGCTCTTTTGATAAGGAGCCTTCGGTCTCTATTCTGATTCGTATTAGGGTTTTCTAAGCCATTGCTATGTTCCCTACACTGTGATATGAACCTTTGATATTTGAACCTGTGACATATGAACCTTTGATGTGAACCTGGAGATTTGGACTATGATTATGACCATGTGAACCTTTGCTTTGATATGAACCTTTGACCTTAACCCCAGTTTGATACCCGAGCCAAATGTGTTCCCTAGCCATGAAGGTAACATGGCCGTGTCTGTGATGCACCACCGGCATGACTAGTGTGTAGCCCTAGTGATTTGGTTACACCATCCCCATTGTGATTGTGATATGTGCGCTTTATATTATTATGACTAATGTGATTTGTGTGGGTGGCGAATGGATGCATCCTAGTTTTGTTTGTGATATGTGACGTGATATGTGATATGTGGTGACTAAGGATGGGTGCAATCCACTTCTTTCACAAAACATGGGAGCTGATCACTCCAATATGATACATGAGGACACCCCTCATATTATCTGGTTACTAAAGAGGTATCCCCTCTAGATTGCTACAGGATTGTGATATGTGATGTGATGTGTGGGCTCATCGTGGATTACTGTCGTAAAACCTTTGCTCTTTACTCTTTATACCTTTTCTTATATCTTATTCATTATGATGTCCTAATAAGATCTTAACAATACGATGAGGACCCCTCGAGGGAAGTAAACAATGAAAGGACTAATGAAACTCCTGACTAGGGAATAGGAACACACGATGGGATGACTTATAACCTGACGAAAGTCTTAAGATCTTACAGATCAAACCAAACCACTATCTTGGGAAATAGCCAAATCTTTCACCAATTATTTGAGAATATTAGTCTGACTAGGACGTAGAGTGATCCAAAACACCCCTGTTCACTAAATCAAAACTTAGAGGTAGATCAAGCATCTCTGTCCGCGATTAGAAATGACAAGATACCATAACTTGACACTATTCGGTCAATGTACAATTCACCCTTTCCATAAGATTTCCCTTATAAGTGATGAATACTCAGATTGGACAATCAATATACAATCACCCTTACAACGTGTCCGTTAGGAGTTCTAGAATATTCAGCCTCAAAAATCTGTTTTGAATTAACCTTACTTCCACGCTGAAATGCCAAAGTCTCAATGTATCAATAGACCATTGATACACAACTTACACTTGTAGCCAAGGAAAATGCCCCATGACACAATATCTGACTCACTCATAAGTCATGATAAATCCCAATATTGTCCTAGCGAATTAAGTACCATACCTATAAACTTCACTCGACATTTAACCACCAAACACTATCGAACATTAGAAACTAGACTCTGTCCCTAAATTTTTTGAAAACTTATATAAATGCCATACCCCAACTATACTTTCAAATTGATGATTTTGCTTTCAAGAATCTTTCTTTAAAAACGCTTTTATATCAACTACAAAAGTATTCTTCGAGATACTCATTTCGTGAGTTAAAGGTTTTCTCTGGTCAAACTATATCAAAACTTTTGCATATTAAAGAGCGACTAAGTGTTAATTCTTGTAAAGTTATCTACACCATGTCTAAAAACCCACACTACGAAATTTTATATCTATTTTAGTCAAGACCTTATCAAACTTTCATATGTCTAAACATTGATTTCTGTGAAATTGTCTTATCTACACCGCGTTTAAAATTCGTTTCACTAAACCTTAAGTTTTTCAGGGTCGCATTAATTGACTCAACTATTAACCTCAAACAAAGAAATTTGTGTCTCTTATATTGATTTGGTCGGATTCGCGTAAACGTGTACTCAAATAAAAATTTTGAACAACATTTTTATCAATATCTCTAAGCAAGAAAACGTACAATCTCAGAACAAAGGTTAGGATCATCCCTCCAAGTGCCTAAGATTGACAATAGCGATATGCCATACCTTAACACTATTCCTTCAAAGCGAAACTTTCCCACTCATCCTATAAGATAAGATACTCATGCTAGTAGAAACGTCTAAAATTGAATAAGCAGTTATTCAAGAAGCGACGTGCCCTTTTCAGAGTTTTAGATAGCATAATCCCTTGGGCACGTGGCATCACTTTCACTTGGGATAATAGGAGATCACATCTGACCGTAAGACCTTAAACTTCCTTCTGTAACGAGATAAACATCCCTCGACAAAATACCCACCTGACCTAGACCACTATGCCCTGATCTTGAGTCACAATACACCATAGTTTTGCCTTAACAAGTTAAGCACTTGCAATCATGGGCATTATCCAATGATAACTTTCGAGCGTTCCCAATCATTGACATCTGAATTTGCCCTTAGTTCCCTTGACTCATGGACCATCACTCTTGACTAGACATGTATGCCTACTGACATGTTATTCCTTGTCATTCACACCAAGGGACTTTCCCCCTTAAATTCCCTATAGCCGCCATAAGAAAATAGCGATATCTAGCCTCATCGTTCTAATTCAAATAGAATCCACCCTTTCATTTCAATGTCGACAACTACACCTACCTCTCTCGAAGGATTGGGACACAAATAGGCTCTAGGAGACACATTAATAGCATGAGCGAATGATTTTTGTAATAACTAGGATAACCATTTGGCATTAATCAAATCCTCCTACAACCACAAGGTATCTCACTAGTAGAAGAGCTGTTTCATTTGAGGCACTTTATGGTCAAAAGTACCAATCGCCCGTTTGTTGGGCATAAGTTGGAGACGTTCCGATTTCAAGGCCAAATTTATTAACGAAACATCTGAGGAGATAGTGTAAATCAATCAACTTTTATAAGTCGCTCGAGTAATATTAAAAGTATCGCTTTGGAAAGGGATGATTAGATTCGGGAAGCGTGGAAAGTTAAACCCTAGATACGTTGGACAATTCAAAATCCTGTAGAGGATTGGTTCAGTGGCATACAAGCTTGAACTTCTGGAAGAGCTTAGTAGAGTGCACAATACCTTTCATGTATCGAACCTGAAGAAGTGTTTTTCTGATGAAACCCTGATCGTTCCCTTGAAAGAAATTTAGCTTGACGATAAACTAAACTTTGTCGAGGAACCAATGGAAATTTTGGATAGAGATGTCAAACGATTGAAGCAAAGCCGTATCCCTATAGTCAAAGTTAGATGGAACTCTAAGAGAGGACCAGAGTACACCTGGGAACGCGAAGATCAAATCCGTTCTAAATATCCTCACTTATTCGATAAAACAACTCCGACAACTATCACATCTTAGGATTCGGGACGAATCCAGTCTAATGGGTGGGTACTGTAATACCTCGAAATTTCCCCTGTCATTTAATAATAATAATCATCAAGTAATTCTAAACTTATGTTGAATAACCTATTTCTACGGGTTAATTTTTTTCTCTCAAGCAACCCTCACCAGTCACTCTTTATCGATTTCGAGTCATGACATGAATAGCTCACTTGCGCACCAACACTAAAAGCTAAATGTACTTCGAGATATATCGAACCAATCTAATTAATAAGCATATATTACAAATAAATTATTTATTTCATTATTCACTTATATATATATATATATATATATATATATATATATATATTATATATATATATATATATATATATATATATATATATATTATATATATTCTTTTTTTTTTCTTTTCTCTTGGGCCAAACCCAACATCACCACCACACCAAGCCCATGTTCATTTTTCTTTTCTCTCTTTTCTTTGGACCTAGCCACACACAAATCACAAGCCCATAAATGTTTTACTTTCTTCTCTATCTTTCGGATGCAACACAGAATCATGTGTATACTTAACATTTTTTTTCATCTTTCTCTGTTGCTACTTGACATGATACTCCAACAACCCACAAGCTCAGACACCCTACTCTTCTTCTCTTTTTACTTTTCCCACCTTGCGTGTAAAACAAAGAAAACCAAGAGCCACCCTAAAACTAACCTAAACAATAAAATATACCAAGCATGGTTAACCAAAGGATTTTGTGTTTCTTAATCCTATAGCATGCTACACAACCTTGCTTTCTTTTCCTTACAAAGTTCGACTAGTACAAGCAACATATTATTTTCTCTCCTCCCCTTCGTCCCATCATGTAACCATGCAAGCAAACCATCATAGCCTCTACCACCACTCTATTCGACTTGACATTTCCTCCATACCCAGAAACCTAGGAGACTAAGAAGCATGCCAAGACAAGTCAAATCTACATCTTCTTTGTGCATGAATCCCACGCATAGTAAGAATAAAATAAAGCCCAAGCCATGCCTTGATCTCTCTATATAAACCACCATATTTCACGTAGCAACTCACCAAAGCAAAACTTGACATATATATTAACTTTGAAAAACTGCATTTATTTAATTTTTATACTTATACTTTTGCAAATATAACATATTATTTAATTTACCTTTTTACAAATGAATGAAAATAAAAGTATACGGCAAAACTTAAATCGAGAACATTTTGTAAAATAACAACAATAACTATTATAAGTTATCTTTGAACTTTAAAGCATCTAAAATACACAAATCCAACACTATCACACCTGAAGGTTTTCACACTCATCATTTCACCCCGAGCCCTAAAGCAAACGAATCTAAACTTATCGTATTACTATAGGTCGCAAGTCGGAGCTATTCATCACTTAATCACTATTTGACTACTGTATCACTAAGGTGAGTTCGTAGTCCCACTTTTTACTATGTTTTCAAATCCCGTGGGGAGATACGTGCTATAAATCTGAACACAAGTATTTTTCTGTATGTTACCCTGATGGATATTGCTAAGTTAATATTTCCTAAGTTACCACCCTTGCCAAAAAGTCCCTCATATCATGAACCATTAATCACTTGAGAGTGAACGCGAATTTAGTGAATAGATCTAATGGAAGTTGGTGCCCCATTTGAAGTTAGCCTGGAATGGTAACCAAATGCACTTTATTCGAATTAAGAGTCTGGCAAAACTCCTACGACGAGGGCATTATCACCTACATCATTTTATGGTGTGGGCTATTTATATCATTTATTATTACACAACTGATGTTAAGGTTTGCGTGTCATGAGGCTTAGGGAAATATATATATGTTACACTACGATATCATTGTTTTTACTACTATCTGACTTGTGTTCAAACTATTACAAAATAAAACACTATGGATTCACTCAACCTTTGTGTTGACCCTTTTAGCATGTTTTATCTCAGGTATCTAAAAATCTCAAGGCACGGAGCCGGCCAGGGGCATTGGAAACCCACCCCTTTTTATTTCAAATAATTATATCATTCTTTTCAAACTCATCATCACTTTTGTGAGAACTTTTCTCTTTTTGAAAAAATTTGTGTAATATCTGAATATTGAGTTTTCATTGAATGATATAAATTCTACTTTTAATGATTATCTATGCTTACGACTGTGATCTAATTGGTAATACCCCGTTTAAGTCTTCCGCTGCTATCTAAAATTTTAACGGGGTGTTACAAAATCCAATACGTCCAATCCTTTTCCAACAATGTTACAACATCACAATATCTAAGTCAATATATATATCCCGTTCGTTATTATTATTATTTTCCCATGTTCAAGTTATAATCCGAAACATCATATCGATAACCAAACGAACAAATAAATAAATAAATAAATGTCTAACTTAAAAATATCACGACTCGACGTCTAATAAATAAAATAAAACAAATAAGTAAATAACGACTAAACTAATAATCGCGACTCGACGAAAATAAATAAATAAACAACGATAGGTAAATAAACTTTTCCGTGACTCCCGTGAGTCACGGCTCGACTCATCCCGAGCCGTTGAGGCTCTCGGCCACAACCAAATCCGACACAAACACATACCAAATCCAACACTCATCCGAATTCAAATCCAAACCGAACCAAACTCAAAACCAAACACAAACATCACAGCACCAAAACTAATCCTAAATCCAAACCAAACACTACGCCGCACCGTAACTCACCACGAGTCACGGCTCGGCTCGGCTATTTGCCAACTGTCGAGACTGAAACAAAACAAACAAAACCCTAAATCCAAATCTGAGTCCTCAATAACAACAACAATATAAACAAAAAAAATAACAAACCCGCACCGAGTCAACTGAGTTGACTCGATTAATTGACAGAGTCAACTGCCGAGAAGGGGGAGGGGGTTCCACACGAGTTTTTAACAAAGTTTTACAACCATTTTATTAATAAAAACCTTATTTATTTTTCGGATTTAATAAAAAGTAAAAATTAGGGTTTGGTAAAAATTAAAGAAAAATAGAAATGAGGGCGCGTGAGTGTGTTTTACCGAAGGAGATGATGGAGGGGGTGTGGTGGTGTCTCGGTGATGGTGGCAGCGGCGGTGGTGGCGCGTGAGGGTGGTTGCGGTTGGAGCCAAAAGCTCAAAAACTCCAGAAACAATAATAAGTGGCCGATCTATCGAATCGGCAACTAAAAGTGCTCGCCGGAAAATTTTCCGGTGGCCGGAAGTTGGCCGGCGGTGGGTGGTGACCGAACGGAGGTGATCGCCGGCGAGAGAAGAGAGAGAGTTAGTGAGAGTGAGTGTGTGTATTAAATGAATTAAATATTATTTTTGGGGTTTATGTATTTTTAAAGAGGGACTAAAAGTGAAAATTTGAAAGTGAGGGGGATGAAGTGTAAATATGGGGCAGAGGGACCATTCCTGCCAAATTGGCTACTCTTTTGCAATAAACACTGCTACTAAACGAACTCAAAAATCAACGAAACTTGCGCCATTGTTCACGAAATAATTTTTCCAACGAAAATGAGTATAAATATGCGATACTTTCAAGAAATAAATATATTTGGCAATTACGATACGTTTTGTGCTTTCTAGGTTGTGCCGGTTCTATAAAGGGACAATATTCTCGTTTCTCAAGCTATCTCTCGTATCTCACACCTAAAAAAATGCAAGAAAAGTTTTTAAGTTCTCAGGTAATGTAAAATTTTAAAATAATTGGCTAGAAAAGGTTTGGAAAATTACCGAGTGTTACACTACGCAACAATAAATGGATTACAATTATGCAAAATAGGCATAACGAAGTGAGATAACAAATAATTTGTTATCAACCTATAAGACAAAAGAGTCAATGACAGACGATGTGATAATGATAGAAATCATAAGATAACATCTTATATAAACAAAAATAAAGATTCGACTACTAGACAAAAAATTACCACATAGCATCAAGACAAATAATTATATTACAAGTGATCATGACATTGTTTGAGATACTATATTGTGAAATTGTTTTGATGTTAGGCTTAGTCACTTAAGCATACTTACCCATTAATTAACACAATAAAACGAATTCTAACTGTTTATCATACCAAAAGCACTTTGACAAATTATAGGTGCACACATGGCAAACAAATAGTGTGACAAAGTCACAAAAGAAGTAAGACGACAGATTCAGGCAACCATTATAACATTTTGGAGCATGTATCATTTAGGCTATCCTATGAAAAGGCTCAATGAATGTCAACAAAACACAAGATCTTTCAAAAACATCATATAAAAACATCATGTATTAAAATGACATATCATGAGTTAACAAGAAACATGTTGATCTTGCGAAATATCATATAACAAAAGAATGAAAATATTATACAAATCATGTTAACATTTAGTAGCATGAAACGTATAACTATGCAGACAAAACCTTTCCAAGGTTTACACATTTGACTATCAATCAAATAATTATTATAACTACAAGATACTTAATAACATATAATCAACACATGTATGTGTAATGTAAATGATTTTACTAAGAAAAATTACATCTACTACTTGTTTGATTAATATTCCTAATACAAGATAAAATATCTTAATTTAATACTTACTTTAGGCAAGTATAGGAATACAAAATTTTCAAGTTGGAGAATGAATATGAGACTTTTACTAGCGGTGCTCAATTCAGGCTAAACACGACCATTTTTACAGGTGATTCCACATACCCAATTTCTCTCCTGGAAGCAATTTAACCGTTAGGTTAAATTGAGTTTCTAGTGCAATAGGTTCTCCAGTAGTCATTCTAATGTTAGAAAGATAGGAATTCCTATTTTTGCCTATTGAAGTATATAAAAGATGATAATTCACCAATACTTGGCTTAATGAGACTCAACTATATCTATTAAAACTAAGGTGATGAAGATGTCATGTTATACACGAGAATTTGACAAATAAGTGTCAACATATTTTAATCTTGTGTTTGGAATCTAAGGTTATTGCATGATCTAATGGATGACATCTTATATGTTGAGTTTAAGTATGTGTGTTGAAAGTGATTTGATCATCTAAGACCAAGAAATTTGTTTGTGTGTAATAATGGACTAAATTAAGAACGTTCTCAAGAAAGCTCTTTGGAACAAGAATCTAAGTAAAGTTACCAACTTTAATAGATCTTGTGTATGCTCTAGATGTGTAGTTTTAACATTGGATATGCCCATGGTTTGAACTAGAATATGAGCAAGGTTTGGTTATGTTGTACTCTTGAAATGAAATAGATACATATAGTATCTTTCAACAAGTGAGATTATCACATGGGATAAAGTTATCATGCTTATGACAAGATGAGATGTAATAAAATCTCTGGTAACACAACCGTTCATGTTGAAAGGAGAGAATGATGAATAGGATATACATTATACTTTTGACAAGATGAAAACTAAACACATGATTTCTTAGGCATAATGTTTTCTGAAATATCATGTTTTCCTAAGTGAAGATATGAAGCCAAAGTGTTTGAATTTGATAGTGCTATCCTAAATAAACTTGGTCTCAAGATTATATTCACCAGATGATGACAAGAGGAATTCACTTGAGTTTCTTATGTATACTTCTCAAGAGTCATTGTCACTTGAGATTAGATTTGAGATTGCATTTTAACATATGTTGTTAAAATGTTGATTTAAGGTTTAATGAAACTTATGCAGAAGTTTGACGACAAAGTATTACTAATACTTTGATAACTTGTGAAAGTGGTACTACTTAAACCTAGTGGAAATTGATATACAATGAATGTGAGTATCATGCTCATTTGATGGTGAAGATTCTAATCCTATAGGTGGTAAAGTATGGTTGAGTTTGTTTAATGTGCATTTGATTTGATATGAGTGTTTGGACAAATGGCTTTTTGAGCAATGCACTCAATGGATTCAAATGATGGTAAAGATTGTGGTGTTGTAGGGGTTAGTTGTACTATGGGAGTACTTTGGTTTCATGGATGTTGAAGACAACAAGGATGGAGACTAATTCTTGGGATCCATGGGTTGGTACAACTAGTGGGTGATGTGATCTGAAGCTTTGAGCCTGAGACATATCACAGAGGTGAATGTGATGGGATGATGGTGAAAGAACAAGTGTACTTAGGTGATAGAATAAGTGTTTTAACATAAGTTGTTAAAATACTTAGGTGTTGATTCTTTCGGATATGACTTTTAATGACTACAATCGTAAGTCAAATTTACTTGAATATTTTAGACGAAATACTTAAGTTATCAATCCTACTTTGTTGAGATTAGATAGCATAGAAGGATAGCAAGACTTGATAATACATCTATAACCTAAGTGTGAGATATGACTTGATGTAAATCTTTATCGTCTTTGAAAGATGACATGTTAACCAAGTAAGGCAACATATGTAAAGACAATATCTATAGTCATAAGTTGGACTTGTGATCTATGATATCTTTGCAAACAATGAGTATGGATTTGTTATGAAGTTGTCAATTTACAAATCAAGCTAATAGATGAGTAAAGGACGGGAGGATGCAGTGCATGTGTGTAATGATCATAAATACTCAGTGGTCCACGGATTGCAAGGAACCAATTTCAGGGTTCCTTCCTTTATGGAGAAAGGTACCTTGGAGCATTTTCATGAAATTTGAAAGTATGATTAGAGATGATTATCCTATTGGTGCAAGTGAGATGTCATGATCCAAATAAGAGTGAATATGTGTGAAAAGAATCCTAGAGATAAAAGTGAGTGATCTTGAGTGCGGGATTTAAACAAAAATTTAAAAATCTGGCTGTTTGTCTGGTGGAACCAAATGACAACACAGGCGGAACCATGAATTTGGTTCCGTCTGATCCGTTAAGCTAATTTTGGTGGAATTAATATTTTGAACACACGGATCCCTACTTTTGGTTCCGTCTGATCCGCCAAGCAAAAATTCTTAACAGAGGGCATTTTTCAATCCCCGAAACCTGTTCAAATCCCGTAGTTTCTCCTACAACATGTGTAATTAATTAGTTGTGATTGAACAATAACAACAAAACAGGTATTAACACATGTAAGCATATAGATCAATCCGAGGATAATGAACATACTTGTTGGGAACACGTTTCACTATAATTCAAGTATTGGTCATTTATTTGTAAAAAGGTTGCACGTTAATAGGGCTTCAGGTTGGATCGATCCACATGGCTTGTTAGAAGCCCATGGGCCATGTGGTTATGTAAATACTTTCTAGAAGATCTTAGGAAAAGTGTTGCCCTAACACTTTTCCTATAAATACCAAGCTAATATGCTCATTGTAATTGTTGGTTTATTTCACATTGTAGCCGAATCTTTGCCAAGTTTATGCGTGAATGAATCATCCACTTCTCTTCGTCTAATACTCTCGTTCTCTTTATTTATACACATTAGTTATAGTTGTACGTGTGATTATATCTTGTGTTAAGTAGATTTAAGACCTAACAAGTGGTGTCATTCGCTAGAAGATAGTTAGATCGTGTGTTTTGGGTAGTTTAAATCGTTATTTTTCATTTTACGTTTGGTTTAGTAGTTTAACGATTGGTTTTGTGCTTAATTCAACATAAAAGTCTCATTTCTTTCACTTGTCTTCACACTTGTAAAGTGTAAAGATCATTATAGTGAGTAGAGATCAGATTTGTAGTCGAAATTTTAGTTATTGTTCGATTTTGATTAGTTTTGCACTATTTTTCATTCGTTGCATCTTGTCGAAATTCACCAAATTTTGGTTTAGACGTTAAAGGTTGAAACTTTCGTGTTATTTTAGTCTTATTAAACATTTTGAACCGAAAACATTCTGTTGAACCATCGCCTTTTAGTCATAAAAGTGATTTGTAAAATCTGACGTTTTATCGAAATTGGTGAAAAGAGGGTTTATCGGAATTCAGTTTTGAGGGTTTGTCGAAATTGCTCGCTAGGGTTTGTCGGAATTCATCAGAAAGGGTTTGTCGGATTTCCAGCCTTAAGGGTTTATCGGAATTGGCGTTCACTAGATTCCTTGCTTGTATAAGCTTGTGAATATACTTCGACTTTGAGATTAAACTCCTATCTTGTATAAGGTAGTGAGAAACTTATCGGAATTGTAATTTAGATAAGTTATCGGAATTGCCAGTTCTATCGCAATTTAGATAAATTATCGGAATTGTCAATTTCTATCGCAATTGCAAAGTCCATCGCGATTCTCATATTCATCAAAATTCACTAGTCTATCGGAATTCAGCCAGTTTGTCGAAATTTAGATAAATCCATCGGAATTGTACAATTTTGTCGGAATTCAGATTACTCATCGCAATTCAGTAATTTCATCAGAATTCAGAAACCTCATCGCAATTCAGCAACCGTATCGCAATTCGTCAACCTCATCGCAATTCAACAACCTTATCACAATTCGCAACGGTGAACAATGTTTTATCAGAATTGATAGTGAACAGTAATTGTCGGAATTGAACAAGAAAAACATTTAAATTAGCACTTAACCAAAACAAAACCTCATAACTCATAACACACATCTTAATTGTCTAGAAGATCCACAAAAACACAAGAATCTCTCAACCATCGAACTACAACTATTTCTACAATCAACAACAATAGTATCATCAGCAACAACAATATCATCAACAACCACAATATCCTCAACATTTTCAACAACAAGCTTTCATGCAATAACATCAGTTTTTCACTCAACAACAAGTCCCTCAACAACAACAATATCCACAACAACCAATGCAGAATTACCAACTTCCACTTAAACAACCTCACTGGTTTGACCAAATGTGCGAAGAAATCAGCAGTCAACAATCCAGACACGAAGCAGGATCCTTAGATACACCTCCAATGCTAACTCCGGGTAATTACGTGCAGTGGTCAAGTCGATTTCTTCAGTTTATTGAACTCAAGAAACCCCATGGAAAGTACTTGAAAAAGGTAATTATTGAAGCACCAAATCCAATACCTACCACAATGGTTCCTGGCGATACCAATGCCATTCCTCGAAGAGAAGCAACTGTTACTCGTGTTCCTGTTGCTCAGCTCACAGCAGAACAAGTACTTCAGCAAGAAGCAAATGAGCTAGCAATGTCTTACATCCTTCAAGGAATTCCAAATCCAATCTTCAGAAGTATTGATGCACAAAAGACTACTAAGGACATGTGGGAACATGTTCATCTTCTCATGGAAGGAACAGAGTTAAACCAAGAGGATATGGAATCTAAGCTTTATCTGGAATACACCATGTTTATGATTGAAGCAGGGGAATCCTTAGATTCTTAATACCATAGGTTTACCAATATCATCAATGACTTGGACCGTCACAATATCATACTACCCAGGATTGCAGTGAATACTAAGTTCCTAAGTTGTCTTGGACCTGATTGGCAAAAGTATGTAACATTTGTTCGACAAGCTAAGAATTTACACAACGCCTCATATGGGTTGTTATATGATTACTTGAAGCATCACCAATCAGAAGTTGATAAAGACAGAGCAGCTCGCGGAGGTTACTCACTGCTAGGAATGCTCCTAACACGAAAATGTGACAACATATTCGGTATTACAATAGCTATCTTGTTAGGCTCAAACACATGGAGTGAAACCATCAATTACGTAAAGTCATGTGTATGGTTGCCTTTATATACCCTCCTAGACTTCACTAGGAGGGTGAGCCTTGTTTGTGTTTCACTTTCACTTTCTTATCTTTAATAAAAAACCAGGTTCTTCCTCTCTCACACAACTCTCTCTCTCTAACTTCCTGTAACACCCCGACCCAACCATGTAGATGATGTTCTTCCATCATCCCCGACCTCCCGATTCACAATATTATCACCAAAACACGATCTATCAATTGGTATCATGAGCCATGGTATTAGTTTTGGTTGATTTTGTTGTATTTTTCTTGTCAAAAACGTATTTTTGAATATGTTGTACCGTAATCCTTCACAGTTTTTTACTATTTTTTTTTTTGGTCAACAGTTTGATACAAGTCTTTAAATGTTATTATCTTTTGGGTTTACTGTTTACTATATCAGTTTGAGTATATCATTTTTATGACTGTTTTTTGTATCATCCCGTGAATATTTATGGTCGGATTACTGGTTATAATGGTGGTCGATAAGTTGGTCTGTATGTTAAGGTCGATAACTGGTCAGATAATACTCGTCTGAATGGTGGTCGGATTTTCGGTCAAAAAGTCAAAACCCTTTTTTATCAAAATTGCTTGTAAAGCAATTCCGATAAACCCTCTTTTATCGAAATTCGATTTCTTGTAAAGAAATTTGATAAGCTATCGAAATTGCATTTTATCGCAATTCCTTAGGTTAAACGGTCAAACCTATCGAAATTGGATTTTATCGCAATTCCTCAGGTCAAACGGTCAAACCTATCGAAATTGGATTTTATCGCAATTCCTCAGGTCAAACGGTCAAACCTATCGCAAAACCGAGCACAGTACGGATCATGTTCTCCAACTTCTACATATGGATTTGTGTGGCCCGACGCGAGTTCAAACAATCAACGGGAAGCGATACATATTGATAATCGTCGATGATTTTTCAAGATGCACTTGGGCCTACTTTCTTTGAACAAAATATCAAGCTCCTTCTATGATCATCAGCTTTCTTACCAAAATTCAAGCTCAGCTCCGCAATGTAGTTCAAAAAGTCAGGACAGATAATAGAACCAAATTTAAGAATCACACTCTTCGGGAGTATTTTGAGAAAATAGGGATTGAACACCAAAAATCTATTGCACACAGCCCAGAACAAAATGGAGTAGTCGAAAGACGAAAGCGGACGTTAGTGGAAGCCGCAAGAACGATGTTGATAAATGCTCAATTACCTGATTACCTCTGGGCTGAAGCTGTCTCAACCGCTTGCTACAACCAAAACCGTTGTATGATCACCAAAAGGCACAACAAAACCCCATATGAACTTGTTCACAGACGAAAACCGAACATAAATTACTTTCATGTATTTATGGCCCTCTGTTACCCAAAAAACGATCGTGATGACCTTGGAAAGTTGAAAGCCAAAAGCTGATATTGGGATTTTTGTTGGATACTGTGAAAATTCAAAAGTATTTCGTATCTGGAACCGTCGAACCCGAGAAATTCAAGAGACAATACACGCTCATTTTGATGAACTCACGGAAATGGCTTCTGAGCAAAACATCTTAGGACCCGATTCTAACCGTCTGAACTTCCCTGATCATTCAGCTGCACCACTCTCTCTTAATCGCAAGGACTTGGAAGATTTGCTTTCTCCACTATTTGATGATTCTCTTGTTAGTCGTGCTTCAGATGTATCCACCAGTTCCGCTGCACAACCTGTCCAAAACCTAGTACAAGATACACCAGTAACTACAACAACAGCAGTTGCTGAAGATGCACCTCCAACAGAAACATCATCATCAGTAGAACAAACAGCTTCTAATACTGCGACTAGAGCTAAAGATCCCCTCGTATCTTCTGAAGTATCCACACCCGCACATTATGACAGAAATGCTTTCTTCAATCCATTTGCTCCGGCTCCAACTGTTGGGAATACGTTTAAATATTTTTCAAGTCTTGGTCATATCTCGTATTAATAGGTTGCTAAATAGGGCTTTAAGTTTGTTTTAGTCCACACGGCTCATTAGAGGCCCATGGGCCGTGTGGTTGTGTATATTACTTCTAGAAACTCACATGCATATGTCGCCCTAGTTTAGGTCTATAAATAGAAGGCATATGCACTCATTCTTATTGTTGGTTTTATTCTCATTGTAGCTGAACTTTTGCTATTCTTATGCGTGAATGAAATCTTCCATTATTCTCTTCATCTCTATCGATCTCTCTTATTACTTATTGTTATTCGTTAATTAGTAGTTGTAGTACGTGAGTTATATCTTGTGTTAAACTAGAAATAGGACTCTACAAGTGGTATCATTCGCTAGAAGAAAATTAGATCATGTGTTTTTTGAGTAGATTACATCGTTATTTCAGTTTACGTTTGGTTTAGTAGCTTTAACGTTTGGTTTTGTGGTTATTTGCGACAAAAAGTCTCATTTCTTTCAATAATCTTCGCACTTGTAAAGTGAAAAGATCATTATAGTGAGTAGAGATCAGATTTGTAGTCGAAAGTTTAGTTCTTGTTCGAGTTTTATTAGATTTACACTTGTTTTCATTCGTTGCATATTATCGAAATTCACCAAATTTTGGTTTAGACGTTAAAGGTTGAAACTTTCCTAATATTTACGTGTTATTAAACGTTTTGAACCAAAAACATCCTGTTAAAACATCGCCTTTTAGTCGTAAAAGTGAGTTGAACAAGAAAACCACGTAAATATTAGGAAAGTTTCAATTGTCTACAAGATCCACAAGGACACAAGAATGTCTCAACCACCAAATTACAACTAATTTTACAATCAACAACAGCAATATCAACAACAACAATATCATCAACAACAATATCCTTAACAACAAGCTTTCATGCAACAACATCAGTTTTTCCCTCAACAACAAGTCCCTCAACAACAACAATATCCACAACAACCAATGCAGACTTACCAACTTCCACCTAAACAACCTCACTGGTTTGACCAAATGTGCGAAGCAATCAGCAGTCAACAAACCAGACACGAAGCAGGATCCTTAGATACACCTCCAATGCTAACTCCAGGGAACTACGTCCAATGGTCAAGTCGATAACTCAGGTTTATTGAACTCAAGAAACCTCATAGAAAGTACTTGAAAAAGGTAATTATTGAAGGACCATATCCAGTACCTACCACAACGATTCCTGTAGATCCAAATCACATTCCTCCAAGAGAAGCAACTACAACTCCTATTCCTGTTGCTCAGCTCACAACAGAACAAGTACTTCAGCAAGAAGCAAATGAACTTGCCATGTCTTACATACTTCAAGGAATTCCAAATCCTATCTTTCGAAGTATTGATGCACAAAAGACTGCAAAAGACATGTGGGAGCATGTACATCTTCTCATGGAAGGAACATAGTTAAACCAAGAGGATATGGAATCTAAGCTCCATCTAGAATACACCATGTTTAAGATTGAAGCCGGGGAATCTTTAGAGTCTTACTACCATTGGTTTAGCAATATCATCAATGCCTTGGACCATCACAACATCATACTACCAAGGATTGCTGTGAATACTAAGTTCCTAAGTTGTCTTGGACCTGATTGGCAAAAGTATGTAACTTTTGTTTGACAAGCTAAGAATCTACATAACGCCTCATATGGGTTGTTGTATGATTATTTGAAGCATCACCAATCAGAAGTTGACAAAGACAGAGCAGCTCGTAGAGGTTACTCACCATCATCAACTCCAAATTCACTTGCTTTAATTGCTCAGTCTCACTTTGCACCACAACCAAACTAGAGTTTTGTCCAACCACAAAATCTTTCAACTTATCCCTCACAAACATCATCAAACCAAATCGTTCCATACCAAGCATCACCACAACAAGCTAATAATCAACTGGTTTCATATGACAACACCGATTCTATGATGTACTCCAATGTTAACAGTGATGAAGACGATGCCTTCAACTCGTTGAACGAAGGATTTGCTTTGATTGCTAGAGCTTTCAACAAATTTTCAAACAAATCAAACAACCGTCTCAGGTCTTCATCCAACACTCGCAATCAGGCAGTTGTTCATGATGGCAGAGTTGAAATTCAAAATTGAGCTTCTGGAAGATACTGTTCGGGTAGCTATATGGGAAATTTTGGAGGACAGAGGTTTAATTCAGCTGGGAGTAGTAGGAACAACGTTGGTAACACACAGAGGAGGGCAGAAATTGTTGAGACAGGGAATACTGGGATTGGAAACACCATGGTCAAATGCTATAATTGTGGAGGGAAAGGTCACATAGCCAATGCTTGCCCCAAGCCAAGAACCAGAGGCAGTGTGTATCACAAAGAAGCTCTTCTTCTGGCACTTAAAAATGAAGCTGGTAGCACTCTGACTGAGAAGGAGCACAACTTTATGGCCAATGCATACTCGGATGATGACATGGAAGATCTGGAGGCAAATGCAGCTGTAATGTTGATCGCTAACATGCAAGAAATGCATATGGGTGAAACAGGCCCGGTTTATGATACCGATGGCTTGTCTCAGGTACCTGACTCTGAATGTCTCATTCAAGAAATTGTATCACCCTCTGCATCTGCATCTGCTGAAGAAAATGTTGGTCAAACTGACTCATTTTTATCCTCTCAAGTCGATGACCAAATAAGCACCGTAGTTACATTTGATGAAGATCAAATTAACCCCATTGTTTCAGTTAATGATCCTCCTGATGATGATAAAAATGATCAAATTGAATAATTTGATCTTTTGCATGGTCCAGATCCAGAGCTCCTGACCTTTCTTTTGACCACCCAAACACAATTAGATGCACAGAAATCCCAAATTGATAAGTGCAATGAAATAAATAGAAATCTAAAAGCAAAAGTTGCATTGCTGACTAAGGATCTTGAGTGCTAGAAACATCAACTTTCTATCTATGAAACTAAAGAGAAACGGGAGAAAAGTTTTGAGGTTGCATTCAAACAATCATATGTGAAAGCACAAGATTTAGAACATCAGGTACGTGAATTAAACATTTCCAAAAATGAATTAATTTCACAAAAGGAACAAGAAAGATTAGATTTTCAAAAACAAGTTGACATCCTACACTCTGAACTTTCCAAAACTAAAACAGAGTTGTCAACGTGTAAAGATGATCTTTTTGAACAAAAACAAGTATCAAGGAAATGAGTTGATTCCTACCTTGAGGAAATTGTTGAGTTGGAATGCAAACTTAAAGAATTTCAAAACATTGTTTATAAAACTGGTGAATCAGTAACAACCATTCAAAAATTAACTGTAAAACCAAATCCCCAAGGATATGGCTTTGCTATTAGGGATGACAAACCAAGTTTTTTACATAAGGCACTCAAGAAAAATCCGAAGTTAAACAGTGCAGAACATCTGTTTGATGATTCTTTCATGTGTGTTGTTGTTTATAATCATGAAGATGAAATGGAACAAGAGGATGAGAGTCAATCTAAAATGAGTAATGTCTACTTTAATAAACCATATGACTACTCAAGAGTACCTCATATTAGTGACACTTTCGTACCTCAAAAAAATAAATCAGAACAAAGATGGTCTTTAATTGAAATGAATGAAACTTCTGAAGTTGTCTCTGTGACCACAGTAGCACAAGTTAATGCCCTTTACCAAATCCAGGTGTTATTACCCCAATGCCAAAACAATGTCGTATCCTTAGATATTTTAATACATTCATGGAAGAAATAAATTTTTTGGAAGATGCAATTGAACGAAATTCAGAGATAAAAGTCTCTACTTTTATTTCTCCCTACGAGAAAGAAAAGAGAGAAGTTTTCAAAAGCAATTTTTGCCACACGTTCAACACCTGCGACTTTGTGCTACACATTGGGAACAGGAACTACAAACAAAGGTTGCATCCATGATGAACATTTTCGAGGAAACATAACAAAATATCTTAAAACAAAAATGTCAAAACTAAGCTTTGAAATCAGAAGCAGATCGACTCTTGGAGAATGTTCTATGTTCTGATGTTATTTCTATGATAATGAATTCCATTTATCTGTCGTGTAATGAAATGCTTGTTGATGATCATTCCATTGATACTGAGATGTTGAAACTTGAGATTGATAATTTGAAAAAAGAAAATGAGAGACTTTGAAAAGTCAATGATGATGTGGAAATCAAATTTTCAAAAGAAATTTTCAAACTCAACCAAAAACTGCAATGGTGTCAGACTCAGAGTTTGAATTTGAGTTAAAATTACAGAGCCAAAAAGAATCATTGTTCTTTCAAAACAGTCATACTTTCAAAATTCAAAATATTGAAAAAGAAAATGCTGCTTTAAAACATCAAATTTCTGAATATGAAAAGGACATTGATGAAGTTTGCCAAAACAGAAATGACACTGTTCGTTTAAACAGAGAATTGGACGCCAAAATTCAACAACAAAAACACATCATCATTGAGTTGAAAGAGAAACTCAAAGTACTTGAAAAAGGAAAATTTGTACAAAAGAATGTGATTGCACCCGGCATGTATCTAGTAGATGAGACACCTAAGAAATCATCTCCACATACCTCTAATGTGCACGCTTCAACTTCTACAAGACTAGGCACCCCTCCTAAGGTTAGCAGATCTAAGACCAAAATGACCAAACTGAAGACTAGTGTCTGGAAACCTAAGATCGGCTCCCCAAAAGTTTAAGAAGTAGAAGTTCACAATAGGAATCTGAATAAAAAGGATGTTATGTCTAAAGTAGAATCAAACTTTAAAACGTGTAATTCTAATGATGATGTAATGAATGCTAAAGCTATGAATGTTTTGAATGATGTTATGGTTGATGCTTGTTGTGTATTTTGTCGTAATAGTATCTTGTATGGTGATCATCAAAAATATGTTGCAAAAACCCTTCTGTCTCGTACTCAGAAACGTACTAATGACATTTCCTCTAAGCCCACTACCGCCACTAAGTCAATTTTAGGAAAACCGCCAGAAGTAGTTTCTAAGACTACCGTTGACAAAACCATAGTTGCCCCTAGAACAATTCAAATACCTAGTGCATTTACTAAGAAGAAAGCTAAATCTAGTTGGACTTGGCAACGTTGGCTTCAGCATAAACCTAGTTTTACTTGGTTACCAAAGATGCTTAAAAACTGTACTGCTAACCCAACGGGTTCCTCCTTTACCGTCTCTCAATCTGCATTGTCTTCTTGTGATGCAGTTGATTCAGATTGTACTTTGGATTGTTGATAGCGGATGTTCCCGACACATGACAGGCAACTTAAAACTTTTAGTAAACTTTGTCGCAAAGTTCATAGGAACTGTCAGATTCGGGAATGACCACTTTGCCGCTATCATGGGATATGGGGACTATGTCAACGGAAACATCGAAATAAGCCGTGTATACTACGTTGAAGGCCTTGGACATAACCTTTTCTCTATAGGGCAGTTTTGTGATGGTGACTTGGAAGTTGCATTTAGGGAGAAAACCTACTTTGTTTGAGACCTACAAGGAAACGACCTTATGACAGGAAAATGCGGAACGAGTCTTTACACCATTTCATTGTCAGACATGACTGCTTCTCCAATTTGCTTACTCTCCAAGGCTCACTATACAAAAGCATGGCTATGGCATAAACGTTTGTCTCATTTAAAATTCAAAAATATGACGGAACTTGCTCGTCATAAGTTAGTAGACGGTCTTCCAAGATTCCGATATGCCAAAGATCATCTTTGTTCAGCATGTGAACAAGGGAAGAGTATTCATGCTCATTTTCTTCCTAAAACTGAGCACAGTACGAATCATGTACTCCAACTTCTTCATACGGATCTTTGTGGCCCAATGCGTGTTCAGACAATCAATGGGAAGCGATATATATTGGTAGTCGTAGATGATTTTTTGAGATGGACTTGGGTCTACTTTCTTCGCACTAAAGATCAAGCTCCTTCGATGATCATCAATTTTCTCACCAAAATTCAGGTTCAGCTCCGCAATGTAGTTCGAAGAGTCAGGACAGATAATGGAACCGAATTTAAGAATCACACTCTTCGGGAGTATTTTGAGAAAGTAGGGATTGAACACCAAACATCTATTGCACGCAGCCTGTAACATCCCGCCTACTCAGACCACAATATTGTCCGCTTTGCCCGCAGGCTCACGGCTTTGTTTTTGTGGCCTCATTTGAAGACTTCCCGACAGGTCACCCAAGCCAGTACTACTCTCACATAACACGCTTAACTGCCAGTTCCTAAGAACCCCACTCGCAGTAGACCACAAAACGCGTTGTGTCATTGTAAGGCGAATGTTATCTTATGAACCCAGCATCTCTCCAGGCCACAGCCGATGTGGGATTTGCCTAGGGTGTTACAATCACCCCCCCTTAGGGACTCATCGTCCTCGATGAGGTTTGCCCCACCATCCCGAACGGCTCAGGAGTGGCTCTGATACCACCTGTAACATCCCGCCTACTCAGACCACAATATTGTCCGCTTTGCCCGCAGGCTCACGGCTTTGTTTTTGTGGCCTCATTTGAAGACTTCCCGACAGGTCACCCAAGCCAGTACTACTCTCACATGAGCACGCTTAACTGCCAGTTCCTAAGAACCCCACTCGCAGTAGACCACAAAACGCGTTGTGTCATTGTAAGGCGAATGTTATCTTATGAACCCAGCATCTCTCCAGGCCACAGCCGATGTGGGATTTGCCTAGGGTGTTACACAGCCCAGAACAAAATGGAGTAGTCGAAAGATGAAACCGAACGTTAGTGGAAGCCGCAAGAACGATGTTGATAAATGCTCAATTACCGGATTACCTCTGGGCTGAAGTTGTCTCCACCACCTGCTACACCCAAAACCGTTGTATGATCACGAAAAGGCACAACAAAACCCCATATGAACTTGTTCACAGAAGAAAACCGAACATAAATTACTTTCATGTATTTGGGGCTCTGTGTTACCCAAATAATGATCGCGATGACCTTGGAAAGTTGAAAGCGAAAGCTGATATTGGGATCTTTGATGGATATTGCGAGAATTCTAAAGGATTTTGAATCTGGAATCGTCGAACCCGAGAAATTCAAGAGACCATACACGCTCATTTTGATGAACTTACCGATATGGCTTCCGAGCAAAACAGCTTAGGACCCAATTCTAACCGTTTGAACTTCCCTGATCAATCTGCTGCACCTCTCCCTCTCTCAATCGTAAGGACTTGGAAGATTTGTTAGTCGTGCCTCCAATGTATCTACCAGTTCCGCTGCACAACCTGTCAACATTCAAGCAACTAATACAACAGTAACTACAACAACAGCAGTTGCTGAAGAAGCACCACCAACAAAAACATCATCATTAGTAGAACAAACAGCTTCTAATACTGAGACTGTAGCTGATGATCCCCTCCTATCCTCTGAAGTACCCACACCCGCAAATTATGACAGAAATGCAATTTTCAATCCATTTGTTCCGGTTCCCACCATTCCAGATATTGCAGAGTCGTCAACGAGCAATTTGGATCCGTCAAATATGCACCAAAATTTTCAACACTACCCTTCAACCCACAAGTGGACTAAGGATCACCCTTTAGTGAACGTGATTGGCAATCCAGACAACCCAATCATGACACGAAAAAGACTCCACACAGACAGTGACACTTGCATTTATGCACTCACCGTTTGTCAAGCATAACCGAAAAACATTAAAGAAGCCCTTACTTACGACAATTGGATTGAGTCAATGCAAGAAGAACTTGATCAATTCAAGCGTTTGGAAGTTTGGGAATTGGTAGAAAGACCATATGGGGTATACGTTGATGGACTAAAATGGATCTGGAAGAACAAATTGGATGCTGATGGCACGGTTATTCGTAACAAATCTCGGTTGGTTGCTAAAGGATTCAGTCAAGAAGAAGGTATCGACTTTGAGGAATCTTTCGCACCAGTGGCAAGACTTGAGGCCGTTCGAATGTTTCTGGCGTATACTGCTCACAAGAATATCACTGTATATCAAATGGACGTGAAGATGGCATTTCTAAATGGCCAACTCCGTGAAGAGGTGTACGTCACACAACCAGAGGGCTTCATCAACCCAGAACATCTGAATCATGTATACCAGCTCAAGAAAGCCCTCTATGGCCTTAAACAAGCCCCGAGGGCACGGTACGATAAACTATCTGCATTCCTAATTGCTAATCATTTCACAAAAGGATCAGCTGACCCAACATTGTTTATACAAAAACACGGGGTGGACATCTTGATTGTTCAAATTTATGTGGATGACATCATTTTTGGTTCAACCCATAAAGAGTACTCAAATGCTTTTGCTAAATTAATGAAACAAAACTTTGAGATGTCCATGATGGGTGAACTCCAGTTTTTCTTAGGACTGCAAGTTCATCAATCACTCGGTGGTATTTTTTTAAACCAGTCCAAATATGCTCAATAGATTTTGAAAAAAAATGGCATGACAAGCTGTGACACCTATAATACACCAATGTCTGCATCATCTCCTAAGCTAGATGCTGATTTACATGGGATACCAATTAACCCTACCAAATACCATAGTAGGATTGGGTCACTCATGTATCTAATAGCCAGTAGACCAGATATAGTATTTTCTACATATCTTTGCTCCCGCTATCAGTCTAGACCAACTGAAAGAAACCTCTCTGAGGTTAAGAAAATCCTTCGATACATAAATGAAACCATTCATTTGGGGATATGGTATCCGAAGGATTCTGGCTTTAAACTAATTGCCTTTTTAGACGCTGATCATGCAGGATGCTTAGACACAAGGAAAAGTACATCTGGGTGAGTGCAATTCTTAGGTGACAAGCTAGTCTCTTGGCAGTCAAAGAAGCAGGATTGTACATCACTATCATCAACGGAATCTGAATATATGGCCATGTCAGCATGCTGTGCTCAAGTCATCTGGATGAGACCACAACTGATGGACTATAGTTACGTCTTCAACAATATTCCAATGTACTACGACTCTAAGAGTGCCATTGCTATCTCGTGCAACACCGTTCAGCATTCAAAGTCCAAGCATATTGCTCTTCGTTATCAATTCATCAAAGAGCACGTGGAACAGGGTACAACTGAACTTTACTTTGTGGGTATAGAATACCAACTAGCAGACTTATTCACCAAAGCCCTGCCTCATGCAAGATTTGTGGAACTAGTTCACCAGATTGGTATGAGATGTTTGACTCCAGAAGACTTGGAAAATTTCTTAAAAACAACTAACCAAGTAAAAAAAAATGCAAGTACAAAATCTTCATCAACACTACGTTCATTTAAAAACATTTACAATTATTTCTGAAAAAGTGTTGAGGGGGAGAGAGAAATTCAAATTTAAAAAAAATTATTTAAAATTTGTACTTGCATATTTTATCTAAAATGTTGCTTCACAAAAAATGGTGGTAAAATCATCTTTTCAATACCCTCCTTGATCTTAAAAATGTTTTCAAATACTCAAAAGTCGAGGGGGAGTATTGTAACACCCCAACCCGACAAGGGTAAAGATATCACAAAAATGGTTTCATATCAGATCAAAACAAAGCATACATTTACAGTAATACAAGATTCCCAAAGGTTACTAATGAGATACTGAAATTACAAGGTTACAAATACGAATACAAATTCTAAAAATATAATATCTTCTAATCAACTCTAATCCAGAATAACTATCAAGTCTTCTAAGTCCAAGGTACTCTCCACTCATTCCCAGCTTCCTACTAAACCTGCCGCAGGAAAAGAAATGCGGCTGAGCTTAAAAAGCCCAGTGAACAGATATACATAAACGAAAACGAAAGAAAAAGGAAACAAACAATATGTAAGTGCAATGGAATATATAGGTATAGTCAAGGTACAATAAGAATGGAAAAGGAGGTAAAAGTAAATACACACACGAGCAGCCCAAACAAATCAAATATAGTAACCATAGAGGAGCGACCTCTCAAATATGTGAAGGACGTGTATAGCACACAACATCAATCACCAAATCAAATCAAATCAAATCATGATATATCCCTTGAAACAAAACAAATCTAGGATGCATCCATACGCCCCCCAAACAAATAATCCTGACCAATATAAATAATAAAGCGCGCATGTAGTAGCAAATGGGGACGGTGTGGAACATCACTCAAACATAATAGAGTCACGCCATTGGTGCATCAATGACCTGGCCATGTTACCTTCATGGCTAGGAAACAAATTTTGGCTCGAGTATCAAACTGAAGGGTCAAAGGTCCAAATCATTACAAAGGTTCAAATAGTCTAAGTCATCAAATCAATATCAAAGTCCAAATATCAAAGGTTCAAATCAAAGGTTCAAAATACCAAAGGTTCATATCAAAGGTCCAAATGCCAAAGGTTCATATCAAAGGTTCATGGCAAAGGGTCCATATCCAATATCAAAGTCAAATGAATCCAAACAAACTGATCAAAGGTTCATAATCAAATGGTTCATTTAAAGAAATCTTTATCAATTGGTTTTCATAAAAAATGATCTTTATTAACTGTTTTCACAAAAGTAATCTTTAAAAGTAATTTTCATAAAAGTTTAGTAAGATTCTGAATAAAAGTGGTATCGCATATTTCATGAACATCATTTCAAAATAAGTTTTCCTCAAAACTTTTCCATGTTATAATTAAAAAGGTTTTCACATCTAGTTACCAAAAGCAAATGAACCTCCGAAGTATCAAGTGTTTCGAATACTAATATCACAAGGTGCGAACGAATATCGAATGGATCATCATAGAGGCTCAAAGAAAAATGGTCATATTGAACGTCGAAGTCAAAATGAGTCAAACAAATGATCTAAAGTGTAGGGAAACATAGCGGTGGTTTAGGGAATCTTAAAACGTATCAAGATCAATGAATCATGAGAAAGAAGAAACCCTTACTGAAAAAGGGTAGAATATCTGTACCTTAGACCGCAAGTGAAAACGTAACTAGAAACATAAATATCGGAAGCAAACTCCTTCCTCACCGAACCTAGCAATTTAATAATTATATGTTATTTATAAGTTCATTTTAAATAAGATTCCATAACTTAGGTTTCTTTCTATTTTTAGTAACCTACCATATTTAGGAGGTTTCTATATTTAGTAATTTTACCTATTTAATAAGTTTTCTAAATTTGATTCGCAATGACAATATGAAAAACTTTAAGATTTAATATGTTTAGTATAGTGATTTAGGATTTAGTATAATAACTCATAATAGTTTAGGGTCCAAAGTGTTAATATGGCGAAATTCAGGGTCTAATATGTAAGTTTATTATTGTGTAGGGTTAGGTTTGCCAACTTAATCTTTCTTTGGCTTAATGGCACATGACTTACTTTCCAATCATACAAAGTCGCAGTTTCACGTGAACTCTATTTGTTAATATACTTATTATGGAATTTACGTACTCCATCTTCTAGGTTACTTCGATCATAAGGTGATGCCAAGACCCGATATTGAACTCGAATTACACAAACGTATGCGAATCACACTCATTTAAAACCACCATGGTTGACTCATACCGCGACACACTTGGCGAGACCGATCGAATAAACACGACTCGGAACATAGCATTTTCGTATAGACGTAAACGTTTAGTGTGACCAAAAGGCGAGGCATAAATCGTATACACAAGAAGGTTCGAATGATATAAGTGTAGTTCTTTTAGATTGTGACCTGTTGTTAAACACGACTCGACTCACACAACATGAACATGGTCGTACTCCCTTGACAAGCAACGTGACTCGATCCAACGTTTACTACCAGTCCAAACCCTCGTTAGTTACAGTCCTGGTCCTTCATTTAGGCAGGTTAGAGACGTATCTAGACTCAACTCGACACACACCGTTGTACCCAATCCATACGACCCTCCCTAAATTAACAAGTACACATGAGTGCTTGTATATATGATTATGTGTTATATATATATATATATATATATATATATATATATATATATATATATATATATATATATATATATATATATATATATATATATATATTATATATTAAAATTCTTGCATATATTAGGCCAACAGTTTTCAAAGAGACATAAGATCATAAACAACACAATTCATGGTAGAATTTTAGCGAGAAAGACACAAGGACGAAACCCATGCTACTCCTGTCAACAAACTCCAACTCAACAGGTAATTGGCGAGGCAACTAGGCCAAAATGAACATGTGATGGAGCGATATTAAACACTTAGAAAAGTTTTCTATATTTGAACCCGGTTTGAATATTATTTACATATTACTTTCGTTTTGACTTTTGTGAGACACGTACATGTTATGTTGTGATGATTTTTAGTTCCAAGGCCATTCCACATAATACGTATATAATTAAGCATTTTAATACGTTCATTCGAATAAAAAAGGAAAGAAAACGTGCATGGAACGAATCTAAATGAAATCATGAGATGAACTTGTAAATCTTACAAAGATGATGAGAAAGAAAGGGGTACGAGGGGTATAGGCAGAAAACGCAAAACCCAATTTGAACACCAACGTATAACGACTCAAAGGTACCCCATTCGACTTGATATCTTCAAACCGATCAATGCTTGGCTCTTTCAATACTTCAAAGCTTTTCAAACATGAGTGTAAATGATATCAATGTGTTGTGTATGGGTGTGGTATGTTTTGAGGTTGAAATAAAAAGAATGGTGATTATTTGCATGTGTGGGAAAAGGAGAACAAGAAAACCGTATAAAATATGGTTAAAAAAAATGATGGAGCGTGTAACAACTCAGTCGAATTCTATGGGATTTGAGGAGATGTGTTTGACTGCATTTAATGGTCCAATATTATGGAATTACGGAGGAGGATATGGACCTTAATTATAGGGAGTGATTGATATGATTGAATCTGATTTCATGGGGTGATTATCTCTTTCCAAATTAGCCAAATATCTTACTTATCTCTTATAAATATTGTGCACAAGTTTTTATTATCTTTGGACTATAGAAACTTCTTAAATGTGCCATATTTTATTTATAAAGTTCTTATATCATTTCGTATTTTACCTTAGGTTATAAGTTCATATCGTGTGATCTCGAGTCATAACACGTTATATAACTCAAATTTTAATTAATAGCGTAATTTATAAGTTCTTAAAATTTCAAAATTAGAGGGTATTTTGGGTCATTTCGGATTGTGGTAAATTTTGGGGTTTTACAATTCTTCCCCTCTAAAAGAAAAATTTCGTCCTCGAAATTTGATGTCGCAAGGTTAGACGAAGTTGCAGCAACTCGCAAAAGACCGTTACAAACATTCTCATGCCCGGGGAGGTTCTTCCAAAAAGATCTTCAAACCAAATAGTTTCTCATGACTCGAATCAACATGAGGTGGGTTCAAATTTCTCAGAAGGAGGCAAAATAAGTTGGTTCTGATCAAAAGCCCATGCAACATACAATGGACGATAGGCGAATCTTCTAGGAAGCTCATACGGAATACGAACAAGATTTCAAATCAAATTAACTGTTTCAACATTAGAGAGTTCTACAAAGAGTTCAAGATTTATAACTGAGGTCAACGGAATGCAAAACGAGAGTCCAAGGTCATCCCGATATCTAACGAACGAAAACAGAGTATATGCATAGGTAGAATGAACCTAAAGTCTCACTAATCACAGATAGTCCAACGGAGATCAAATTCTAAACTTCTCAGGTACTCCCAAAGATATCCTATGGCCACAATGAGTGCACGTTATATGGTGTAAGTATTATCACGTAGGTCAGGCGTCATAATAATAGCACCACATAAGTATGCCTTCATGATGATCATATTTTATCTCGAGTCGTAATCAAAGTCACCTATCTTAATCCACCTAGTACTTCTACCATCTCAGAGGTCAACAAAATCAAATATCATAGTCATAAGGGAAAACAAAACTATTCGCAAAAGTATCAAAATCCCAGATTGTCTAGCAGAAGTAAGGTATGCCGTCATAAGTATCATATCTTCCACAACTTGTCAAAATCTCTCAAAACAAGGCCATCACCGAACATACGAAAAATGAACACGAACTGAAATGTTTCTAGGGGACTTAAATCATAAGAGGATCTCATTACTATATAACGAAACTTAAGAGGGTCAACGGAAATGAAAGTTAGTCGCCAAGAACTTCGCCCTTCATAGAATCAATTCTTCCAACATAAAGGGTCTGTTTCAACAATCCATTCATTCAACACATCCAATCTCCTCAAGTCCGGTTAATCTGTCTTCGTCTGTCCATCAATCGGGAAGTGAAACCAAAATCGGAAACTTGTGTCTGGATCGTCGAGCCTCCTGCAGTTCTTCTTGGGATGTGATGGAGTAAGGTGGATTCCTGGCATGCTCTTTGAATTCCTTCATCATCCAGTCTGCTTCCGTTCTCAATTCATCTTAGTACAACCAAGATGAATAGGGAAGTGAGACTGTACGTCTTCATCAGTTCCATGTTCGCCATCTTGACTAAATCCTCTGCGTCGCCAACACTTCTACCTTGTAAGGAATGTCTTCACTCTTCAGGGTAGCCGCCATTGTTGTCAACTCCAGGTCAGGCAGTGAAATACTTCTTCTGACGCGCTTCTAGTTGTCTTGATGCATACGCAAAACCTTCTGTGCTGTAAGGGAGTATAATCGAGTCTCTTTCTGGAATGCCCCAAAATTCGTTCCGCCCGAAGATATGGAAGCTAATCTCTATTTCAGCTTTTCCAAAACTCCATTCTCAATCAAACTAAGCTGTTTCTCTCTGTTCACGAAATTTCTCAATGGTATCATAAGTTGTAAACATCTTCCAGAGTGCACAAATGATCGACGAATTTCTAGCAAAGTGCAAAGATGATTTTCATGCTCTTCCTCGTTTCCGAACATACTATTAAGTCATACAATGACCATTTGCCCAAGTACTTACGAGAAAACACTATTTATCAAATTCACGAAACAGTCACAGCTTTAGCTAATACTATTAGCGTCACTAACTGTCATAGCAGTCATTTACGAATACGGAAGGCGATTTCAAGAATAACTTCAATTCATCAGAAGGAAAACTTCGCGCTCTGAAATTACAAAAACACATAGTCGTTTCAGGGTGGAGGAATATTGGCTCCTAACAGTAATACGGTTCAGCTTCCGGTAATCAATACATAACTCCAGTCACCGTCCTTCGTTATCGCGAACGAAACTAAAACACACCCAGAAGATACAATTAAGCAAACTTACTTCCTGGTCTTCGGTTGCTGTTCTTCCCGGTTGTTCAAACCAACTGGTATGATCCTGAACACATCTGGAAGACACCTTCGCTCGATGACTAGACAATCTCTCGGTTTCATGTCAAATCCTACTTCACGCTCCGATGGAAACATATGTGGTTCAGCCACGAATCATATTCAGAAAACTCAGGGTGCCAAATAACTCTCAAGGTAAGATTCATTCATTAGCGTACGAAATGGTTTCTAAGAAAACTTAATAACCGCGAAAGCAACACACGAGTCTCCAGAGTCATAGTGATAGCAAAGGTTTTGATAATTGGTAATCGTAGTAGGGAGTTCAAAATTGTTTCAAACGCTAAAGGTGAGGCATAGAAGGGTCGTTGTCAGTATTAGAGTGATCAATTAACCAATTCCTTGCAGGAATGAAATCGAAGTTAACTATCCGAAGAAAGACAGATTAGCACAGCAAAACTTATCGTTCAAAAGTGAGAGGGAAACTTCTTATACTCATGGTTAAACACCACAAGACTTCTCGTAGGGACAGAGGTGGGTGAAAACGAAATCGAATAATGTAGGAAGATTCATAGATACTCGTCAAAAGCAAAAGACAAATAACAAAACATATTCAGTACGTCTTCGCCATGGAGGTTCTCAGAATGCCCGAAGAGGCATCAAAGTGATTAACAAAAGGATCAGAGTGAAACGCGGGTCTTTATCAAAATGATTAACAAAAGGAATCTGAAGATAAGGATCAAATAGTGTCAGAAAATTACTATGCAATTCTCAATGCCTTCAAGATTTAATCAGGTTCAAATTTTAGGTGGTGCAAAGCATAAGCTTTCAATTTCCAAAAGTGATCTCAACAGGATCTAACCAAAAGCAAGGCACGAATCAGAGTGATGCGGAAGCAATGATACTTAAACAAATGCCTTATAGTCTACCCTTTCCTCACTGGTCAAAACTTACATTCCTATAGGGAAATCTTAAAGCAAATTTTCAAAGGTTGTCTTACGAGCGCCTACAGGGAAAACTTAGTGGTCCTAACTTACACAGGCCAAGGGTAATTGTATTACGAATCGCAGCTTGTCGCTCTGATACCATAATTGTAACACCCCAACCCGAGAAAGGTAAAGATATCACAAAAATGGTTTCATATCAGATCAAAACAAAGCATACATTTACAGTAATACAAGATTCTCAAAGGTTACAAATTAGATACTAAAATTACAAGGTTACAAATACGAATACAAATTCTAAAAATATAATATCTTCTAATCAACTCTAATCCAGAATAACTATCAAGTCTTCTAAGTCCAAGGTACTCTCCACTCATTCCCAGCTTCCAACTAAAAACCTGCCACAGGGAAAGAAATGCGGCTGAGCTTAAAAATCCCAGTGAACAGATATATATAAATGAAAACGAAAGCAAAAGGAAACAAACATATATGGTATAGTGCAATGGAATATCATAAGGTATAGACAAAGGTACAAAGTAAGAAAGGGAAAAGGGAAGGTCAGTAATCCACCACGAGCCCAAACAAATCAAATATAGTAACCATCAATAACCATAGAGGAGCGACCTCTCAAATATGTGAAGGACGTGTATAGCACACAGCATCAATCACCAAATCAAATCAAATCAAATCATGATATATCCCTCAAAACAAAACAAATCTAGGATGCATCAATACGCCCCCCGAACAAATAATCCTGGCCAATATAAATAATAAAGCGCGCATGTAGTAGCAAATGGGGACGATGTGTAACATCACTCAAACACACTAGAGTCACGCCATTGGTGCATCAATGACATGGCCATGTTACCTTCATGGCTAGGAAACAAATTTTGGCTCGGGTATCAAACTAAAGGGTCAAAGGTCCAAATCATTACAAAGGTTCAAATAGTCTAAGTCATCAAATCAATATCAAAGTCCAAATATCAAAGGTTCAAATCAATGGTTCAAATACCAAAGGTTCATATCAAAGGTCCAAATACCAAAGGTTCATATCAAAGGTTCATGGCAAACGGTCCATATCCAATATCAAAGTCAAATGAATCCAAACGAACTGATCAAAGGTTCATAATCAAATGGTTCATTTAAAGAAATCTTTATCAATTGGTTTTCATAAAAAATGATCTGTATTAACTGTTTTCACAAAAGTAATCTTTAAAAGTAATTTTCATAAAAGTTTAGTAAGATTCCGAATTAAAGTGGTATCGCATATTTCATGAACATCATTTCAAAATAAGTTTTCCTCAAAACTTTTCCATGTTATAATTAAAAAGGTTTTCACATCTAGTTACCAAAATAATATGAACCTCCGAAGTATCAAGTGTTTCGAATACAAATATCACAAGGTGCGAACGAATATCGAATGGATCATCATAGAGGCTCAAAGCAAAATGGTCATATTGAACGTCGAAGTCAAAATGAGTCAAACAAATGATCTAAAGTGTAGGGAAACATAGCAGTGGTTTAGGGAATCTTAAAACGAATCAAGATCAATGAATCATGATAAAGAAGACACCCTTACTGAAAAAGGGTAGAATATCTGTACCTTAGACCGCAAGTGAAAACATAACTAGAAACATAAGGATCGGAAGCAAACTCCTTCCTCAGCGAATCTAGCAATTTAATAATTATATGTTATTTATAAGTTCATTTTAAATCATATTCCATAACTTAGGTTTCTTTCTATTTTTAGAAATTTTCTATTTTTAGTAGTCTACCATATTTAGGAGGTTTCTATATTTACTAATTTTACCAATTTGATAAGTTTTCTAAATTCGATTCGCAATGACAATATGAAAAACTTTAAGATTTAATATGTTTAGTATAGTGATTTAGGATTTAGTATAATAACTCATAATAGTTTAGGGTCCAAGGTGTTAATATGGCGAAATTCAGGGTCTAATATGTAAGTTTATTATTGTGTAGGGTTAGATTTTCCAACTTAACCTTTCTTTGGCTTAATAGCACATGACTTACTTTCCAATCATACAAAGTCGTAGTTTCACGTGAACTCTATTTGTTAATATACTTATTATGGAATTTACGTACTCCATCTTCTAGGTTACTTCGATCATAAGGTGATGCCAAGACCCGATATTGAACTCGAATTACACAAACGTATGCGAATCACACTTATTTAAAACCACCATGGTTGACTCATACCGCGACATACTTGGCGAGACCGATCGAATAAACACGACTCGGAACATAGCATTTTCGTATAGACGTAAACGTTTAATGTGACCAAAAGGCGAGGCACAAATCGTATACACAAGCAGGTTCGAATGATATAAGTGTAGTTCTTTTAGATTGTGACCTGTTGTTAAACACGACTCGACTCACACAACATGAACATGGTCGTACTCCCTTGACAAGCAACGTGACTCGATCCAACGTTTACTACCAGTCCAAACCCTCATTAGTTACAGTCCTGGTCCTTCATTTAGGCAGGTTAGAGACGTATCTAGACTCAACTCGACACACACCGTTGTACCCAATCCATACGACCCTCCCTAAATTAACAAGTACACATGAGTGCTTGTATATATGATTATGTGTTATATATATATATATATATATATATATATATATATATATATATATATATATATATATATATTAAAATTCTTGCATATATTAGGCCAACAGTTTTCAAAGAGACATAAGATCATAAACAACACAACTCATGGTAGCATTTTAGCGAGAAAGACACAAGGACGAAACCCATGCTACTCCCGTCCACAAACTCCAACTCAACAGGTAATTGGCGAGGCAACTAGGCCAAAATGAACATGTGATGGAGCGATATTAAACACTTAGAAAGGTTTTCTATATTTGAACCCGGTTTGAATATTATTTACATATTACTTTCTGATGAACTCAAATAAGTACATTTTATTACTATCATTTATCCTATTAATTTGACTTGTTTTACTATATTATGTATGAGGATTGATACTTAATCGTTTACTTTTGTAATTCTCAGGTAAAAACAAGCATTTGGTGAAACTTAGCGATTTTGGACTAATTATGGAGCAAAACGTGCATAAAGTTGAAGGTCTACTGACATGGACAAGTGTTGGATCGATATACTCTGACCAAACTAACTTGTAGCTTGTCTACGGTTTAACAACTTTGAATGAATTCAAAACTATTAATAGTGAAACACTGATATACTTTGCTAAGTATGCGGAATCTACTTCAACAAAGCTAAGAAGAATTTAATAAACGACTTTGAATATTATTAAAACCTTGAACCTGCTTTCTTACACAGATTCACTAACAAACTCTAAACTCTAATAATCGTATATCACTAATCGCATATACTTGTCTCTCTAAAACACATATATTTGTCTCTCTAAAACACATATATTTGTCTCTCTAAAACACATATATCTCTAATGCCAACCTAGGGATCCTTTTATAGGCACAAGGAAAACCCTAGTCGGTTTACAATACTTGAACGACAAGTAAATTCTAATTATAACTCTAATCTAATACGAATATTCTAGAATTACACATTAGTCCTTAAACTATTTGCATGGCAGTCCTTTAACGAGCAGCAGTACTTTAATCGAATAGCAGTACTTTGACTTGAGTAGCAGTACTTTGACTTTTATAGCCCAACAATCCTCCCCTAACTTGAATTCTACTTGCTTGATTTCAAGTTTCTTTGTATGTCTTTAACTTCAATACTTTATCTTCAAGGAAAAGTTGTTTCTTCAAACCTGACTCGTTATTGTTTTGTCATCATCAATGCAAACAGTATCTTCAATCTTCATCAGCAACAATTCTTTTCAGCATCAGATCTTTTCAGCAACTCAGCATCATATTGGCAATATGTACATCAGATCTTAAGAGTTTTCATACTATTCTCATCACTTCCAGGTGTGTTAACTCCTGTGAGAGGTGAATCATTGAAAACTTAATGGATTTTGATGTCTCTTTACCAAAGCCATTAACTCTGGAGTAGCCAATGTTTAGATTTAGGAAAAACCATGGTACATTGATAACCATATGATTTTTAGCAAATCATCAGCTATCAACGGATTTGAGTAGTCTTTACCAAATAGCCGTTTGCTTTTGGACTAGCTAGTTCTTTTAGTACAATCACTACCATGGTGAACTAATTACCATATAATGGTTTTCCACAGCCTTTACCACAAAGCCATTATCTTGTGGGCTAGCCAACTCTTCACTAATATAGATATGGTGAGTTGAAAAACCATACAATTTTTAGTAAATTGCCAACTAAAAACGGATTTGATAATCACATCAGAGCCGTACCCTCATGATGAGTCAAACTCTTTCTTGTTTATTAAACATGGTGAGTTGATTACCATTTGTTGTGTAGTACAAGTACTAACACCATGCTGTTGCTTTCAAAACCATTTGTTGCTGTTTAATCTTTGTGCTTTCAAAATGTTTTTGCACTTATCAAAAATTACTAATTTTATCAAAAGACTTTACTGGTTTTATGCTGCAAGCAGTACTTTGAGAAAGTACTGTCTGACCAGCAGTACTTTGAAGAAAGTACTTTATTTTTCAAAAGATTTATATAATAATGAAACCATACCAGTAGTTATGCATTAATCTTCAAATTCAGTAGTCCATTTGATGAATAATTTTATGACCATCAATGCTACTTCATCCTCTTGTTCCACTTCCATTCCATGCTCTAGCATTCTGATCATCAGATCTCTTGTGAGTGGATATCTTTGTTCTGCTAGCATATGAATCATAGTGCCATCTTCTAACTCTAAAACATGTATCCCAACTGATCCAAAGAATCTCCATCTGTTAATCTCCTAGTTGTCTTGATTTTCCCACAAAGCACTGTCCTTAGACTCCTCTGTCTCCCAGATTGTTGTGAGATCTCCTAACAATATCAAACCTATTCCTTGTGGTGGAATATGCTCAAAATAAGTTTGCACTTGGAGATATAACTGAAGCATATCATCTCTATCAATCAGATGTAGAATATCCCATAATGAATTAAACACTCTAAAACTTCCATCTAGTCTATGAAAGATTAGATAATCTCCTTCTTTAGATTCTACAACTGAAAAAGTAGATATCTTGGACTTCTTATCAGTATCTTCTTTTGGATTCTCAAAGTCAACAACTCTAAGATAATTTCTGAGCTCATCAACTGTGTCTGTTCTTAATTCAACAGCTTCCTTGAACTTCTTTGATGGCTGTTCATCAGTGACTCTTTTCCTCTTTGAGCTTCTTGTAGCAGCTCTTTCCTTTCTTTTATCTTCAAGCTTGTCATCTTCAAAAGAAATAATGCCTGCAAGATCTCTTTGAATAGCTTCTCTAACAGCATCATACAGATCCTTCATCTCTGTATATGTCAATCTAACTAAACCTGTGTATCCTTGACCTTTCAGATAAGCCATCATATCATTCCTTTCTCTAGCTTTACTAATTGGCCTTCTTGATTGAACATTCTTTCTTGATTCTTCAGCATCTATCTCTGCTTGTAATATTCTAGCTGCTTCCTCATTTTTGGCAACCTGAATTTGTCTTAACTGTGCCAATGTCATCTTCTTCTTCTTCTTTTCTACCAAGATCCCTTTGCCTTTATCTTTTGGATCTATTTCTTGTGCAGGTTGAGAAGAAGTATGATGTTGTTGTTCAACCTCATGAATACTAATACCTCTTTGACTTGACATATTAAGCATGATATCAGCAATTGTTTCATCATCACTGTTAGTATGAGCTATATCATCTTCTTCCTGAGCTGGTTTAGAAGGACCTACTTCCTCTTGAACTTGAATTGAAGGACCAATATCCTCTTCAAAATCTAAGGTTCTAGGTGTAATAGTGAATTGCCTCTCAGTACCTTGTTGAGCAGTACTTTCAACTTCAGCTCCTTCCAAGTTTATCTCTTCAGTATCACCACTTCTCACTTCAACTGTAGCTTCTTCTAAATTTATTTGCTCTGTTTCATCACTCTTCCTCTCAACAGTATCTTGAGGAATATTTTCAGGTGGTTGTCCTCTGAGTATCATCCATAAATCCGGCATTTTGTTCAAAATCTTGTTCAAAACCTTGTTCAAAACCAGCATCATCTTCATTCAAATTCTCTAAATTCCTCCCCATTTGGAATGAAGATTGCTTCTTAGACTTTTTCTTCTTAGAAATCTTTGTAGGTATCCTGCCACTCTTCTTCTGAGACTTCACCCATAATCTATGGTGTTGAACTAGTGGCCAAACATACCTCTTCAATTTTTGAAACTTAGTCTTTAATTTGTCTATTCTAGCAGCTTGAGCCTCACTCTCCTTCTTCAACCTCTTTAACTCCCTTGTTAAAGCATAATTGTCCAATTCTACCTCTTCTTCTTCAAATTGCTTAGACACATTTGTGGAAGAATCATCAATAGGAGATGGTGAATTATTCATACCTTGGTCTGACTCCTCATGAGTAGGAATGTCCATAGGAGCAGTACCTTCCCTAGTAACAGAATGTGGAGAAGCAGTATGATGAGAAGCAGTGGGTTGAGGAATACTAACTTCTCTAGAAACTGGAGACTCTTGGCTTGCTGACTCAGAATTTGCTTCTTGCTCTTGCTCTTGCTCTGCATCTCTAACAACTTGTGCAACTCCCAATATATGAGCAGTCAAAGGTGTGTTGGTTCCAGAAAACTTTGCACTTTGTTTAGATAGAAAAGTAAACACCTTTGATGGAAGTTTGACAGTGGGTAGAAAACTTTGAGGTTTAGGGACATCCTCAAGTTGATTGTTCAAGAATAACTGAACAAACCTTGGATACATCAAAAATGGTGAACCATTACCAATATGTGTAAGCATACCATCCAGAATGAGTCTTGAGAAATTGAATCTTCGATCGGTAGCTAAACCCACTAATGCAGATGCAATATTTTGACCAAATTGATCAAAAGAAGTACTCTTGGGACTCAAACAATGAAGTAGAACGTGAATGAGCTTCGTCAGATCGCCTTCATAACCTAAATCACTTAAAGTGTCCCAAAGCACTTGTTTTTCAAAACGAACAGCCCCCCCTTCATCATCAAACATCAACACATCCCTAATCGTGGCCTCAGTAATCCTAATAGCTCGTCCAGCAACCGTAGCCCTAATCAACGAATCATCTTCTTTCGTTGCAGTAGCCCAAAATTCTTGCATCCAGGGACCAATAACATCAGGGTCAACTAAAATAGAGTAGTTGATGGAAGACCCAGTTAAGAAATCAATGATCGCATGAAAATCAAGATTATCCCTTGTCTTGTCCAAATTAGCGATCATATTATGTTTGCTAACAGTAAGGCGATTAGCCATGATGAGTTGGTAGAGAAGAATTCGCTTTGAGTGTGTGTTTTGATAAAAAGATTGTGGTGTAAAAAGCGAATGAGGGATCTCAAATACGTAAAAAGGCGGGGAAATAGGAGTGAGTTGCTTTAAATAGGATGAAAACAAATCAAACTCTTAATAATAAAGTTACCGTTTGGATTAACTTATTATCTCCGCCGTAAGGAATTAATTAACCGTGAGCCCCACAATTTTTGACCGTTGGAACAGTACGTCCACGTAAGCAGTACGTTGAAGCAGTACGTTGCTGAAGCAGTACTTTGAGCAACAAAGCAGTACGTTCCATCTTGTTATCCACAATCGATACTCCAAACTAAAACCAAGAACTTGTAAAAGGTTCATGCTTAAGTTCTAACTAATAGCTAATGTTGCCTCCCCTCAAATACAACATATAGGCTAAACTAAACTATTAAAACCAATACTTTCATTAAGACCGAATAGAAAGTATACTAACTAATACTAAAGCCTCCCCTCAAATGTAGCCTAGTAGTTAATCATCCCAATGCTCACAACTAAGTGGTTGAATCTTGAAACATCAAATCCCTTAGTGAGTAGATCAGCTACATTATCATCTGTGTGAATCTTAACCACATTTATAAGCCTGTGCTCATAACAATCCCGAATAAAGTGATGCCTAATCTGAATGTGCTTGGTCTTGGAGTGATAAACAGGATTCTTCACAATGCAGATGGTACTCTCATTATCAATGTTGATAGGAGTATTTCTTGAAATTGAATCCATAATCCAAGAGTTGATTTTGCATCCACAAAACTTGTCCACAACAGCTTGCAGCAGCAACATATTCTGCTTCAGTAGAGGAGGTTGCAGCAATGGTTTGCTTCTTACATTGCCAGGAGACTAATCTTCTTCCAAGATATTGACATCCTCCTGAGGTTGATCTTCTATCATAGTTATCCCCTGCATAGTCACTATCTGAAAAGGCTTCTAAGTGAAAAGGTGACTCCTTAGGATACCATAATCCTAACTTTGGTTGATGCTTGAGATATCGAAAAATCCTCTTGACTGCATACATATGGGAAACCTTGGGTGTAACCTGAAATCTTGCACATAAGCAAACAGCAAACATGATGTCAGGTCTTGATGCAGTTAAGTACATAAGACAACCAATCATAGATCTGTAAAGCTTGACATCCACAGCTTGTCCATCTTCATCCTTGCCTAGAGGTTTATTTTTATCAATGGGTGTGGTGGCAGGCCTGAGATTTGGAAGATCAAATCTTTTGAGTATGTCTGCAACATACTTTTCTTGGTTAATGAAGATTCCATCTCTTGTTTTTCTAACTTGAAGACCCAAAAAGAAGGTTAATTCTCCCATAGAACTCATTTGAAACTCCTTCTGCATAAGATCTTCAAATTCTTTCACCATAGACTTCTTTGTAGCTCCAAATATAATATCATCCACATATACTTGGACTAACATAATGTCTTTCTTATCCCTCTTGATGAACAAAGTCTTATCAATTGCTCCTCTCCTATAACCATGTTGTAATAGAAAATTTGAGAGTCTCTCATACCAAGCTCTGGGAGCTTGATGAAGGCCATATAGTGCCTTGATCACTTTGTAGACTTTGTTTGGATGTGCAGGATATTCAAAACCAGGAGGTTGTTTAACATAAACTTCCTCAGAAATTGTGCCATAAAGGAAAGCACTTTTAACATCCATTTGGTAGACAGGAAATCCCATGTATGATGCAAAGGCAAGAAATAACCTTATTGCCTCTATCCTTGCAACAGGAGCAAATACTTCATCATAATCCACTCCTTCTTCTTGGCGATATCCTTGTGCAACCAATCTAGCTTTATTTTTGATAACATTCCCTCTTTCATCTCTTTTGATTCTGAAAACCCATCTTGTACCAATGACTCTTTTGCCATCTGGTAAATCACATAATACCCAGACTTCTTGAAGCTTAAATTGTAGAAGCTCCTCTTGCATGGCTTCAACCAACTTTCATCTGCTAAAGCTTGAGCTACCGTTTTGGGTTCTTCTTGAGATAAAAAGCAAGCAAACAGGCATGTTTGTTGATCCTTGTGATTCATCCTGTTTTGTTTGTAAACAAAGCTAAGTAAAGCAGTATGTTGCTTAGAAAGCCCTTTAACTTTGTTCCTTGTAACCACTCCTGAAGAGGGTGATCCAATAATATTACTTTGAGGATGAGCTTTATGAACTCTCAATGTAGGAGTTGGTGGTACTGGAAGATCAGACTCCAAGTTAGTAAAATCAATGCCTTCATTGGAGAAAATACCTTCTGGAATAAGCTCATCATCAATTTCTTCTAATCCAGGAATGTTAGCATTAACTAAATCATCATCATCAACATTGGAATCATCAGCATTGTTCCAATTTGATTGCTCTAATACATCAGAAGTACTGTCAAAAGGATCAGCAGTACTTTGATCTAAAGTACTGTGGGCAGTATCTTGAAAGTTACTCTTTTTCTTTGCAGCCTCATAAGCCTTCCTTTGTTCATCTTCATAGGATTGTGCTATAGTTTCTTGAAAAAGCATCCTATTAAGTTCATCTTGTATGGCTTGATCTTCATCAGATACTGTATGAGTTGGCTGAGCAGTACTTTGTTCCTCAACAGTAACTTCATGTTCTTTGTCAGGAACTTCTTCTGGTGTAACATTGACTCCATGAACAATGTACTGTGAATCATCTTCTTTGTAATTAGCCTGATTCTCTTCTCTAACAGGGACATAATTCATAGATGGTGTGAGCTTGAGATCAAGATCAAACATCCAATCAGGACCTTTACCTTTCTGAGTTTCCTTATCTTCCAAAAATTCAACATGAAGACAATCTTGTACCTTTCTGGTATTCCTGTTATAAACTCTAAATCCTTTGCTATTTGTACAATAACCCAATAAATATCCTTCATCTGACTTACCATCAAATTTACCCAGAGAATCAATGGTATTTAGAATAGTCAGAGAGCAGCCAAAAGGTTTTAGAAAACGAATGTTTGGTTTCTTTCCCATGAGTAACTCATAAGGTGTCTTCATCTGAGGTTTAGTTACTGAAACTCTATTCAACACATAGCAAGCAGTACTTATGGCTTCAGCCCAAAAGAGAATAGGTAATTGGGAATCTGCAAGCATTGTTCTAGCTGCTTCTATCAAAGTCCTGTTCTTTCTTTCTGCAACACCATTCTGCTGTGGTGTTCTAGCAATGCTAAACTCTCTCTTGATCCCTTTCTTGGCACAGAATTCATCCATATGCTTGTTCTTGAATTCTGTTCCATTATCACATCTAATACCTCTTACTTTGAGTCTTAATTGATTTTCAAGGGCTACTATCAGGTCATGGATAGCATCAAAGGTTTCATCTTTGAATCCCAAGAAAAAGACCCAGCTAAATCTGCTACAATCATCTGTCACAACCAAGCAGTACTTCTTCTTGTTTAAACTTTCTACTGAGACTGGTCCAAACAGATCCATGTGTAGCAACTCCAAAGGTTCTCTAATATCTCTTTCCCCAAGCTTCTTACATGAAGCTTTATGTTGTTTACCCTTCTTGCAAGCCAAACATGAATGATCAGTCTTGAATGTTTTGGAAGGTAAACCTTTAACTAAATTTCCTTTGACCAGCTTGTTGATGTTCTTAAAATTAACATGACCTAGTCTTCTGTGCCACAGATGTGCTTCTTCCAATGATGCCTTTGCTACTAAACATGTTGCTCTTCCAGCAGAATTGAGACTCTTTAAGTCTAAACTGTATACATCATTGGTTCTTGGTACTCTCAATGTTACCAAGTGATCATCAACAAATTTGAACTCAGGGGAGAGAATGAGACATTCTGTATCAGTAAACAGAATTGGATACTTCTTGTCACAAATTTGAGATACTGACAATAGGTTGAACTTGAGCTCCTTTACATATCTAACATTCTCAAAATCAATACATCCAGCCTTGATTGTTCCTTTGCCAGTGATTCTTCCTCCATAATATGCCTTAAAATCTGACAGGATCTCCTTGTCCCCTGTCATGCTGCCAGAGCAACCACTATCAACAATAATATGATCTTTAAGCTCCTCCTCTGGGTTGCCCTGCACATTAAAGAAAAGGGTTAGTTTCTTTTAGGAACCCAAGCCATTACTGACTTGTGTTCCCCTTGTGGAGTGACATACTTGAATTCCTTCAGTATGTAATCTCCACTGGTTTTAAAGGCATGGTCAATGATTATTTGAGTTGGTCCCATGTCCTGTGTTGCAATATCAACAACACTCCCTGTTTCACCCTTATCTGATGAAAGTACTTCTTGTTCCCCATCAGTACTTTCTTTCTTAACCCAATTTCGTTTGACCTTAGGTTTCTCTGAGCTAGGTACTCTGCTTGAGGTGGAAGACCTTTTATATGAATTGAATCTCTTAGGTCTTCTATGTGAAAAAGTATGAGCAGTACCATGAGTGGGTGAAAACTTATCAGTCCTTTGAGAAGGTATTTCTTGAGACTTATCAGATTGTGAAGGTACTGGTGATTTGGAAAACATTCTTTTCTGGTGAGGGTACCTATAGTCTTTTGAGAAGTTACTATGGTTGACCCTATTTGAGTGATTCCAAACTGGTCTAGTCTCTCTTGGCTTATGGGTGGGAGGTCTATTCTTTGGAAACTGACTTAAGTATTCTGAGTGAAAGTCACAGTGCTTAATCAAGTGATCAGGACTATAGCATACATAACATAACTTTCTCTCCATATTCCCAAATCCTCTTCTATGATTAAAAGGTTTCCTGTAGTAAGCAGTATTTTGAAAAGTTTCTCTTGGAGGTACTGCTGAATGTCCAGCAGTACTTTGAAAAGTTTTTGGAGGTACTGCTTGTTTTTGAAAGGCTGTAGGAAACTTTTGATCATGACCCCTTTGAAAATCATTCTTAGGCTTCTCAGAACTAATCATTCTTAGGCTTCTCATGTGGAGTTTGTTAAAACTCCTTGGACCGTTTAGAGCACTAGGGTTAAACAATAACAAAGACAACAATCATGCACAGCGGAATAAGTAAAACATCTTTATTATTGAACAAGGTTTTTACTTTGTGATCTCTAATACTAACATTAATAATCATCTACAGCCCCAATTCTACTTGATCAAGGTAGAACATGTTACACGCCTTGTAACAGGGATCAAGGACTCGACCTTGAGGCTGAACTAACTAACTAACTAACTAAAACCCTAACCCTAGACGTTTATAACTTACGTCTAGGTTACACACACACACCTTTTTAGACGTCTACATTATGGAAGACCTTACTTCTTGAAACCCTATACCCTTGATCTCTTTATATAGAGAGATATTAGGGTTTACAAAATACTACGAGGGACTAATAAATAAATATTCTTTAACAAGCAAGTCCCTTGTCTTTTATTCTTCATTAATTGAAGAATTCTTCCTTGTCACTTCAGGTCCTTCTTGTTTTCACTCTTCTTGTTTTGTCTCATCAAATCTATAAGACCCAACAATCTTCCCCTATTTGATGATGACAAAACATACACGTTCTTGTACGAACTTCCCTAGACGAAGTAGAGAAGTTGAGATAATTAAATCTCGCCATGAATGAAACAAGTCTTGTCTTCCCCTTAAGCCATGCCATGCCACTCCAACATCTCTTCTAACATCTCTTCCCCTTTTTGTTATCAACAAATAGGGAATGTATGTAAATACGATCTTGACCACCATTAACCAGTACCACACTTCTAATCAAAGCCTTCCAATGTTTCAAATTGCCCTCCATGAAGAACACCAAAATGCTTACTAAAAATGAATCCAAAACAGTAGAAAACTCCAACTAGCAGTAGTAATAATGAACAACGGTAGTAAGAATCAAACACTTCCCCTTGAGTGGTGCATGTAGATGGTTAAACAATTAAACAATAAGCTTCCCCTGAAACTAATATGTTTACCATCTCTTGAATCTTCAATTCTGTAAGCTCCTTGTAATGATTACTGATGAAGAAAACCAAATATGACGAACTTGATGAAGAAGTTGAATTTCCCAAACCTTCGTCTTATATCTTGCACTATCCACGTCTCTATGTGACTCCAAACTTATCTTAGAAGTAGGCTACTAGGACCTCTTGATAAATCCTCAACTAATATGAGACACTGAGCACTACAATGTAACTCCTTTAAGTGATAGCAAATGTGAGCATTATGCACCCTATTTTATAGATCACACATCCTTGCTAGATTTACCAAGTCTTTGTCACCGCAATAACACAAACATAAGAACGCGCACCTGTGAAACTCAACTACAACATCAAATAGATAATATCCAATCGTCTTCTTCAAATAATCCCCAACGAGCCTTTAATCTTTCAAGAACATATACCAACTAACCATCTTGTGTGTGTGAAACTAATAACCTGTGTGTGTAATCTAACAAACTGCTCATAATTAGCATCTCGACTTCCCCTCACTGCTCGTAAATCATGCATTGTCTCCATAAATCATCTAAACACAGCAGTAGGTTAAACATACTCGTAACAGCAAAGTCAAAATTCAACAGCAGTACTTTCATAAAACTAGCAGTACTTTCAAAAAGCTAGCAGTACTTTGAACGAACAGCTGTACTTTAAACAAACAGTACCTTGGAGCAGCAGTACGTTGAACATAGCAGTACGTTGAACATAGATTGAGCAGTACGTTGTAGCAGCAGTATGTTCTTTGAGCAGTACTTTAAATCAATGGAGCAGTACTTTGAAACAAACAGCAGCATGTCGTCCCCACATCATAAATTTGTACGAGGTTTTGATATATCAAATCAACAGTTATCCCCACGCACAAACATCTCTGACCAATGACTTCACAAGCTATCACCGACTTTAGAAGAATTGACCAACCAGTAGCACGTTAACCTCAATTCAAAACAATTTCAGTAATATTTATCAAAACAACCGACCCATTATTCAAAATAATCTTTAACGAGCAGCATCTTGTGTTTCTTGCACCAAACGACAACTTTTCCCAACTGTATCGAACCATGTGATCTCAATTAATTCAGTACTAGGTAGAGATATTAATCGGATAAAGAATCATGTACTAACGATAATATCTTCAACTTTGCATAAAACGACACAACAGCAACTCACGTGATCGTTTCTCCAATCATAATAAATCACCGACCAATTCAATTTAAATTTATCACCAATCGCAGATCTTGTAAAAGACGACAAACAGCAGCTCTTATTGTATAGTAAACAACAGATCTTTGAAAGTTGAATTCGACACTTCACTAAAATAAATATTCTTCACATTACTCGAATAAAATATAACATCAGATCAATGTATCCGGATAAAGACAAATCTTCATACTGCTTTAACTGTACCACTTTTTCAAACTGTTTCTTATGATCAGTCCCACACCGACATGATCATTGGTACTGATAATCAAAATAATCCATGATCACAAGCGACAAATGGATGAAATCACAGAATATTAAAGCAGCCCCACAACGTCAATTGATAAATTAATTAAATCCTGCTCCAAATCTCTTAGAGGAATAAAAAAATAATAACCACGATGTCACTGACCAACAGTACGAGGATTGATAGCACTCATCATATACTAATCGACAACAGACATTAACACAGTCAACGAATTGGATTCTTTTATCGCCAATAAACACAGCAGTAAAAACAATAACTGCGATACCTTTAAACCTTTTTGCGATCTCCTTCTGTCGATACCAATGAACCTTGTAACATCCCTAGGTAACGAGCTCCCCAGGCTCTGATACCACATGTGGAGTTTGTTAAAACTCCTTGGACCGTTTAGAGCACTAGGGTTAAACAATAACAAAGACAACAATCATGCACAGCGGAATAAGTAAAACATCTTTATTATTGAACAAGGTTTTTACTTTGTGATCTCTAATACTAACATTAATAATCATCTACAGCCCCAATTCTACTTGATCAAGGTAGAACATGTTACACGCCTTGTAACAGGGATCAAGGACTCGACCTTGAGGCTGAACTAACTAACTAACTAACTAAAACCCTAACCCTAGACGTTTATAACTTACGTCTAGGTTACACACACACACCTTTTTAGACGTCTACATTATGGAAGACCTTACTTCTTGAAACCCTATACCCTTGATCTCTTTATATAGAGAGATATTAGGGTTTACAAAATACTACGAGGGACTAATAAATAAATATTCTTTAACAAGCAAGTCCCTTGTCTTTTATTCTTCATTAATTGAAGAATTCTTCCTTGTCACTTCAGGTCCTTCTTGTTTTCACTCTTCTTGTTTTGTCTCATCAAATCTATAAGACCCAACAATCTTCCCCTATTTGATGATGACAAAACATACACGTTCTTGTACGAACTTCCCTAGACGAAGTAGAGAAGTTGAGATAATTAAATCTCGCCATGAATGAAACAAGTCTTGTCTTCCCCTTAAGCCATGCCATGCCACTCCAACATCTCTTCTAACATCTCTTCCCCTTTTTGTTATCAACAAATAGGGAATGTATGTAAATACGATCTTGACCACCATTAACCAGTACCACACTTCTAATCAAAGCCTTCCAATGTTTCAAATTGCCCTCCATGAAGAACACCAAAATGCTTACTAAAAATGAATCCAAAACAGTAGAAAACTCCAACTAGCAGTAGTAATAATGAACAACGGTAGTAAGAATCAAACACTTCCCCTTGAGTGGTGCATGTAGATGGTTAAACAATTAAACAATAAGCTTCCCCTGAAACTAATATGTTTACCATCTCTTGAATCTTCAATTCTGTAAGCTCCTTGTAATGATTACTGATGAAGAAAACCAAATATGACAAACTTGATGAAGAAGTTGAATTTCCCAAACCTTCGTCTTATATCTTGCACTATCCACGTCTCTATGTGACTCCAAACTTATCTTAGAAGTAGGCTACTAGGACCTCTTGATAAATCCTCAACTAATATGAGACACTGAGCACTACAATGTAACTCCTTTAAGTGATAGCAAATGTGAGCATTATGCACCCTATTTTATAGATCACACATCCTTGCTAGATTTACCAAGTCTTTGTCACCGCAATAACACAAACATAAGAACGCGCACCTGTGAAACTCAACTACAACATCAAATAGATAATATCCAATCGTCTTCTTCAAATAATCCCCAACGAGCCTTTAATCTTTCAAGAACATAAACCAACTAACCATCTTGTGTGTGTGAAACTAATAACCTGTGTGTGTAATCTAACAAACTGCTCATAATTAGCATCTCGACTTCCCCTCACTGCTCGTAAATCATGCATTGTCTCCATAAATCATCTAAACACAGCAGTAGGTTAAACATACTCGTAGCAGCAGAGTCAAAATTCAACAGCAGTACTTTCATAAAACTAGCAGTACTTTCAAAAAGCTAGCAGTACTTTGAACGAACAGCTGTACTTTAAACAAACAGTACCTTGGAGCAGCAGTACGTTGAACATAGCAGTACGTTGAACATAGATTGAGCAGTACGTTGTAGCAGCAGTATGTTCTTTGAGCAGTACTTTAAATCAATGGAGCAGTACTTTGAAACAAACAGCAGCATGTCGTCCCCACATCATAAATTTGTACGAGGTTTTGATATATCAAATCAACAGTTATCCCCACGCACAAACATCTCTGACCAATGACTTCACAAGCTATCACCGACTTTAGAAGAATTGACCAACCAGTAGCACGTTAACCTCAATTCAAAATAATTTCAGTAATATTTATCAAAACAACCGACCCATTATTCAAAATAATCTTTAACGAGCAGCATCTTGTGTTTCTTGCACCAAACGACAACTTTTCCCAACTGTATCGAACCATGTGATCTCAATTAATTCAGAACTAGGTAGAGATATTAATCGGATAAAGAATCATGTACTAACGATAATATCTTCAACTTTGCATAAAACGACACAACAGCAACTCACGTGATCGTTTCTCCAATCATAATAAATCACCGACCAATTCAATTTAAATTTATCACCAATCGCAGATCTTGTAAAAGACGACAAACAGCAGCTCTTATTGTATAGTAAACAACAGATCTTTGAAAGTTGAATTCGACACTTCACTAAAATAAATATTCTTCACATTACTCGAATAAAATATAACATCAGATCAATGTATCCGGATAAAGACAAATCTTCATACTGCTTTAACTGTACCAATTTTTCAAACTGTTTCTTATGATCAGTCCCACACCGACATGATCATTGGTACTGATAATCAAAATAATCCATGATCACAAGCGACAAATGGATGAAATCACAGAATATTAAAGCAGCCCCACAACGTCAATTGATAAATTAATTAAATCCTGCTCCAAATCTCTTAGAGGAATAAAAAAATAATAACCACGATGTCACTGACCAACAGTACGAGGATTGATAGCACTCATCATATACTAATCGACAACAGACATTAACACAGTCAACGAATTGGATTCTTTTGTCGCCAATAAACACAGCAGTAAAAACAATAACTGCGATACCTTTAAACCTTTTTGCGATCTCCTTCTGTCGATACCAATGAACCTTGTAACATCCCTAGGTAATGAGCTCCCCAGGCTCTGATACCACATGTGGAGTTTGTTAAAACTCCTTGGACCGTTTAGAGCACTAGGGTTAAACAATAACAAAGACAACAATCATGCACAGCGGAATAAGTAAAACATCTTTATTATTGAACAAGGTTTTTACTTTGTGATCTCTAATACTAACATTAATAATCATCTACAGCCCCAATTCTACTTGATCAAGGTAGAACATGTTACACGCCTTGTAACAGGGATCAAGGACTCGACCTTGAGGCTGAACTAACTAACTAACTAACTAAAACCCTAACCCTAGACGTTTATAACTTACGTCTAGGTTACACACACACACCTTTTTAGACGTCTACATTATGGAAGACCTTACTTCTTGAAACCCTATACCCTTGATCTCTTTATATAGAGAGATATTAGGGTTTACAAAATACTACGAGGGACTAATAAACAAATATTCTTTAACAAGCAAGTCCCTTGTCTTTTATTCTTCATTAATTGAAGAATTCTTCCTTGTCACTTCAGGTCCTTCTTGTTTTCACTCTTCTTGTTTTGTCTCATCAAATCTATAAGACCCAACAACAAGATCAAGTCAATTCTGCTCCAGATGCGCCGCATCTCACTCTCGACATGCGCCGCATCTCTATCAAGATATCACCAGATACGATCCAAGATACAAGAGGACATGCGCCGCATCTAATCATGGAGTTACGCCGCATCTTCTGGCGGTGTACGAATATTCCTGAATATTATAATCTTGGACCCCACGCGAAGTTAAGTACATGCGCCGCATCTACTTAGTAGATGCGCCGCATCTTCCCTCAGACAGAAACTATAAATACCCCGTAGACCAGACGAATTAAAAAGTTCCGGAAAACCTAAAACCGAAGTTCGAACAGGAGAAACAAAGGACGAATTCAGTCAAGGAGGCAGCACAAGACACACCCAAATCAAAGATACAAGAGCTGTAAGAAGGTGCTGCATGTGTTTAATTCATTAAGTAGTTTTGTTTTATTGTGTTAGCAAACTTTAATTCATCAGGATTGGTGGCTTGTGTAATGTGAAAATGAAAGATTGCACTCCCTTTAATACTTGCTTTCCCATCAATTAAAGTTTATATGTTGATGTCTTTGGTTACTACTTATTAGTGCATTGATAACCTCTGTGTTTATTAGTGGCTTGCGGGCATTTGACTGCGAGACATAATGTGGCTCCCACGGTTATTACTAAACTGATCATTTAGGAATAACTTTTAGACATAAGTAATCATTAAGGGTTTACTCGCCGATAAGATTAGGACCAACGAGAAAGGGTTAACTACATACACTTCATATAAAGCTATCAATAAAACAAGTGACAATCTACTTAATCATAAGGACAGCCCTCTTATTGTCTCAAGTATTTATCTGTGTACGTGTGTGCTACTTGCTGATTCGTGCCTATTGGTTTATTTTATTATTTAATTGCAAACAAACCGTGCCAGTCTCTCAGGCTGAAACCCCCTTGCGTTAGGATATTAAAATACTGATTAGAATAACGAGATAATACGTTCCACTCTTAGTGATCGACACTCTACTTACCATTATCTTCATACTGACCGGGTACACTGCTCGTTAAGTGTGTGTGTTATTGATAAGTCGGCTAAATATAAATTTAAAACTTGAGTAGGCATTAAAACTGCTAAACCGCAACGACACATCACGCGCATCAAGTTTTTGGCGCCGCTGCCGGGGAGTGAATTGTTATTATCTGTTAATTTAATTAGTATTTTAATTAGGTTTTTTCTTTTTATTAGATTAATTGCATCATTGTACTATTTTGCATATTTGTTGTATTGTGTGTTAATTGTTTTCTTTTATTTTTGTGTGTTTATTTTCGTTTGTGTGTTTAATTTTTGTTTTTATTTTTCGTATTTTTCTGTTCTGCTATCGTTGTACTGTGCTAAATCAAACGATACGGCGCATCTGATCTCTCAGATACGGCGTATTGCGTTTAATTTTTAAAAAAATACAACGCGTTTAATTAATTCGATACGACGCATCTTTTCCCCAAGATACGGCGTATCTGTTTTTAATAAGAAAATTTTTCTAAGCGATAAAGTAATACGACGCATCTGCTTTTGCAGATACGGCGTATCTGTTTTTAATAAGAAAATTTTTTCTAAACGTTAACGCCATACGACGCATCTGCTTTAGCAGATACGGCGTATATATTATTTTAATTAAAAACAGTTTGCGAATTATTAAACAGATACGGCGTATCGATCTCTGTCGATACGGCGCATTTTACTGAATCAAAAATCTTTTATTTTTAAACGTAACGAAAATACGGCGCATTAACTTTCGTTAATACGACGCATTTAATTTTAATTAGATAAGTTGATTTTTGATTAATTAATTCGATACGGCGCATTCTTAAATTCTAAGCGGCGTATCTATTTTCTGAATAAAGTCTGATTTAATTTTAACATATTAAGATACGGCGTATCCAACTTTTTGGATACGGCGCATCGTCTGCAGATATCAGTAACTTTAATTTTTCGTATTCCGTTTTCGTTACTAATTATCTGATATATTACTTTCTCGAGCATACCCTACTGATATTTTTGTGTTGATTTCAGGAAGTGCATGACCAGGAGTTCTACGAAGAACTTGATTCAACCTTTCGAAGATCCTGAACGAGCCCTACATTCGCTTAAAAGGCTTTTCAACACAAGAAGCTTTGATCTTTCAAGTTCACTCGAGCTTGATTACTTTTCTGAAGAAAAAGAGGAAGTTGAAACAGAAACAATGGGCGAAAACACTACTATGGAGGAATACATGAACAATACCCGTGCTGATTACACTTCAGGAGTTGCTAGACCTAAGTTTGATGATAATTCAAAATTTGAGTTGAAGGGTCAGTTTCTCAAAGAGCTAAGAGAGAATGCTTTCAGTGGGACGGAACAAGAGGATGCTAATGAGCATGTTGAAAAGGTCCTGGAGATTGCAGATTTGTTTACTTCAGAAGGAGTCAATACCGATCAACTCATGCTAAGAATCTTTCCAATCTCACTAAAAGGAGCTGCTAACGAGTGGCTAAGGAATGAACCTGCTAGTTCAATCACTACATGGGAAGGTTTGAAGAGCAAATTCCTGAAGAGATATTGTCCACCTGCTAAGATTGCTAAAAAGATGGAGGCTATCAATAGTTTCAAGCAAGAGCCTGATGAAACCCTTTATCAAGCTTGGGAACGGTTTAAAGATTTATTGATAAAATGTCCTCAACACTATCTAACCCCTATGCAGGAAATAATATTGTTTTATCAAGGATTGGACGTGCCTACAAGACAGATTTTGGATGCTAAGGGAGTTGTACCTCAAATGAGTGCAACCAATGCTAGGAAAGCAATCCAAGATGCTGCTGATCATTCCCAAAAATGGCACGATGGGACCTCTACTAGATCTAAGAGCAGCACTAATTTTGACGGGATTGCTGCTATTCAAGCTCAATTGGATAAAATTAGTAGAGAGATGAAGAAGCGAGATGAAAGAGCATATGCTGCCCAAGTTGGATGTGAAAAGTGCGAAGGACCTCACTACACTAAAGATTGCCCGAACAAGAATGAAAGTGAGACATTTGAAGAAGCATATTACACCCAATTTGGACAACCATTCCGACCTTCAGGAAGATTTAGGGAAGCTAGTCCGGGATTCTATCAAAAGAACAACTTCAATCTCGCTTATCAAGAAAGGAGGCAGACTTTAGACGATACTTTAAAGCAAATTATGGCCGATGCTGCTAAAAGACATGAAGAGAATACTGCTATGATCAAAGAAATTCGAGCTTCAACGGACACTACTACAAGAAATCAAGGAGCTTCGATCAAAGCATTGGAACAACAAATTGGTCAAATGAGCAAAGTTCTTCAAGAAAGGGGATATGGAAGTTTACCGAGCTCAACTGAAACCAACCCAAGAGATCATGTCAAGGCCATAAGCACCACTGAAGAAGTCACTCCTAATATACCTAGAAGATCGATGAATGGTAATGATGGTGCAAGACCCGAATTTTTCTTTAATTCTTCAATCAGTTTAAGGAGACTACTAAAAGAAAAGACAAAGATTGAAGAGGAGATCAAGGCAACAATGAAAGAAGAGAGCTCTGCAACCGACTTAAATGCCTTGCCTCATAAAGAAAGAGACCCAGGAAGTTTTACTCTACCTTGTTCTATTAATAATATATCTTTCAATAATGTGTTAGCTGACTTAGGAGCTAGTGTTAGTGTTATGCCTCTTAAGACATTCGCTACCCTAGGACTAGGAAAATTAGCACCAACTAAATTACTTATTGAATTGGCTGATAAAACGGTAAAACGACCTGAAGGGATTGCTAATAATGTGCTAGTTAAGATTGAGCAGTTTATTTTTCCCGTAGACTTTGTTATACTAGACATGCCCGAGGATGTTAAGATTCCTTTAATCCTCGGAAGACCTTTCTTGTCTACTGCCCATGCTAAGATTGATGTGTTTAAAAGAAAAATCTCATTAAGGGTAGGGAATAATAAACTAGTCTATAAGTGCCAAGATCCGGTTAAAAGCATAATTAGAGGTGTTTATGTGCTAGGATTAAGAGAGCGTATGGACCTCGATCTTGAAGCTAGACTTATGGGAGAAACATTGATTCAAAACAACTCAACTAATCCTAATCATGAGAACTTTGAGGAATTCATTGACCTTAATGTACCCACAGAACTTAGACGCAATGTTGTTAATGATTCTGATGATGAGTGGTATGATTGTGTAGTAATTAATAAACGTAGGAGAGTAGTTGAGAAAACGAATTTGAACAATGATGTGTTTATTGAACTACCACCCCACCTTGCTTATTTGTGCCTATATGATAATAAGAATTTCCCGTCTATCATTTTGTCATCTCTGCCCGAAAGGGACAGGACTTTGTTCATACAGATAATGAAGAAGAACGGCGTGGAAATTAAGGACGGGCAAGGAGTGTTCACTATTACTGAATTGGCGATGAAGGAGCGCGATGTTTCCGACTCCTTCAATGATCGATATTAAAGAGCTGAACGTGAGTCTAACTTGAAGACTCTGGAATAAAGACAAGTGCTTACCGGGAGACAACCCGGAATTATCTTTTATTCTGTTTTCTGTGTCGAGTCAGTCAGGCCCGCATGAGGATACGGCGCATCTCAATTCTGAGATGCGACGCATCTCCTGCAATGGTCATATCTTATTTTATTTTTTCTGCATTTTTATTTTCGACTTTAAAACTCTTTATCAGTTTATTTTTAATGCGGCGCATCCCTGGTTAAGGATGCGGCGCATCTTTATTCTGATCCGTATTTATTCCAGGCTCGATACGGCGTATCTTCTTCAATAAGATACGGCGCATCGACTGACCTGATGATTTTCAGTTTTAATTTTTAAGTTTTATTTTTCCTAACTACTAATGTATTATGCAAGTTTGAACCTTTCTTATCTTAGGTGTGTTTTAAAGTGTTGGTGGTATTATAGTTTCCTGGATTTCCTGTGGATACATCAAGTAAGAAGCTTTAACGTTCTAATCTACAAGAAGTTGATTTTTGCTCTTATACAAATGGAGGATCATACCGAGCAAATCTCAGGGGAGTTTTTCTGTTCTAATTCTTTTATTTTCCAGTTTTTAACCTTTTATACAAACAACGAGGACGTTGTTTAACTTAAGTGGGGGGATTGGAGAATTAGAACACTTAACAATTACTTGTCCTAAACTTTTTCAAAAATTATGCTTAAAATGTGCTTAATATATCAAACTTAAAAATTTTTTAGCATGTTTTTGTTTAAGATCTAAGTTGCATAACTGCACACATGACGTTATTTTCAAAAATTGTGATTTTTCAAAATTCACAAATCTATGAGTGTGCCGGTGACTTGTAAACTTTAGAACTTGGCTTGTATACTATTCGAGACCACCATAATAAGTATTATTTATATAATTGGAGTGACTTGTCTAACTTGGTAAAATTCTAGGATTACACCCAAATAGCCTATTATTTGTTATGTGTTATTAACTAACTACACTGGTTAGTTAACCCCCGTATAAACCCTTTTGTTACTCTCATTTTTAGAGTAAGATACCCCTAGAAAAACCCTCAGAGCCATTCCTTTCGTTTCTTACACCTATGTTTAAAATGTTTCGTTACACCCTTACACCTTAGCCTACCCTGTAGATTAGAATCTGTGGTTGGTTTATTGCTATAGGCAAAGTGTGTTTCCTTACATTACCTGTGTTCGCGTGCGTAATTCATTATCTATGGTTAGGTCGGAAAATTGCACAATGCAATTGGAGTGAAAGTAAATATTGTATATTTTGGAGTTTATTTTTCGTGTGTTTACTACTTTCACTATTAACATTATTTCTGAAGTCATGAAAAGTATGGAAAAATTATCCGGAAAGAAAGTTATAGTGATGTGGTGAAATTTTACACATCTATGTTTATGTTTAAAAAAAAAAAAAAAAAAAAAAAAAAAAAAAAAAAAAAAAAAAAAATCGAAAAAATGAGAAAAGAAAAAGAAAGAAAGAAAAGTTGGAAGTTAGTTTTAACCAACATATGTAAAGTTATGTAAGTGGTCGATATCACCACTATTTGTTTGTACTATATCTATGGATTGAATGGGAATTGGCAGTTATGGGAACGCCAATTAAGGTTTATTCTTTGATTAAGATCTTGTTGAGTATAATTCGTGTCTACCTAAAGCGTGTGTTTCAAGTGTTAAAGCATGAGTTATTCGATGATATGAGTCTTATTCATGGGATGGTTGGGATAGTGATTAACCACACTTAGGATTTTAATTTATTTGTTTTGTTTATTTTTATTTTTGCACCAATTTATATCCCAAATGTTATCCATGCCCTTTATTATTCTTTATCCAACCAAAACCTTGATTTATTGAGATTAGGGATTTGAGCAATCTTAAGTATCGTAGTCGTGGATTCGGCTATGTATTTATGATTTTGTCGCCCTTTTTGATATATTATTATTGGTGAAGTTTGGACCTATCTTTAGCCTATTCGAGTTAAGGATTTGAGCAATTGCAAGTATCGTGTTCGTGGATTCGATCATGTATTTGTGATTTTGTCGCCTTTTCTGGAATTTGAGATCGATAGTGAAAGAGAATAATTAACCCTTAAGCCTAAAAACCCTTTTTACCGCTTTAGACTTGTTACTCCTTAGCTTTAGTAGGTGGAGATGTGTATACTTGCCAAGCTTATGATAGAATATTCGTCGCGACTGGACAGTTAAACAATTAGATTTGATTTTATCGACTTATTTTATTATACTTCTAATTCGTTAAAGTGTTTAGTTGTGTGATTATGAAATGAACGAATGCATGCTTAAATATAAAAATAAATCCTAACATCTTTTAGGATACATTTTCATAAAAGAAATTCTAAGGTTTACTTGGGGACAAGTAAAGTTCAAGTGGGGGGATATTTGATGAACTCAAATAAGTACATTTTATTACTATCATTTATCCTATTAATTTGACTTGTTTTACTATATTATGTATGAGGATTGATACTTAATCATTTACTTTTGTAATTCTCAGGTAAAAACAAGCATTTGGTGAAACTTAGCGATTTTTGACTAATTATGGAGCAAAACGTGCATAAAGTTGAAGGTCTACTGACATGGACAAGATCAAGTCAATTCTGCTCCAGATGCGCCGCATCTCACTCTCGACATGCGCCGCATCTCTATCAAGATATCACCAGATACGATCCAAGATACAAGAGGACATGCGCCGCATCTAATCATGGAGTTACGCCGCATCTTCTGGCGGTGTACGAATATTCCTGAATATTATAATCTTGGACCCCACGCGAAGTTAAGTACATGCGCCGCATCTACTTAGTAGATGCGCCGCATCTTCCCTCAGACAGAAACTATAAATACCCCGTAGACCAGACGAATTAAAAAGTTCCGGAAAACCTAAAACCGAAGTTCGAACAGGAGAAACAAAGGACGAATTCAGTCAAGGAGGCAGCACAAGACACACCCAAATCAAAGATACAAGAGCTGTAAGAAGGTGCTGCATGTGTTTTAATTCATTAAGTAGTTTTGTTTTATTGTGTTAGCAAACTTTAATTCATCAGGATTGGTGGCTTGTGTAATGTGACAACGAAAGATTGCACTCCCTTTAATACTTGCTTTCCCATCAATTAAAGTTTATATGTTGATGTCTTTGGTTACTACTTATTAGTGCATTGATAACCTCTGTGTTTATTAGTGGCTTGCGGGCATTTGACTGCGGGACATAATGTGGCTCCCACGGTTATTACTAAACTGATCATTTAGGAATAACTTTTAGACATAAGTAATCATTAAGGGTTTACTCGCCGATAAGATTAGGACCAACGAGAAAGGGTTAACTACATACACTTCATATAAAGCTATCAATAAAACAAGTGACAATCTACTTAATCATAAGGACAGCCCTCTTATTGTCTCAAGTATTTATCTGTGTACGTGTGTGCTACTTGCTGATTCGTGCCTATTGGTTTATTTTATTATTTAATTGCAAACAAACCGTGCCAGTCTCTCAGGCTGAAACCCCCTTGCGTTTAGGATATTAAAATACTGATTAGAATAACGAGATAATATGTTCCACTCTTAGTGATCGACACTCTACTTACCATTATCTTCATACTGACCGGGTACACTGCTCGTTAAGTATGTGTGTTATTGATAAGTCGGCTAAATATAAATTTAAAACTTGAGTAGGCATTAAAACTGCTAAACCGCAACGACACATCACGCGCATCACTTTCGTTTTGAATTTTGTGAGACACGTACATGTTATGTTGTGATGATTTTTAGTTCCAAGGCCATTCCACATAATACGTATATAATTAAGCATTTTAATACGTTCGTTCGAATAAAAAAGGAAAGAAAAGTGCATGGAACGAATCTAAATGAAATCATGAGATGAACTTGTAAAACTTACAAAGATGATGAGAAAGAAAGGGGTACGAGAGGTATAGGCAGAAAACGCAAAACCCAATTCCAACACCAATGTATAACGACTCAAAGGTACCCCATTCGACTTGATATCTTCAAACCGATCAATGCTTGGCTCTTTCAATACTTCAAAGCTTTTCAAACATGAGTGTAAATGATATCAATGTGTTGTTGATCGGTCCCAAACGGTCAACTAATATAGGCCAAGTAAATGGTCAACAAGAGTCAAACAGCTTAAGGACACAATACAATTTACCAAAGGATTTTCGTGTTTCCTCGGGTCGTTAAGTCCCAACGAGGTGTGTAAACTGTAATAAAACGAATTTGTGATCGGGTGAAATTGAACGGGAAAAAAGGGTTTTGATTTATTTACACTAAGGAATATAAAAGGGAATAGATTAAATAAGCTATAAGAACGGTTACGTGAAAGTAAATGACTTAGAAACGTTTTTAAAACTTAAAAACGTACGTTTAAATAAAATTACGTAAACGTACAAAATAAAACGTGGGTTCTGACCAATATAAATCCCACGGATGTGAAAATTATATTTTTAGAATCCAAATGATAAAAGAAAATTTTAGGAAAAATAAAAATATTTATTTGACTATTTATTTAATTATTATTAATTAATTATACTATTTAAATACTCTTTTTTTTTTAAACTAATAAATACTAAATGATATGAGAAAAATCTAAAACTTTTTTATAGAAATATTAAATAAGTACAGGAAGCTAGGAAAAAATAAAAATGAAAAGTGCTTAATGAAAAAGCTCAAAATAAGCCAAATGGCTTAAATAGAAGCTATCACTTTTTTTATGTTGTTGATTTTCTGATTTTCTTTTTACAAAACTATTTATATACTGATAATAACAAACTTTAATGAAGACAATATTATTAAAACTTAAAAATAAGCAGTTTGGAAGCTTATGAGCTTAACAGTTGAGCTTTTGAGCTAGAAAGTGGATTTCAAGCTTAAATAAGCTCACAACAAGCTAACAAGCTGGAAACAAAGGAAAAATAGGATTAACACAAGTTAAGGAACTGGAAATGAGCTAAATGGCACAAAGGACTTCACTGATATGCTTGAAATAAGCAAATAAGCAAATCCAAATACCACTGAGTGACCAGCAGGCCTACAGAAATCTTTAAGGGCAATTTCAGCTTATGAAATAAGCTGATAAGCACAATGTAAGGACTGAGGTAGCAAGCTGGGTTGGTGGGCTTTCCAAAAAGCCAAGACTCACACTGTGGGGACCACAAATGAGCTTATGAAGGGCTTATGAGAAGGCTGAAATACACTGATTACTCAGTGTATACTGAGAAATGGGACGACTTAAAAGCCACTAGCAGGCTTATTAAATAAGCTGCAAAGCCAAAAATAAGCTCTGATCCTTTGAGCTGGATAGGTTGGCTTTTCAAAAAACCAAAATACACAAGCTTAAGATCACCAGAGAGCTTTTAAGGGGCTTATGAAAAAGGCTCAATTACACTGATTACTCAGTGTAGTGAGTGGTTTTTGAGAAAATATAGAAGCATAATAAGCAGTTAAATAAGCAGTACAAGGAAAAGTGAAAGCATTCAAATCAAGCTAGCCAGAAAGGGCTTTCTAAATCAACAAGTCACACAAGCTAATTATAAATAATGAAGATTATGCAAGCTTATGAAAAAACTATCTAGACTGATGCACAGGGCATTTTTCAGAAATAGTACTAAATGGAAGCTATCAAATAAGCAGTTTAACTAAATTAATAAAAATAACTAAAAATAGTCTAGTGAATATGACCAGCTAAATATCAATATCCCAAAAGATGACAAGCTAAAACCTATTATTAAGATCTAGAGAAAATTAACAAATTTAATCAAAAACTGACAACTAGGAGTTTGACTTTTTAAGTTAAACTGAATAGTTGACTAATATGAACTTAGGATTGATTCTACTTACTGATTATGTTATATTACGCTAAATAGAGATGAAATTAAGCTAGATTACCTAGTAATGAAAAACTGTGATGAAATTTGCACTCCAAAATCCTAACAGTGAACTAGCAATTTGAGATTAAAAGCTATTTTGACTATTTCTCAAACAAGGATTGTATTTTAGGGTTGCTCTGAGCTTAAATAACCTTAAGTGATGTATGTAAGCCAAAGTTAACAAAAATATACCTTATGTCACAGCCTACACAGTTAAAACAAACACCTCTGTTGCAACAGTTACACTAGGCTTTCAAAGGAAATTACTTATTAAAACCTTAACACTGATTCCAACCTTCATTTTATGATTATAACAGTCCATAAAAGCATAAAAGATCAGCAATACAAGCATGAAACACAGACATGAACCATATGCAATTTCAACTGTGAAATTTAGATAATAAGCAACAAACTTATTCTAATGAACAACCTAGCAATCTTAAGCACTAAAACAACTTAAGTACACATAATAAGCATAAAAATCAAAGATAAGCAACAAATATGATCATCCACAGTAATATGCTAATAATGTAGAAATTAGCTTACAAATGGAATCCAGCTGAAAACCAAGTACCAAGGACCAATTAACTCTCCTATAGGCTTACCACTAAGCCTCTAACCCAGGGCAATCCATAATTCACCCTGCTCCAGCTTCTTGATCATGGCATTCTTCATCTTTGATTTTTCACTCATTTTTTGTATCACTTTTGTATTTTTGAGTTATATACCTACAACTGATTTTAAAGTTTCTAATAGCTTACACAAGCTATATGAGGAGCTTACATGAGCTTATGAGTCCACAAGCAACATTCATAACAACACTAAAGATAACTTGAAATTTTGAAGTAAAATACATAAACTTGGAATTCGAACTTAGAAACTGAAATTGATTATCAAAAGAGATTCACATACACTGAAGAACACTAACAAAGTACTTGAAAGAGAAAGCTAACACTAGAACTTGAACAATAACTTAAGTCGACATAAGCTAAATTAAAATTACACTAGATATCTATCCACATTGCTCCTTAGCTGCTTTATAATGATCTTTAGCACTTCCAGGTGTCCTCTGAAACTATCCCACTTCATTTTAGCCCTTGGATCCTCTACATTCATCAAAACCACACATGTGGCATTTTGGCGCCAAAAAGTATAAAATCAGATATGGGTAGTTTTGAAGCAATTAAAGAAAAATGGAGGTTTGTGGAGGTGTAGGGGACAATTTAGATAGTAGGTTATGGAGTGGGAGTGAGGTGTAAAGTAAAAACCAGGTTTGTGAGTGTTACAGTGGAGTGTGAAGGGTGGGGAAGCATTAAATGCTTAGTGGGTGTATAAGAGGAGGGGGGATGAGCTGGAGTGTAGTATAGGCAGTGAGGTGGAAAGGTGGTGGTGGTTTTGGAGTTGGTAATGGGGCAGTGATGATTTTGGAGGTTGTGAGGGAGAGGGAAAGGGTGAATAGGGAAGGTGGGTTTGACCGGGGGTTTGACCTGGTTTTATAAATAAGGGGAGTGGGTCGGGCTCATTTAGGGTGTTGGGTTTGTATATATAAGGGTCCGGTTTGGTTTGTAGAAATTTAAACCCAAGGACCAAAATTGTATTTTCTGAATTCTTGAAGGGTTGAAACTGTAATTTCACCAAAGTTATCAAAAGGACCATTTATGCCAAGTTTCAGTTCCCCAAGGACTTAAGATGTTAAATTTCAATGTTTAAAACCCGGGGGAATTTGTTTTGCCATTTTTGAAACTTTAGGGACCAAAACTGCCAATTATGCAAACTTTGTTCGTTTTTCAACTTTTTCAATCCTTTTGCACATGAAACAGATAAAAACACAATCCAAGGATATTTTCTGTATTTTGAAGTATTTCTGAGTGTTTTTAAACTATTGCTAGTCCCTAGCAATCCTTTTTGAAAATTTAATGGATTTTTCTCTTTACCAGATGCCATTACTTCTGGAGTAGCCAATGTTTTAGTACGTGATACTTTGGTACAATGATAACCAAATGATTTTAAGCAAATCATCAGCTGTCAACGGATTTGACTTGTCTTTACCAGAAGTCGTTTGCTTCTGGACTAGCCAACTCTTAGATAACATACAGTTATTATCTTTGGTGAGCTGATTACCAATCATGTTTTTCCACTGCCTTTACCACAAGCCATAACCTTGCGGGCTAGCCAACTCTTCACTAATAAAGATATGGGGAGTTGAATACCATACAATTTTTGGGCAAATTGTAAGCCATAAATGGATTTGAGACATCTTTACCAATAGCCATTTGCTCTCGGATTAGCCAATCCTTATGTGGGTTAGACATGGCGGACTGATAACCATTTATTGCGTTCTAAGTGAGAAAAAAAAAATTAAAATTTTGGCCAAAATGGGGGTACTAGATGGTACATATGATCAAATTCGCTAGAATTCGATTTGAGACATCTTTACCAAGAGCCGTTTGCTCTCGGATTAGCCAATCCTTATGTGGGTTAGACATGGCGGACTGATAACCATTTATTGCGTTCTAGGTGAGAAAAAAAAATTAAAATTTTGGCCAAAATGGGGGTACTAGATGGTACATATGATCAAATTCGCTAGAATTCCCCCCCCCCCACACTTAGAACTGAATATTGCCCTCAATATTCAAAGTACCGGTTGTTAAACCAACACTTAGAACGTGAAAAAGGTAATACTAATAGCCATTATTTTATATATACACATGTTTTTTTTTTCAAACATAGAAATGTACATATATACAACATGTGGGGCATCCCCCCACACTTGGGTGTTAGAAAAGAGAAAGAAGTCAGAGACATGGGTGAAAACCCATGTTGTGCTAATATTTTTGTTCACCGAGTCACTAGCTTGACTCGACCCCGCATTCATTGGTTCATGGGGAAAGTTTGAAGATCCGGGACAACCATAAGTGGTATGTCCTCTCCAAAGTAGTGCTTTAACCGATGGCCATTCACTTTAAAATTTGGACCGTCATTTTGAGATAACTCAACGGTACCATATGGATAAACCTTTGTAATAGTGAATGGACCAGACCAACGGGATTTGAGTTTTCCCGAGAAAATCTTCAATCTTGAATTGAAAAGAAGAACTCGATCACCAACGTTGAAAACGCGGTTCTTGATTTTAGAGTCATGAATCTTCTTTGTCTTTTCTTTATAGATCAAAGAGTTCTCATAAGCTTGATCACGTAGTTCATTTAATTCATTCATTTGAACTTTACGGTGATCACCCGCATTTGGAGGTCAAAGTGGGCATGTTTCAAGGCCCAGTAGGCTTTGTGCTCTAGTTCGGTCGGAAGATGACATGCCTTTTCGTACACAAGCTTGTAAGGTGTACACCCGATGGGTGTTTTGTAAGCTGTACGAAAGGCCCATAGTGCATCATCCAATTTATCCGACCAGGATGCACGATTTTCTCCTACAGTCCGTTCCAAGATTCTTTTAATACCCCGATTTGAAACTTCTACTTGTCCACTTGTTTGTGGGTGATACACAGTAGAAAGACGGTGAGTTACACCATACTTTTGCATGACTTTATCAAACTTGTCATTGCAAAAATGTGTACCACGATCACTGATTATAGCACGTGGAGTTCCAAAACGGGCAAAAAGAGCTTTCAGGAATGTTACAACAACTCGGGCATCATTGGTGGGTAAAGCTTTCGCTTCAACCCATTTTGACAAATAGTCAACAGCCACGAGGATGTATTTATTTCCTCGAGATGATGGAAATGGCCCCATAAAGTCAATGCCCCAGACATCAAAGATTTCACAAACTTGAATAGCATTTTGTGGCATTTCATTTCATTGTGAAATGTTTCCGTGACGCTGACAAGCGTCACAAGTTTTGATGAGATCATGGGCATCCTTATAGATTGTGGGCCAATAAAACCCGGAATCAAACACCTTTTTGGCGGTGTAGTTTGGACTATGATGGCCCCCAGTGGGTCCAGCATGGCAAGCTTTGAGAATGTCAATAGCTTCCTGTCCATAAACACACCGTCGGATGACTTGATCCGCACAGATTTTGAATAAGTAGGGGTCGTCCCAGAAGTAATGTTTAACATCCTTGAAGAATTTATTCTTCTGTTGGGTCGACATCCCTTTCACTATGAAGTTACCCGCATGGTAATTTGCGAAGTCAGCAAACCATGGGGTAGTAGAATCTCCACGAAAAGCAACCGCATTGAGAGTCTCGAGAGGAAATGTTTCATTTATTTCCTTTTTCTCGAAAACATCTTTGTGTGGGTTCTCTAATCGGGATAGATGATCAACAGCTAGGTTCTCAGCTCTCTTTTTATCACGTATAATGATATCAAATTCTTGTAGGAGGAGAACCCAACGGAGCAATCTCGGCTTTGCATCTTGTTTTGCAAAGAGATATTTGAGAGCCGAGTGATCCGTATACACTACACATTTTGTTAAGATCAAATATGGCCGAAACTTCTCAAAGGCATACACCACAGCTAATAATTCTTTTTCTGTAGTGGTGTAATGAGTTTGAGCTTCAGTCATAGTTTTACTTGCGTAGTGGATAGGCTAAAAGTGTTTGGCTTTTCGTTGCCCCAAGACCGCACCTATGGCAAAGTCACTTGCATCGCACATAAGTTCAAAAGGTAAATCCCAGTCGGGGGCAACTAGAATGGGTGCTTCAGTAAGCTTTTTCTTTAATGTTTCAAAAGCTTCGATGCACTCGGGTGAGAAGATAAAAGGAGCATCCTTTTCAAGGAGATGAGTCATAGGCCGGGCGATTTTAGAAAAATCTTTTATGAATCTACGATAGAAACCGGCATGACCCAGAAAACTCCTAATACCTTTGACGGTAGTGGGATGAGGCAATTTAGCAATGACATCAACTTTAGCTTTGTCAACCTCAATCCCGTTCTTTGATATCTTATGGCCGAGGACAATGCCCTCTTTGACCATAAAATGACTCTTCTCCCAATTTAGACAAAGATTGGTGTCTTTACACCGTTTCAACATGTTTTCTAAATGGGAGAGACATGTTTTGAATGAATCCCCAATGACCGAGAAGTCATCCATAAAGACCTCCATAGTTTTCCCGATCATATCGGTAAATATGGCCATCATACACCTCTGGAACGTGCTTGGAGCATTACATAAGCCGAAAGGTATACGTTTATAAGCAAAGGTTCCATAAGGGCACGTGAAGGTAGTCTTTTCTTGATCTTGTGGATCAATGGGGATTTGAAAGTAACCTGAGAAACCGTCAAGGAAACAATAGTACTCGTTTCCCGCTAATCTCTCAAGCATCTGATCCATGAAGGGTAGAGGAAAATGGTCTTTACGGGTGGCATCATTTAACTTACGATAGTCAATGCAAACACGCCACCCCGTAACCAATCGAGTTGGAATCAACTCATTTTCATCATTTGTGACAACAGTTATGCCACCCTTTTTTGGAACACAGTGAATAGGACTAACCCAAGGACTATCAGAGATGGGATAAATCAATCCTGCATCTAGAAGTTTGAGAACCTCTTGTTTGATAACATCATGGATTTTAGGATTCACCCTTCTTTGGTGTTGGACTGCTGGTTTAAAGTCATCTTCCATTAAAATTTTGTGAGTACAAAATTCAGTGTTGATACCCTTTATGTCGGAGAGTTTCCATGTAATGGTTTGCTTGTGTGACTTCAAGACCTTTATTAGAGCAGTCTTTTCCTCATCACTTAAATCTTTAGCAATAATGACGGGTAATTTATCATCACCTTCCAAAAATGCGTACTCAAGAGGAGGTGGTAAGTCTTTGAGTTCGACCTCAGGAAATTCATCGGTTTTCTCAACTGATTTGATTTCCTCATTATGAAGTTCAACGGGAGGGAGTGGAGGAGAATTGTCCTGATTCAACAATTTCTCAAGAAGAAGAATATCTCCCTCCAGATCAATCTCAGCGTTATCAATCCCTTCTAGAAATGAATCACACTTGAGAAAAGCCTCGATCTCTTCCAAAATGAAATCACTTCCCTCAAATAGAGTGAGAGAAGGGGAAGAGTCGGAAATGATAGGTAGAGAAGATGTGGTGGGATCCCCACTCACAGAATTATGAGAATAACCAAGAAATTCTTGAGAGTACTCCTCTGAAGCAATATCAATGACATCGATTCGGTTAACCGATTTAGAATCATAATTTGAGGAGTACCTCGAAGTTTGATCGAGGTTAAAGGTAACAGCTTCATTACCCACACGTAATGTGATTTCATGCTCAAATACATTAATGAGAGCATGGCTCGTTCTTAGGAATCCTCTTCCAAGAATGAGAGGAACCCTAGGATCAGCATCGAAATCAACAACACAAAGTCAGCTGGAAAATGGAACTTTCCTACTTTCACAAATACGTCCTCAGCAATGCCAAGTGGACGAGATATTGAACGATCTGCAAGCTCAAGAGTCATGCAGGTAGGAGTAAGTTCAGGAAGAGAAAGTTTCTTCCATACTGATTTAGGCATCAGGTTGATGCTTGCACCAAGATCGGCCAAGGCATAGCATTCAACCATTCCTGGAAAGACACAAGGTATTAGAAATCTTCCAGGATCTCCAAGCTTCTCGGGAAGCTTTTTCAAGATAACTGCTGAGCTGTTCTCATTTAATGGAGTTTTTGCCATTTCAAACAGTTTTTCCTTGTTGCTTAACAAGTGTTTGATTGTGGATGCAAACTTGGGCATCAGAATGATAGCATCCGCAAAGCTTATGTCAAAATGTAATTCTTGAAAGATTTGAAAGAATTTATCCATTTGTTGACTAGCCTTTTCGCGGAGCTTTTGCTCATTTAAACGTGATGGGTAGGGAATAGAAGGTTTGGATTTAGGGTTTTCAACCGAGGTTTCAGGAGGTTCAAAGACAACTCGTGGTTTTGGTTTGGTTTTCGGGACAACTTGAGGTTGGACGTTTTCGGTACCTTCGTTATTAGTAGGAAGTACCTTGTCCTTAGTCACCTCAGGTTCACTATCCACTACCTTGGGAGGAGAAGAAGAAGAAGTGGTAGTAGAAATAGTGGGTCCATCATATGAAGCACCACTACGGGTTGTGATCGGCTTAACATCGCCCTTCGGGTTAGCGATCGTGTTGCTCAGAAGTTTTCCTGAGCCCGAAGGTTGATCATTTAAAGATTTTTTAATCTCAGAGATCTGGCTGACAAACAACCTGTTTGTGTCCTCTTGAGCTTTCATTAATTGCCTCAATAACTCATCAGATGATGGTTGTGGGGCTGGAATGGCTTGAGGTTGATTAGGGAAATTTTGGATTCGGTTATTTTGATTATAACCTTGATGTTGAAAATTCCCTTGATTTGGATTACCATTTCCCTGAAAATGATTTCCCTGGTTGGAATTGTTTCGATTAAAGTTTCCTTGGTGTTGGAAACCTTGATTTTGTCTAGAATTGAAATTCCCTTGGTTTTGATAACCTTGGTTCATTCGAGGTTGGTTTTGGTTTCGGTTTTGCAAATTCTGGTTCTGATTGAAACCGGGTGGTCCTTGGTAGGTGTTAGCTCGGTAACTTGGTTCCAATTGAGGACGGTATTAATTACCTCCCTGATTTGAAGTACCAGCTATAGCATTAGCTTCAAAAGGACTACCATCGGTGGCAGTACAGTTGTAGTATGCGTGAGGGCCACCACAAGTAACACAAACTTCCACTTTCTTCACTTCAGCATGTGAAGGATTTTGTGTGAAAGTGACTTTCTTTTGGTTTGAGAGAACCAAAGCTTGAATAGCGTCCGTGAGCTTGTCAATCTTAGCATCGGTGCTATAAGTACTCACAGGAGATGAAGTAGAAGGACCAGTACTAGCCTGAGAATGATATGGCTTTGTTCGTGCAGTACGGACCTTAGACTTATTTTCAATAATCGCTAAAGCTTCTTTGGTGGTTTTGCTCAAAAAGTTACCTCCTGCGGAGGCATTGAGAGAATCTTGGTCAGATTGGCTCACACCATTATAGAAAGTGTCGATTTGCATCAACTCGGTGAAACCATGATGAGGACATTTACGAAGCAATTCTTTGAAACGATCCCACGCATCACTAAACGATTCATCAAATCTTTGTGTGAATTTGATGATTTCATTTTTAAGACTTGTCGTTCTAGACGGGGGAAAGAATTCGTTTACAAACTTTGTAACTAGATCCTCCCATGTCTCAATTGAACGAGGGGGTTGTTTTTCAAGCCATATCCGGGCTTGTCCCTCGAGAGAAAATGGGAATAGAAGAAGCTTGATTGATTCAGAAGGGATATTCTTGTATTTGATGGTAGATGTAATCTTGTTAAACCATCGAATGTGAGCATGAGGATCATCCCTCTCAAAACCATAGAATTGACTTGAGGTTACAAGATTCAGTAACCCGGTTTTGAGCTCAAAACTATCAGCCACGATGGCTGGAACAACAATGGCATCTCCATAACCCTCGATGGGTGCTTGGAGAAGCTCATTCATTGGCAAATCTGCCATGATGACAGGGTCAGTACGTACCTCAGATACGACTGATGGGGCAGAACGTCTTCGACGTATGTTTACAAGCTCACGAAAAGGGCTTGATGACCTAGAAGAACGAGTGCGCATGCACTAAGACGAGTCTAAGAATCCTTTAGAGTGATGGAAACTTAGAAAAGGGGAAGAAGATTCTTTTTGGATTTTATTTGTTTATGGAAACTTGAAATACGATATTTTTGGTTATCGATCAGTCAAACGAATTAACTTAACGATAAATTTGGTTTTATATATATATAAAAATAAGAGAATATGAACAAGGATGGTAAATATACAATGGATGTATATTCAACAACACTGATTCTTCAAATACGTTTTTACGCAGCACACCTCCCCGGCAGCGGCGCCAAATTTTGATCGGTCCCAAACGGTCAACTAATATTGACCAAGTAAATGGTCAACAAGAGTCAAACAGCTTAAGGACACAATACAATTTACCAAAGGAGTTTAGTGTTTCCTCGGGTCGTTAAGTCCCAACGAGGTGTGTAAACTGTAATAAAACGAATTTGTGATCGGGTGAAATTGGACGGGAAAAAGAGCTTTGATTGATTTACACTAAGGAATATAAAAGGTAATAGCTTAAATAAGCTATAAGAACGGTTACGTGAAAGTAAATGACTTAGAAACGTTTAAAACTTAAAAACGTACGTTTAAATAAAATTACGTAAACGTACAAAATAAAATGTGAGTTCTGACCAATATAAATCCCACGGATGTGAAAATTATATTTTTAGAATCCAAATGATAAAAGAAAATTTTAGGAAAAATAAAAATATTTATTTGACTATTTATTTAATTATTATTAATTAATTACTATTTAAATACTTTTTTTTTAAACTAATAAAAATTCTAATAAATACTAAATGATCTGAGAAAAATCTAAAACTTTTTTATAGAAATATTAAATAAGTACAGGAAGCTAGGAAAAATATAAAAATGAAAAGTGCTTAATGAAAAAGCTGAAAATAAGCCAATTGGCTTAAATAGAAGCTATCACTTTTTTTATGTTGTTGATTTTCTGAATTTCTTTTTACAAAACTATTTATATACTTATAATAACAAACTTTAATGAAGACAATATTATTAAAACTTAAAAATAAGCAGTTTCGAAACAAAGCTAACAAACTTTAACAGTTGAGCTTTTGAGCTAGAAAGTGGATTTCAAGCTTAAATAAGCTCACAACAAGCTAACAAGCTGGAAACAAAGGAAAAATAGGATTAACACAAGTTAAGGAACTGGAAATGAGCTAAAAGGCGCAAAGGACTTCAATAATAAGCTTGAAATAAGCAAATAAGCAAATCCAAATACCACTGAGTGCCCAACAGGCCTGCAGAAATCTTTAAGGGCAATTTCAGCTTATGAAATAAGCTGATAAGCACAATGTAAGGACTGAGGTAGCAAGCTGGGTTGGTGGGCTTTCCAAAAAGCCAAGACTCACACTGTGGGGACCACAAATGAGCTTATGAAGGGCTTATGAAAAGGCTGAAATACATTGATTACTCAGTGTATGCTGAGAAATGGGACGACTTAAAGCCACTAGCAGGCTTATTAAATAAGCTGCAAAGCCAAAAATAAGCTCTAAACCTTTGAGCTGGATAGGTTGGCTTTTCAAAAAAACAAAATACACAAGCTTAAGATCACCAGAGAGCTTTTGAGGGGCTTATGAAAAAGGCTCAACTACACTGATTACTCAGTGTAGTGAGTGGTTTTTGAGAAAATATAGAAGCATAATAAGCAGTTAAATAAGCAGTACAAGGAAAAGTGAAAGCATGCAAATCAAGCTAGCCAGAAGGGCTTTCTAAATCAACAAGTCACACAAGCTAATTCTAAATAATGAAGATTATGCAAGCTTATGAAAAAACTATCTAGACTGATGCACAGGGCATTTTTCAGAAATAGTACTAAATGGAAGCTATCAAATAAGCAGTTTAACTAAATTAATAAAAATAACTAAAAATAGTCTAAATATCCCAAAAGATGACAAGTTAAACCTAATATTAAGATCTAGAGAAAATTAACAAATTTAATCAAAAACTGACAACTAGGAATTTGACTTTTTAAGTTAAACTGAATAGTTGACTAATATGAACTTAGGATTGATTCTACTTACTGATTATGTTATATTAAGCTAAATAGAGATGAAATTAAGCTAGATTACCAAGTAATGAACAACTGTGATGAAATTTGCACTCCAAAATCCTAACAGTGAACTAGCAATTTGAGATTAAAAGCTATTTTGACTATTTCTCAAACAAGGACTGTATTTTAGGGTTGCTCTGAGCTTAAATAACCTTTAGTGATGTATGTAAGCCAAAGTTAACAACAAATACACCTTATGTCACAGCCTACACAGTTAAAACAAACACCTTTGTTGCAACAGTTACACTAGGCTTTCAAAGGAAATTACTTATTAAAACCTTAACACTGATTCCATCCTTCATTTTATGATTATAACAATCCATAAAAGCAAAAAAGATCAGCAATACAAGCATGAAACACAGACATGAACCATATGCAATTTCAACCGTGAAATTTAGATAATAAGCAACAAACTTATTCTAATGAACAACCTAGCAATCTTAAGCACTAAAACAACTTAAGTACACATAATAAGCATACAAATCAAAGATAAGCAACAAATATGATCATCCACAGTAATATGCTAATAATGTAGAAATTAGCTTACAAATGGAATCCAGCTGAAAACCAAGTACCAAGGACCAAATAACTCTCCTATAGGCTTACCACTAAGCCTCTAACCCAGGGCAATCCATAATTCACCCTGCTCCAGCTTCTTGATCATGGCATTCTTCATCTTTGATTTTTCACTCATTTTTTGTATCACTTTTGTATTTTTGAGTTATATGCCTACAACTGATTTTAAAGTTTCTAATAGCTTACACAAGCTATATGAGGAGCTTACATGAGCTTATGAGTCAACAAGCAACATTCATAACAACACTAAAGATAACTTGAAATTTTGAAGTAAAATACATAAACTTGGAATTCGAACTTAGAAACTGAAATTGATTATTAAAAGAGATTCACATACACTGAAGAACACTAACAAAGTACTTGAAAGAGAAAGCTAACACTAGAACTTGAACAATAACTTAAGTCGACATAAGCTAAATTAAAATTACACTAGATATTTATCCACATTGCTCCTTAGCTGCTTTATAATGATCTTTAGCACTTCCAGGTGTCCTCTGAAACTATCCCACTTCATTTTAGCCCTTGGATCCTCTGCATTCATCAAAACCACACATGTGGCATTTTGGCGCCAAAAAGTATATAAGCATATATGGGCAGTTTTGAAGCAATTAAAGAAAAATGGAGGTTTGTGGAGGTGGAGGGGACAATTTAGATAGTAGGTTATGGAGTGGGAGTGAGGTTTAAAGCAAAAACCAGGTTTGTGAGTGTTACAGTGGAGTGTGAAGGGTGGGGAAGCATTAAATGCTTAGTGGGTGTATAAGAGGAGGGGGGATAAGCTGGAGTGTAGTTTAGGCAGTGAGGTGGAAAGGTGGTGGTGGTTTTGGAGGTGGTAATGGAGCAGTGATGGTTTTGGAGGTTGTGAGGGAGAGGGAAAGGGTGAATAGGGAAGGTGGGTTTGACCGGGGGTTTGACCTGGTTTTATAAATAAGGGGAGTGGGTCGGGCTCATTTAGGGTGTTGGGTTTGTATATATAAGGGTCCGGTTTGGTTTGTAGAAATTTAAACCCAAGGACCAAAATTGTACTTTCTGAATTCTTGAAGGGTTGAAACTGTAATTTCACCAAAGTTATCGAAAGGATCATTTATGCCATGTTTCAATTCCCCAAGGACTTAAGATGTTAAATTTCAATATTTAAAACCCGGGGGGATTTGTTTTGCCATTTTTGAAACTTCAGGGACCAAAACTGCCAATTATGCAAACTTTGTTCGTTTTTCAACTTTTTCAATCCTTTTGCACATGAAACAGATAAAAACACAATCCAAGGATATTTTCTGTATTTTGAAGTATTTCTGAGTGTTTTTAAATGTTTTTGCAGTCTAAATGTGATAGAAATGATGAGTATTTACACACTCATCAGTTGTGTATGGGTGTGGTATGTTTTGAGGTTGAAATAAAAAGAATGGTGATTATTTGCATGCGTGGGAAAAGGAGAACAAGAAAACCGTATAAAATATGGTTAAAAAAAATGATGGAGCGTGTAACAACTCAGTCGAATTCTATGGGATTTGAGGAGATGTGTTTGACTGCATTTAATTGTCGAATATTATGGAATTACGGAGGAGGATATGGACCTTAATTTTAGGGAGTGATTGATATGATTGAATCTGATTTCATGGGGTGATTATCTCTTTCCAAATTAGCCAAATATCTTACTTATCTCTTATAAATATTGTGCAAAAGTTTTTATTATCTTTGGACTATAGAAACTTCTTAAATGTGCCATATTTTATTTATAAAGTTCTTATATCATTTCGTATTTTACCTTAGGTTATAAGTTCATATCGTGTGATCTCGAGTCATAACACGTTATATAACTCAAATTTTAATTAATAGCGTATTTTATAAGTTCTTAAAATTTCAAAATTAGAGGGTATTTTGGTCATTTCGGATTGTGGTAAATTTTGGGGTTTTACAATTCTTCCCCTCTAAAAGAAAATTTTCGTCCTTGAAATTTGATGTCGCAAGGTTAGACGAAGTTGCAGCAACTCGCAAAAGACCGTTACAAACATTCTCACGCCCGGGGAGGTTCTTCCAAAAAGATCTTCAGACCAAATAGTTTCTCATGACTCGAATCAACATGAGGTGGGTTCAAATTTCTCAGAAGGAGGCAAAATAAGTTGGTTATGATCAAAAGCCCATGCAACATACAATGGACGATAGGCGAATCTTCTAGGAAGCTCATACGGAATACGAACAAGATTTCAAATCAAATTAACTGTTTCAACATTAGAGAGTTCTACAAAGAGTTCAAGATTTATAACTGAGGTCAACGGAATGCAAAACGAGAGTCCAAGGTCATCCCGATATCTAACGAACGAAAACAGAGTATACGCATAGGTAGAATGAACCTAAAGTCTCACTAATCACGGATAATCCAACGGAGATCAAATTCTAAACTTCTTAGGTACTCCCAAAGATATCCTATGGCCACAATGAGTGCACGTTATATGGTGTAAGTATTATCACGTTGATCAGGCGTCATAATACTAGCACCACATAAGTATGCCTTTATCTCGAGTCGTAATCAAAGTCACCTATCTTAATCCACCTAGTACTTCTACCATCTCAGATTTCAACAAATCAAATATCATAGTCATAAGGGAAAACAAAACTATTCGCAAGAGTATCAAAATCCCAGATTTTTTAGCAGAAGTAAGGTATGCCGTCACAAGTATCATATCTTCCACAACTTGTCAAAATCTCTCAAAACAAGGCCATCACCGAACATACGAAAAATGAACACGAACTGAAATGCTTCTAGGGAACTTAAATCATAAGAGGATCTCATTACTATATAACGAAACTTAAGAGGGTCAACGAAAATGAAAATTAGTCGCCAAGAACTTCGGCCTTCATAGAATCAATTCTTCCAACATAAAGGGTCTGTTTCAACAATCCGTTCATTCAACACATCCAATCTCCTTAAGTCCGGTTAATCTGTCTTCGTCTGTCCATCAATCGGGAAGTGAAACCAAAATCGGAAACTTGTGTCTGGATCGTCGAGCCTCCTGCAGTTCTTCTTGGGATGTGATGGAGTAAGGTGGATTCCTGGCATGCTCTTTGAATTCCTTCATCATCCAGTCTGCTTCCGTTGTCAATTCATCTTAGTACAACCAAGATGAATAGGGAAGTGAGACTGTACGTCTTCATCAGTTCCATGTTCGCCATCTTGACTAAATCCTCTGCGTCGCTAACACTTCTACATTGTAAGGAATGTCTTCACTCTTCAGGGTAGCCGCCATTGTTGTCAACTCTAGGTCAGGCAGTGAAATACTTCTTCTGACGCGCTTCTAGTTGTCTTGATGGATACGCAAAACCTTCTGTGCTGTAAGGGAGTATAATCGAGTCTCTTTCTGGAATGCCCCAAAATTCGTTCCGCCCGAAGATATGGAAGCTAATCTCTATTTCAGCTTTTCCAAAACTCCTTTCTCAATCAAACTAAGCTGTTTCTCTCTGTTCACGAAATTTCTCTATGGTATCATAAGTTGTAAACATCTTCCAGAGTGCACAAATGATCGACAAATTTCTAGCAAAGTGCAAAAATGATTTTCATGCTTTTCCGCGTCTCCGAATGTACCATTAAGTCATACAATGACCATTTGTGGGTAAAGCTTTCACTTCAACCCATTTTGGTGGGTAAAGCTTTCGCTTCAACCCATTTTGACAAATAGTCAACAGCCACGAGAATGTATTTATTTCCTCGAGATGATGGAAATGGCCCCATAAAGTCAATGCCCCAGACATCAAAGATTTCACAAACTTGAATAGCATTTTGTGGCATTTCATTTCATTGTGAAATGTTTCCGTGACGCTGACAAGCGTCACAAGTTTTGATGAGATCATGGGCATCCTTATAGATTGTGTGCCAATAAAACCCGGAATCAAACACCTTTTTGGCGGTGTAGTTTGGACTATGATGGCCCCCAGTGGGTCCAGCATGGCAAGCTTTGAGAATGTCAATAGCTTCCTGTCCATAAACACACCGTCGGATGACTTGATCCGCACAGATTTTGAATAAGTAGGGGTCGTCCCAGAAGTAATGTTTAACATCCTTGAAGAATTTATTCTTCTGTTGGGTCGACATCCCTTTCACTATGAAGTTACCCGCATGGTAATTTGCGAAGTCAGCAAACCATGGGGTAGTAGAATCTCCACGAAAAGCAACCGCATTGAGAGTCTCGAGAGGAAATGTTTCATTTATTTCCTTTTTCTCGAAAACATCTTTGTGTGGGTTCTCTAATCGGGATAGATGATCAACAGCTAGGTTCTCAGCTCCTTTTTTATCACGTATAATGATATCAAATTCTTGCAGGAGGAGAACCCAACGGAGCAATCTCGGCTTTGCATCTTGTTTTGCAAAGAGATATTTGAGAGCCGAGTGATCCGTATACACTACACATTTTGTTAAGATCAAATATGGCCGAAACTTCTCAAAGGCATACACCACAGCTAATAATTCTTTTTCTGTAGTGGTGTAATGAGTTTGAGCTTCAGTCATAGTTTTACTTGCGTAGTGGATAGGCTAAAAGTGTTTGGCTTTTCGTTGCCCCAAGACCGCACCTATGGCAAAGTCACTTGCATCGCACATAAGTTCAAAAGGTAAATCCCAGTCGGGGGCAACTAGAATGGGTGCTTCAGTAAGCTTTTTCTTTAATGTTTCAAAAGCTTTGATGCACTCGGGTGAGAAGATAAAAGGAGCATCCTTTTCAAGGAGATGAGTCATAAGCCGGGCGATTTTAGAAAAATCTTTTATGAATCTACGATAGAAACCGGCATGACCCAGAAAACTCCTAATACCTTTGACGGTAGTGGGATGAGGCAATTTAGCAATGACATCAACTTTAGCTTTGTCAACCTCAATCCCGTTCTTTGATATCTTATGGCCGAGGACAATGCCCTCTTTGACCATAAAATGACTCTTCTCCCAATTTAGACAAAGATTGGTGTCTTTACACCGTTTCAACATGTTTTCTAAATGGGAGAGACATGTTTTGAATGAATCCCCAATGACCGAGAAGTCATCCATAAAGACCTCCATAGTTTTCCCGATCATATCGGTAAATATGGCCATCATACACCTCTGGAACGTGCCTGGAGCATTACATAAGCCGAAAGGTATACGTTTATAAGCAAAGGTTCCATAAGGGCATGTGAAGGTAGTCTTTTCTTGATCTTGTGGATCAATGGGGATTTGAAAGTAACCTGAGAAACCGTCAAGGAAACAATAGTACTCGTTTCCCGCTAATCTCTCAAGCATCTGATCCATGAAGGGTAGAGGAAAATGGTCTTTACGGGTGGCATCATTTAACTTACGATAGTCAATGCAAACACGCCACCCCGTAACCAATCGAGTTGGAATCAACTCATTTTCATCATTTGTGACAACAGTTATGCCACCCTTTTTTGGAACACAGTGAATAGGACTAACCCAAGGACTATCAGAGATGGGATAAATCAATCCTGCATCTAGAAGTTTGAGAACCTCTTGTTTGATAACATCATGGATTTTAGGATTCACCCTTCTTTGGTGTTGGACTGCTGGTTTAAAGTCATCTTCCATTAAAATTTTGTGAGTACAAAATTCAGTGTTGATACCCTTTATGTCGGAGAGTTTCCAAGCAATGGCTTGCTTGTGTGACTTCAAGACCTTTATTAGAGCAGTCTTTTCCTCATCACTTAAATCTTTAGCAATAATGACGGGTAATTTATCATCACCTTCCAAAAATGCGTACTCAAGAGGAGGTGGTAAGTCTTTGAGTTCGACCTCAGGAAATTCATCGGTTTTCTCAACTGATTTGATTTCCTCATTATGAAGTTCAACGGGAGGGAGTGGAGGAGAATTGTCCTGATTCAACAATTTCTCAAGAAGAAGAATATCTCCCTCCAGATCAATCTCAGCGTTATCAATCCCTTCTAGAAATGAATCACACTTGAGAAAAGCCTCGATCTCTTCCAAAATGAAATCACTTCCCTCAAATGGAGTGAGAGAGAAGGGGAAGAGTCGGAAATGATAGGTAGAGAAGATGTGGTGGGATCCCCACTCACAGAATTATGAGAATAACCAAGAAATTCTTGAGAGTACTCCTCTGAAGCAATATCAATGACATCGATTCGGTTAACCGATTCAGAATCATAATTTGAGGAGTACCTCGAAGTTTGATCGAGTTTAAAGGTAACAGCTTCATTACCCACACGTAATGTGATTTCATGCTCAAATACATTAATGAGAGCATGGCTCGTTCTTAGGAATCCTCTTCCAAGAATGAGAGGAACCCTAGGATCAGCATCGAAATCAACAACCACAAAGTCAGCTGGAAAATGGAACTTTCCTACTTTCACAAATACGTCCTCAGCAATGCCAAGTGGACGAGATATTGAACGATCTGCAAGCTCAAGAGTCATGCAGGTAGGAGTAAGTTCAGGAAGAGAAAGTTTCTTCCATACTGATTTAGGCATCAGGTTGATGCTTGCACCAAGATCGGCCAAGGCATAGCATTCAACCATTCCTGGAAAGACACAAGGTATTAGAAATCTTCCAGGATCTCCAAGCTTCTCGGGAAGCTTTTTCAAGATAACTGCTGAGCTGTTCTCATTTAATGGAGTTTTTGCCATTTCAAACAGTTTTTTCCTTGTTGCTTAACAAGTGTTTGATTGTGGATGCAAACTTGGGCATCAGAATGATAGCATCCGCAAAGCTTATGTCAAAATGTAATTCTTGAAAGATTTGAAAGAATTTATCCATTTGTTGACTAGCCTTTTCGCGGAGCTTTTGCTCATTTAAACGTGATGGGTAGGGAATAGAAGGTTTGGATTTAGGGTTTTCAACCGGGGTTTCAGGAGGTTCAAAGACAACTCGTGGTTTTGGTTTGGTTTTCGGGACAACTTGAGGTTGGACGTTGTCGGTACCTTCGTTATTAGTAGGAAGTACCTTGTCCTTAGTCACCTCAGGTTCACTATCCACTACCTTGGGAGGAGAAGAAGAAGAAGTGGTAGTAGAAATAGTGGGTCCATCATATGAAGCACCACTACGGGTTGTGATCGCCTTAACATCGCCCTTCGGGTTAGCGATCGTGTTGCTCAGAAGTTTTCTTGAGCCCGAAGGTTGATCATTTAAAGATTTTTTAATCTCAGAGATCTGGCTGACCAACAACCTGTTTGTGTCCTCTTGAGCTTTCATTAATTGCCTCAATAACTCATCAGATGATGGTTGTGGGCTGGAATGGCTTGAGGTTGATTAGGGAAATTTTGGATTCGGTTATTTTGATTATAACCTTGATGTTGAAAATTCCCTTGATTTGGATTACCATTTCCCTGAAAATGATTTCCCTGGTTGGAATTGTTTCGATTAAAGTTTCCTTGGTGTTGGAAACCTTGATTTTGTCTAGAATTGAAATTCCCTTGGTTTTGATAACCTTGGTTCATTCGAGGTTGGTTTTGGTTTCGGTTTTGCAAATTCTGGTTCTGATTGAAACCGGGTGGTCCTTGGTAGGTGTTAGCTCGGTAACTTGGTTCCAATTGAGGACGGTATTAATTACCTCCCTGATTTGAAGTACCGGCTATAGCATTAGCTTCAAAAGGACTACCATCGGTGGCAGTACAGTTGTAGTATGCGTGAGGGCCACCACAAGTAACACAAACTTCCACTTTCTTCACTTCAGCATGTGAAGGATTTTGTGTGAAAGTGACTTTCTTTTGGTTTGAGAGAACCAAAGCTTGAATAGCGTCCGTGAGCTTGTCAATCTTAGCATCGGTGCTATAAGTACTCACAGGAGATGAAGTAGAAGGACCAACACTAGCCTGAGAATGATATGGCTTTGTTCGTGCAGTACGGACCTTAGACTTATTTTCAATAATCGCTAAAGCTTCTTTGGTGGTTTTGCTCAAAAAGTTACCTCCTGCGGAGGCTTGAGAGAATCTTGGTCAGATTGGCTCACACCATTATAGAAAGTGTCGATTTGCATCAACTCGGTGAAACCATGATGAGGACATTTACGAAGCAATTCTTTGAAACGATCCCACGCATCACTAAACGATTCATCAAATCTTTGTGTGAATTTGATGATTTCATTTTTAAGACTTGTCGTTCTAGACGGGGGAAAGAATTCGTTTACAAACTTTGTAACTAAATCCTCCCATGTCTCAATTGAACGAGGGGGTTGTTTTTCAAGCCATATCCGGGCTTGTCCCTCGAGAGAAAATGGGAATAGAAGAAGCTTGATTGATTCAGAAGGGATATTCTTGTATTTGATGGTAGATGTAATCTTGTTAAACCATCGAATGTGAGCATGAGGATCATCCCTCTCAAAACCATAGAATTGGCTTGAGGTTACAAGATTCAGTAACCCGGTTTTGAGCTCAAAACTATCAGCCACGATGGCTGGAATAACAATGGCATCTCCATAACCCTCGATGGGTGCCTGGAGAAGCTCATTCATTGGCAAATCTGCCATGATGACAGGGTCAGTACGTACCTCAGATACGACTGATGGGGCAGAACGTCTTCGACGTCTTCGAGGTATGTTTACAAGCTCACGAAAAGGGCTTGATGACCTAGAAGAACGAGTGCGCATGCACTAAGACGAGTCTAAGAATCCTTTAGAGTGATGGAAACTTAGAAAAGGGGAAGAAGATTCTTTTTGGATTTTATTTGTTTATGGAAATTTGAAATACGATATTTTTGGTTATCGATCAGTCAAACGAATTAACTTAACGATAAATTTGTTTTATATATATATAAAAATAAGAGAATATGAACAAGGATGGTAAATATACAATGGATGTATATTCAACAACACTGATTCTTCAAATACGTTTTTACGCAGCACACCTCCCCGGCAGCGGCGCCAAATTTTGATCGGTCCCAAACGGTCAACTAATATTGACCAAGTAAATGGTCAAAAGAGTCAAACAGCTTAAGGACACAATACAATTTACCAAAGGAGTTTAGTGTTTCCTCGGGTCGTTAAGTCCCAACGAGGTGTGTAAACTGTAATAAAACGAATTTGTGATCGGGTGAAATTGAACGGGAAAAAGGGCTTTGATTGATTTACACTAAGGAATATAAAAGGTAATAGCTTAAATAAGCTATAAGAACGGTTACGTGAAAGTAAATGACTTAGAAACGTTTAAAACTTAAAAACGTACGTTTAAATAAAATTACGTAAACGTACAAAATAAAATGTGAGTTCTGACCAATATAAATCCCACGGATGTGAAAATTATATTTTTAGAATCCAAATGATAAAAGAAAATTTTAGGAAAAATAAAAATATTTATTTGACTATTTATTTAATTATTATTAATTAATTAATATTTAAATACTTTTTTTTTAAACTAATAAAAATTCTAATAAATACTAAATGATCTGAGAAAAATCTAAAACTTTTTTATAGAAATATTAAATAAGTACAGGAAGCTAGGAAAAATATAAAAATAAAAGTGCTTAATGAAAAAGCTGAAAATAAGCCAATTGGCTTAAATAGAAGCTATCACTTTTTTTATGTTGTTGATTTTCTGATTTTCTTTTTACAAAACTATTTATATACTTATAATAACAAACTTTAATGAAGACAATATTATTAAAACTTAAAAATAAGCAGTTTGGAAACAAAGCTAACAAACTTTAACAGTTGAGCTTTTGAGCTAGAAAGTGGATTTCAAGCTTAAATAAGCTCACAACAAGCTAACAAGTTGGAAACAAAGGAAAAATAGGATTAACACAAGTTAAGGAACTGGAAATGAGCTAAAAGGCGCAAAGGACTTCATAATAAGCTTGAAATAAGCAAATAAGCAAATCCAAATACCACTGAGTGCCCACAGGCCTGCAGAAATCTTTAAGGGCAATTTCAGCTTATGAAATAAGCTGATAAGCACAATGTAAGGACTAAGGTAGCAAGCTGGGTTGGTGGGCTTTCCAAAAAGCCAAGACTCACTCTGTGGGGACCACAAATGAGCTTATGAAGGGCTTATGAAAAGGCTGAAATACATTGATTACTCAGTGTATGCTGAGAAATGGGACGACTTAAAAGCCACTAGCAGGCTTATTAAATAAGCTGCAAAGCCAAAAATAAGCTCTAAACCTTTGAGCTGGATAGGTTGGCTTTTCAAAAAAACAAAATACACAAGCTTAAGATCACCAGAGAGCTTTTGAGGGGCTAATGAAAAAGGCTCAACTACACTGATTACTCAGTGTAGTGAGTGGTTTTTGAGAAAATATAGAAGCATAATAAGCAGTTAAATAAGCAGTACAAGGAAAAGTGAAAGCATGCAAATCAAGCTAGCCAGAAGGGCTTTCTAAATCAACAAGTCACACAAGCTAATTCTAAATAATGAAGATTATGCAAGCTTATGAAAAAACTATCTAGACTGATGCACAGGGCATTTTTCAGAAATAGTACTAAATGGAAGCTATCAAATAAGCAGTTTAACTAAATTAATAAAAATAACTAAAAATAGTCTAAATATCCCAAAAGATGACAAGTTAAACCTAATATTAAGATCTAGAGAAAATTAACAAATTTAATCAAAAACTGACAACTAGGAATTTGACTTTTTAAGTTAAACTGAATAGTTGACTAATATGAACTTAGGATTGATTCTACTTACTGATTATGTTATATTAAGCTAAATAGAGATGAAATTAAGCTAGATTACCAAGTAATGAACAACTGTGATGAAATTTGCACTCCAAAATCCTAACAGTGAACTAGCAATTTGAGATTAAAAGCTATTTTGACTATTTCTCAAACAAGGACTGTATTTTAGGGTTGCTCTGAGCTTAAATAACCTTTAGTGATGTATGTAAGCCAAAGTTAACAACAAATACACCTTATTTCACAGCCTACACAGTTAAAACAAACACCTCTGTTGCAACAGTTACACTAGGCTTTCAAAGGAAATTACTTATTAAAACCTTAACACTAATTCCATCCTTCATTTTATGATTATAACAATCCATAAAAGCAAAAAAGATCAGCAATACAAGCATGAAACACAGACATGAACCATATGCAATTTCAACCGTGAAATTTAGATAATAAGCAACAAACTTATTCTAATGAACAACCTAGCAATCTTAAGCACTAAAACAACTTAAGTACACATAATAAGCATACAAATCAAAGATAAGCAACAAATATGATCATCCACAGTAATATGCTAATAATGTAGAAATTAGCTTACAAATGGAATCCAGCTGAAAACCAAGTACCAAGGACCAAATAACTCTCCTATAGGCTTACCACTAAGCCTCTAACCCAGGGCAATCCATAATTCACCCTGCTCCAGCTTCTTGATCATGGCATTCTTCATCTTTGATTTTTCACTCATTTTTTGTATCACTTTTGTATTTTTGAGTTATATGCCTACAACTGATTTTAAAGTTTCTAATAGCTTACACAAGCTATATGAGGAGCTTACATGAGCTTATGAGTCAACAAGCAACATTCATAACAACACTAAAGATAACTTGAAATTTTGAAGTAAAATACATAAACTTGGAATTCGAACTTAGAAACTGAAATTGATTATTAAAAGAGATTCACATACACTGAAGAACACTAACAAAGTACTTGAAAGAGAAAGCTAACACTAGAACTTGAACAATAACTTAAGTCGACATAAGCTAAATTAAAATTACACTAGATATTTATCCACATTGCTCCTTAGCTGCTTTATAATGATCTTTAGCACTTCCAGGTGTCCTCTGAAACTATCCCACTTCATTTTAGCCCTTGGATCCTCTGCATTCATCAAAACCACACATGTGGCATTTTGGCGCCAAAAAGTATATAAGCATATATGGGCAGTTTTGAAGCAATTAAAGAAAAATGGAGGTTTGTGGAGGTGGAGGGGACAATTTAGATAGTAGGTTATGGAGTGGGAGTGAGGTTTAAAGCAAAAACCAGGTTTGTGAGTGTTACAGTGGAGTGTGAAGGGTGGGGAAGCATTAAATGCTTAGTGGGTGTATAAGAGGAGGGGGGATAAGCTGGAGTGTAGTTTAGGCAGTGAGGTGGAAAGGTGGTGGTGGTTTTGGAGGTGGTAATGGAGCAGTGATGGTTTTGGAGGTTGTGAGGGAGAGGGAAAGGGTGAATAGGGAAGGTGGGTTTGACCGGGGGTTTGACCTGGTTTTATAAATAAGGGGAGTGGGTCGGGCTCATTTAGGGTGTTGGGTTTGTATATATAAGGGTCCGGTTTGGTTTGTAGAAATTTAAACCCAAGGACCAAAATTGTACTTTCTGAATTCTTGAAGGGTTGAAACTGTAATTTCACCAAAGTTATCGAAAGGATCATTTATGCCATGTTTCAATTCCCCAAGGACTTAAGATGTTAAATTTCAATATTTAAAACCCGGGGGGATTTGTTTTGCCATTTTTGAAACTTCAGGGACCAAAACTGCCAATTATGCAAACTTTGTTCGTTTTTCAACTTTTTCAATCCTTTTGCACATGAAACAGATAAAAACACAATCCAAGGATATTTTCTGTATTTTGAAGTATTTCTGAGTGTTTTTAAATGTTTTTGCAGTCTAAATGTGATAGAAATGATGAGTATTTACACACTCATCAGTTGTGTATGGGTGTGGTATGTTTTGAGGTTGAAATAAAAAGAATGGTGATTATTTGCATGCGTGGGAAAAGGAGAACAAGAAAACCGTATAAAATATGGTTAAAAAAAATGATGGAGCGTGTAACAACTCAGTCGAATTCTATGGGATTTGAGGAGATGTGTTTGACTGCATTTAATGGTCGAATATTATGGAATTACGGAGGAGGATATGGACCTTAATTTTAGGGAGTGATTGATATGATTGAATCTGATTTCATGGGGTGATTATCTCTTTCCAAATTAGCCAAATATCTTACTTATCTCTTATAAATATTGTGCAAAAGTTTTTATTATCTTTGGACTATAGAAACTTCTTAAATGTGCCATATTTTATTTATAAAGTTCTTATATCATTTCGTATTTTACCTTAGGTTATAAGTTCATATCGTGTGATCTCGAGTCATAACACGTTATATAACTCAAATTTTAATTAATAGCGTATTTTATAAGTTCTTAAAATTTCAAAATTAGAGGGTATTTTGGTCATTTCGGATTGTGGTAAATTTTGGGGTTTTACAATTCTTCCCCTCTAAAAGAAAATTTTCGTCCTCGAAATTTGATGTCGCAAGGTTAGACGAAGTTGCAGCAACTCGCAAAAAACCGTTACAAACATTCTCACGCCCGGGGAGGTTCTTCCAAAAAGATCTTCAGACCAAATAGTTTCTCATGACTCGAATCAACATGAGGTGGGTTCAAATTTCTCAGAAGGAGGCAAAATAAGTTGGTTATGATCAAAAGCCTATGCAACATACAATGGACGATAGGCGAATCTTCTAGAAAGCTCATATGGAATACGAACAAGATTTCAAATCAAATTAACTGTTTCAACAGTAGAGAGCTCTACAAAGAGTTCAAGATTTATAACTGAGGTCAACGGAATGCAAAACGAGAGTCCAAAGTCATCCCGATATCTAACGAACGAAAACAGAGTATATGCATAGGTAGAATGAACCTAAAGTCTCACTAATCACGGATAATCCAACGGAGATCAAATTCTAAAATTCTTAGGTACTCCCAAAGATATCCTATGGCCACAATGAGTGCACGTTATATGGTGTAAGTATTATCACGTTGATCAGGCGTCATAATACTAGCACCACATAAGTATGCCTTTATCTCGAGTCGTAATCAAAATCACCTATCTTAATCCACCTAGTACTTCTACCGTCTCAGAGGTCAACAAAATCAAATATCATAGTCATAAGGGAAAACAAAACTATTCGCAAGAGTATCAAAATCCCAGATTGCCTAGCAGAAGTAAGGTATGCCGTCACAAGTATCATATCTTCCACAACTTGTTAAAATCTCTCAAAACAAGGCCATCACCGAACATACGAAAAATGAACACGAACTGAAATGCTTCTAGGGGACTTAAATAATAAGAGGATCTCATTACTATATAACGAAACTTAAGAGGGTCAACGGAAATGAAAATTAGTCGCCAAGAACTTCGGCCATCATAGAATCAATTCTTCCAACATAAAGGGTCTGTTTCAACAATCCGTTCATTCAACACATCCAATCTCCTCAAGTCCGGTTAATCTGTCTTCGTCTGTCCATCAATCGGGAAGTGAAACCAAAATTGGAAACTTGTGTCTGGATCGTCGAGCCTCCTGCAGTTCTTCTTGGGATGTGATGGAGTAAGGTGGATTCCTGGCATGCTCTTTGAATTCCTTCATCATCCAGTCTGCTTCCGTTGTCAATTCATCTTAGTACAACCAAGATGAATAGGGAAGTGAGACTGTACGTCTTCATCAGTTCCATGTTCGCCATCTTGACTAAATCCTCTGCGTCGCTAACACTTCTACCTTGTAAGGAATGTCTTCACTCTTCAGGGTAGCCGCCATTGTTGTCAACTCTAGGTCAGGCAGTGAAATACTTCTTCTGACGCGCTTCTAGTTGTCTTGATGCATACGCAAAACCTTCTGTGCTGTAAGGGAGTATAATCGAGTCTCTTTCTGGAATGCCCCAAAATTCGTTCCGCCCGAAGATATGGAAGCTAATCTCTATTTCAGCTTTTCCAAAACTCCATTCTCAATCAAACTAAGCTGTTTCTCTCTGTTCACGAAATTTCTCAATGGTATCATAAGTTGTAAACATCTTCCAGAGTGCACAAATGATCGACAAATTTCTAGCAAAGTGCAAAAATGATTTTCATGCTCTTCCTCGTTTCCGAACGTACTATTAAGTCATACAATGACCATTTGCCCAAGTACTCACGAGAAAACACTATTTATCAAATTCACGAAACAGTCACAGCTTTAGCTAATACTATTAGCGTCACTAACCGTCATAGCAGTCGTTTACGAATACGGAAGGCGATTCCAAGAATAAAATCAATTCATCAGAAGGAAAACTTCGCGCTCTGAAATTACACAAACACATAGTCATTTCAGGGTGGAGGAATATTGGCTCCTAATAGTAATAGGGTTCAGCTTCCGGTAATCAATACATAACTCCAGTCACCGTCCTTCGTTATCGCGAATGAAACTAAAACACACCCAGAAGATACAATTAAGCAAACTTACTTCCTGGTCTTCGTTTGCTGCTCTTCCCGGTTGTTCAAACCAACTGGTATGATCCCGGACACATCTGGAAGACACCTTCGCTCGATGACTAGACAATCTCTCGGTTTCATGTCAAATCCTACTTCACGCTCCGATGGAAACATATGTGGTTCAGCCACGAATCATATTCAGAAAACTCAGGGTGCCAAACAACTCTCAAGGTAAGATTCATTCATTAGCGTACGAAATGGTTTCTAAGAAAACTTCATAACCGCGAAAGCAACACACGAGTCTCCAGAGTCATAGTGATAGCAAAGGGTTTGACAATTGGTAATCGTAGTAGGGAATTCGAAATTGTTTCAAACGCTAAAGGTGAGGCATAGAAGGGTCGTTGTCAGTATTAGAGTGATCAATTAACCAATTCCTTGCAGGAATTAAATCGAAGTTAACTATCCGAAGAAAGACAGATCAGCATAGCAAAACTTATCGTTCAAAAGTGAGAGGGAAACTTCTTATACTCATGGTTAAACACCACAGGACTTCTCGTAGGGACAGAGGTGGGTGAAAACGAAATCGAATAATGTCGGAAGATTCATAGATACTCGTCAAAAGAAAAAGACAAATAACAAAACATATTCAGTACGTCATCGCCAAGGAGGTTCTCAGAATGCCCGAAGAGGCATCAAAGTGATTAACAAAAGGATCAGAGTGAAACGCGGGTCTTTATCAAAATGATTAACAAAAGGAATCTGAAGATAAGGATCAAATAGTGTCAGAAAATTACTACGCAATTCTCAATGCCTTCAAGATTTAATCAGGTTCAAATTTTAGGTAGTGCAAAGCATAAGCTTTCAATTTCCAAAAGTGATCTCAACAGGATCTAACCAAAAGCAAGGCACGAATCTGAGTGATGCGGAAGCAATGATACTTAAACAAATGCCTTATAGTCTACCCTTTCCTCACTGGTCAAAACTTACATTCCTATAGGGAAATCTTAAAGCAAATTTTCAAAGGTTGTCTTACGAGCGCCTACAGGGAAAACTTAGTGGTCCTAACTTACACAGGCCAAGGGTAATTGTATTACGAATCGCAGCCTGTCGCTCTGATACCATAATTGTAACACCCCAACCCGACAAGGGTAAAGATATCACAAAAATGGTTTCATATCAGATCAAAACAAAGCATACATTTACAGTAATACAAGATTCTCAAAGGTTACAAATGAGATACTGAAATTACAAGGTTACAAATACGAATACAAATTCTAAAAATATAATATCTTCTAATCAACTCTAATCCAGAATAACTATCAAGTCTTCTAAGTCCAAGGTACTCTCCACTCATTCCCAGCTTCCAACTAAATACCTGCCGCAGGGAAAGAAATGCGGCTGAGCTTAAAAAGCCCAGTGAACAGATATATATAAACGAAAACGAAAGAAAAAGGAAACAAACATATATGGTATAGTGCAATGGAATAACATAAGGTATAGACAAAGGTACAAAGTAAGAAAGGGAAAAGGGAAGGTCAGTAATCCACCACGAGCCCAAACAAATCAAATATAGTAACCATCAGTAACCATAGAGGAGCGACCTCTCAAATATGTGAAGGACGTGTATAGCACACAGCATCAATCACCAAATCAAATCAAATCAAATCATGATATATCCCTCGAAACAAAACAAATCTAGGATGCATCCATACGCCCCCCAAACAAATAATCCTGGCCAATATAAATAATAAAGTGCGCATGTAGTAGCAAATGGGGACGGTGTGTAACATCACTCAAACACACTAGAGTCACGCCATTGGTGCATCAATGACATGGCTATGTTACCTTCATGGCTAGGAAACAAATTTTGGCTCGGGTATCAAACTGAAGGGTCAAAGGTCCAAATCATTACAAAGGTTCAAATAGTCTAAGTCATCAAATCAATATCAAAGTCCAAATATCAAAGGTTCAAATCAAAGGTTCAAATACCAAAGGTTCATATCAAAGGTCCAAATGCCAAAGGTTCATATCAAAGGTTCATGGCAAAGGGTCCATATCCAATATCAAAGTCAAATGAATCCAAACGAACTGATCAAAGGTTCATAATCAAATGGTTCATTTAAAGAAATCTTTATCAATTGGTTTTCATAAAAAATGATCTTTATTAACTGTTTTCACAAAAGTAATCTTTAAAAGTAATTTTCATAAAAGTTTAGTAAGATTCTGAATAAAAGTGGTATCGCATATTTCATGAACATCATTTCAAAATAAGTTTTCCTCAAAACTTTTCCATGTTATAATTAAAAAGGTTTTCACATCTAGTTACCAAAATCAAATGAACCTCCGAAGTATCAAGTGTTTCGAATACTAATATCACAAGGTGCGAACGAATATCGAATGGATCATCATAGAGGCTCAAAGAAAAATGGTCATATTGAACGTCAAAGTCAAAATGAGTCAAACAAACGAACTAAAGTGTAGGGAAACATAGCAGTGGCTTAGGGAATCTTAAAACGAATCAAGATCAATGAATCATGAGAAAGAAGACACCCTTACTGAAAAAGGGTAGAATATCTGTACCTTAGACCGCAAGTGAAAACATAACAAGAAACATAAATATCGGAAACAAACTCCTTTTTCACCGAACCTAGAAATTTAATAATCATATGTTATTTATAAGTTCATTTTAAATCAGATTCCATAACTTAGGTTTCTTTCTATTTTTAGTAACCTACCATATTTAGGAGGTTTCTATATTTAGTAATTTTACAGATTTAATAAGTTTTCTAAATTTGATTCGCAATGACAATATGAAAAACTTTAAGATTTAATATGTTTAGTATAGTGATTTAGGATTTAGTATAATAACTAATAATAGTTTAGGGTCCAAGGTGTTAATATGGCGAAATTCAGGGTCTAATATGTAAGTTTATTATTGTGTAGGGTTAGGTTTGCCAACTTAATCTTTCTTTGGCTTAATGGCACATGACTTACTTTCCAATCATACAAAGTCGCAGTTTCACGTGAACTCTATTTGTTAATATACTTATTATGGAATTTACGTACTCCATCTTCTAGGTTACTTCGATCATAAGGTGATGCCAAGACCCGATATTGAACTCGAATTACACAAACGTATGCGAATCACACTCATTTAAAACCACCATGGTTGACTCATACCGCGACACACTTGGCGAGACCGATAGAATAAACACGACTCGGAACATAGCATTTTTGTATAGACGTAAACGTTTAATGTGACCAAAAGGCGAGGCATAAATCGTGTACACAAGCAGGTTCGAATGATATAAGTGTAGTTCTTTTAGATTGTGACCTGTTGTTAAACACGACTCGACTCACACAACATGAACATGGTCGTACTCCCTTGACAAGCAACGTGACTCGATCCAACGTTTACTACCAGTCCAAACCCTCGTTAGTTACAGTCCTGGTCCTTCATTTAGGCAGGTTAGAGACGTATCTAGACTCAACTCGACACACACCGTTGTACCCAATCCATACGACCCTCCCTAAATTAACAAGTACACATGAGTGCTTGTATATATGATTATGCGTTATATATATATATATATATATATATATATATATATATATATATATATATATATATATATATATATATATATTAAAATTCTTGCATATATTAGGCCAACAGTTTTCAAAGAGACATAAGATCATAAACAACACAACTCATGGTAGCATTTTAGCGAGAAAGACACAAGGACGAAACCCATGCTACTCCCGTCAACAAACTCCAACTCAACAGGTAATTGGCGAGGTAACTAGGCCAAAATGAACATGTGATGGAGCGATATTAAACACTTAGAAAGGTTTTCTATATTTGAACCCGGTTTGAATATTATTTACATATTACTTTCGTTTTGACTTTTGTGAGACACGTACATGTTATGTTGTGATGATTTTTAGTTCCAAGGCCATTCCACATAATACGTATATAATTAAGCATTTTAATACGTTCGTTCGAATCAAAAAGGAAAGAAAACGTGCATGGAACGAATCTAAATGAAATCATGAGATGAACTTGTAAAACTTACAAAGATGATGAGAAAGAAAGGGGTACGAGAGGTATAGGCAGAAAACGCAAAACCCAATTCGAACACCAACGTATAACGACTCAAAGGTACCCCATTCGACTTGATATATTCAAACCGATCAATGCTTGGCTCTTTCAATACTTCAAAGCTTTTCAAACATGAGTGTAAATGATATCAATGTGTTGTGTATGGGTGTGGTATGTTTTGAGGTTGAAATAAAAAGAATGGTGATTATTTGCATGCGTGGGAAAAGGAGAACAAGAAAACCGTATAAAATATGGTTAAAAAAAATGATGGAGCGTGTAACAACTCAGTCGAATTCTATGGGATTTGAGGAGATGTGTTTGACTGCATTTAATGGTCGAATATTAAGGAATTACGGAGGAGGATATGGACCTTAATTTTAGGGAGTGATTGATATGATTGAATCTGATTTCATGGGGTGATTATCTCTTTCCAAATTAGCCAAATATCTTACTTATCTCTTATAAATATTGTGCACAAGTTTTTATTATCTTTGGACTATAGAAATGTAACACCCCAACCCGACAAGGGTAAAGGTGTCACAAATACATGGTTTCATATCAGATACAAGCATTCAAGAAATAAAAATAGCGGAAGCTTTAACATTTAAAATCCAAGGAAAATAAGTCAACACGACTTATATCAAGTGCAAGACAGGAATAACGAAGTACAAAACAGAATCCAAATGCCCAAACAATGGCATAACAGAAAGAATATCTAAATGGTCACACTAGAAAGACAAGGTCTAAACTTCACACAAGTTGCTGTCATCCCAAGCTAAAACCCAGCTCCTAGCTTAAATGTACCTGCCGCAGGAAAAGAAATGCGGCTGAGCTACGAGAGCTCAGTGAACAGATATAACGGAACAAAGCAGTAATAACGGGATAATAAAGTAAAAGAAATAATACCAGGAGTAACAAGAGTCAGGAAAAAGGAATACAAGAGTTATGCAGACATACCAGGAACTAAGAATGGTTACAATGGTAGGTGTAAATGAAACCAGAACCCACCACAATCCCAAGTCAAATCAAGTCAGGTCCAATGTCAGGTCAAGTTGTCAGGTCATAAGGTTACAAGGTTTCAGGGAAACAGAAATCCACTACGAGCCCAAAACTCAAAGTCAATCTCAAAGTCAAACCATATCAAGTCACATATCAGGGTGTATGGAGGGGTGACCTCAGCATACCAAGTACAGGGTGAGGGGATACCTCCAGGGGTTGGAGTTGCAAGCTCCCAGGGGTGTGAAAGGCGTGTATCGCACACACTCGCCAGTCACCAAGTAATACAAGTAACACGAACAAATCAAGACAGGTCTAGGATGCATCCATGCGCCCCCGCAGGCCACAGGGTTCTTCCTCTACGTAATAAATCAAGTCAAATCGGGGACGGCGTAACCAAATCACTAGGGCTACACACTAGTCATGCCGGCGGTGCATCACCGACATGGACATGAAACCCTCATGCCTAGTAGATGGCTCGTAGTCTCAAACTGTGGGTGAGGGTCAAGTATCAAGTCTCGGTATCATGTATCAGGTGTCATAACAGGGTTCATATCAGGGTTCATATTATAAGTGTCAAAATCCTTAAATACCGTTTTCCATAAAAGTATTCTTAAAAAGGTTTCATAAAAGAGGTTATTTGAAAATGGTTTCTATAAAGATAATCTTACCAATAATTTCTTAAAACATTTTCATAATTTATCAAAAAGGTTTTTCTCAAATCCAGTTATACTATCAGGTGTATCAAGGTTCAAGTCCAGGTTCATGGCAAGGTTCATATCAAGGTTTATGACAAGGTTCAAAACAAAGGTTCAAGTCAGAAGATAAAGCAAGGGTTCAAAGCAAGGTTCAAGAACAAGTACAACAGGTCAAGGTTCACAATACAAGGAAAACAGGTCAAGGTTTACAATACAAGGAATACAAAGCAATGGTTCGGGAAATCTTAAACGAATCAATAAAATAAATCAAGAGACGAAGGCCCATTACTGAAAAGGGCAGAATATCCGTACCTTATTCAAATAGCAAGCACAAACAAAAGAGTAGCTGACAGGGATCAAGATCACTCCCTCCTCGAACCTAAAGGAGTAGAAGACAGAGATATGAAAGGGGTTCAGTTATCTTCCCATTATAAGTAACTTCCATTTTTAGTAACTTTCTATTTTTAGCAGGTTTCCATAATTATTAAGTTTCCATACTTAGCAAGATTCAAGTGGTATACTTCAAGTTAAATCATTAATATAGGCTTATTATGGAAGTAATATTCATTTTAACAAGTTACACAAGTTCAGGGTTAGTTATGACAAGTTTTTCATAGTTCAGGGTTATAAACGTAACTTTACCAAAGTTAAAGGTCCACATTAAAATTATCATCATTTTACCATTCAAACCCTTATACTTTCCAGAATTACACATTTAGCCTTCAAGTTTCATAATTTACGATTTACACTCTTTTAATTAATTAATTACAAATTAAACCTTATACTTATATAATTTACAAATTAACCTTCACAAGATTCATATTACACATCAAGTCCTTTTATTCCTTCAAATTTCAGAAAGTACCCCTCAATATTATTATGTTACAAACAACCCTTAAACTTTTGGTATATTACATATTTAGTCCTTGTACTTTATTACATTACAAATCGATTTAAATAATTAACCATAATTACATATTAAGCCTTTAATTTCTCAATTTTACACAATGAACACTTATTTTAACATGTTATATGAACACACCCTTAAACATTCACAATTTACACATCAAGTCCCTCTAGTTATCAAAGTTACATATTTAGTCCTTTAAATTACAATTTCAACCTTTAATTATTAACAATTACATATTAAGCCATTAAATTACCAAAATTACACATAACCCCCTGAATATAATTTATTACTCAAAACAGCACCAAGTTTCCAGATATTACATATTTAGTCCCTCATTTTTATTTATTTTCAAATCGATTTAACAAATATATATATTTATCAAATAAACCCTTTATATGCAAAATTAACACATGAGCCCCTCCTTTTATATTTTATTCGAATTATAGCAGGTCTAACATGATTTACAAAATTATCCCTTAAGTTTTAAAAATTACAAAACACACCCTAAACTAATTATTTTCAAATCGTTTTTCATAAAACATTAACAAAATCAAACCCTAGCAATCCCAATCATTATGCCATCATTCTATCATCATTATTCATCAATTATTACTAGATTTCATTGACTATAAACCCTAGGTCGATTGGTTCTTAGGGTTTTCCATAATTCCTCTTTTTATTCCTTAAATCCGGTTTTAAAATTAAATTCGACATACATGTTTTTAGGCCTCAAAAATTCGAACTACCATTTTTCTCATGTTATATGATCATCATAGAACCCACAAAAAATAATAACCTGGCCCAGAAAATTCACATACAAGATTTTTAGATTTAATTCGATTTTAGGGTTTATAAACCCATTATTTTCTATTCGGCCAAAATACAATGCATGGTTCGATTTAAGTATTTTTCCCATGTTATATGTGATTAAAGGAGTGCTAGAAAATTACCAGGAAATTTATAGATCAAAGGATTACACGCTATGGATTATTGTTGCTCGGTTGCACTTTTTCGACCCAATTAAATCACCACAGCCAAACGATCGACCCTAGAACCTTGTGGCTATTTTTCCCACCTTCTTGGCAATATGAAGAACTCCATAAAATTACCTCCTTGCCTCAGAAAATTCGGATGTGATGTGGGTGATTTTTGAGGGTGGCGGCTAATTAGTTTTTAGGGTTTTTTGGAAGAAAATAAATTATGGAATGGTATAAATGTGTTATGACCGAGCATTGGGGGGAAAAAAGGCTGGAAAATCATGAAGACATAATGGCCCAATCAATTTACCAATTTAAATGTATTTTCCTTAATAACTTTTATGTTTAAAAAGGTTTTTAATTAATAATAATTATGTATTTAAATTTTTGGTATACACAAGGGTATTTTGGTCATCTCACAACTTGTATAAATATTAATCGAAGTTGTCAAAATTATTTTGTATCATATCTTGTTCGTTTCCAGAAGTTTGGGATCGATTCGGAACTTTAATTAAGCTTTAATTAAATTTTAAAGTTTTAGGGGCATTTTGGTAATTTTTGCATGTTTTAAATTTTCGGGTTTTACAAGAAAGCTTCTTAAATGTGCCATATTTTATTTATAAATTTCTTATATCATTTCGTATTTTACCTTAGGTTATAAGTTCATATCGTGTGATCTCGAGTCATAACACGTTATATAACTCAAATTTTAATTAATAGCGTATTTTATAATTTCTTAAAATTTCAAAATTAGAGGGTATTTTGATCATTTCGGATTGTGGTAAATTTTGGGGTTTTACAAGTATTATAATTGTTCTTGCCAAAAACATGTTAAGCCTTAAGTTTAAAATTTGTGAGTTAGGACTTAGAATGTGAAAAAACATGGTCTAGGGACTAAATGTGTAAAAACAATTGAAAAGGTTAAAAAGGTTTAACAAAAAGGGTCAAAGTGAAGTAAATGCATCATTTACTCCACTGTCAGAATTTTTCACCAACCGTTCTTATACCACAACCACTCGAATCAACAGCTAAGAATCAAACTATCAATCTGATCAAGATCCTTCAAATTTGTGAGATTATATGCATTGCTTATGTGATTTTAAGAAACGGTTTTGAAGGATTTCTTGATCCAACGATCCAATTTTGCAAAATCAAGTTTTAAAATTCTAGGGTTTATGCGTAATCGGATTTATTGATTCTGTGTGTTTAAGATGTAATTGTTTAGTGGGATTTAGTCATAATTAGTTCCTTAACATGTTGTGTATGATTAATTGAACCCAGAAACGCGATTGATGCATGATCGAATTTAGGGTTCATAGGTTGAATTGGGGAAAGTTATATAAATGTGTTGTAGTGCAATTAAGCTGTTGGGATATCATTTATATGTGTCGAATTGCATGAATTAACCATTGAATTGATCCCAGAAACACAAATGATGCGATTTAGATGATTAGGGTTTAAGGCGAACGCGTATAAAGTCTATCTTTTGATTCTGTGGTTAAAAAGTGTTAAAACTTGGACATGGAACTAGGGAACATCATGTGAAACTATTGGAACAAATCAAACAAACATTTAACAGGTCTTGATGAATTCCGATAATCTGATGAACATAATTTGTCGAAACTGTTAGTTGTTGTGATTTAGTTTGATATATAGGGTTTAATGAGCATAGAATAACTTGTGAATTGGTTAAATTGAACAGGAAAACCAAATTTAGAAAAAGAACCAAGAATAACGTACGTCTACAGTAATTATCGAAATTTCTTGTATAAGAAATTGTCGAAATTGCCAAACTTATCGAAATTGGACAAGTTCTGTCGAAATTGCCAAATCTATCGAAATTGGATAAATTCTGTCGGAATTACGAAATCGATCGAAATTGGATAAAGTTGTCGCAATTACCCAAAACTTGTCGAAATTCAAGATTTTGTCGCAATTAGACAAGTTTATAGAAATTCCATTTGTTTATCGCAATTGGGCATAACTTATCGCAATTCAGATGGTTATCGCAATTGGAAAAGACTTATCGCAATTGAGATTTTTTTATCGGAATTGGCCACATGTCTTCAAAAGTCAAAATTATCGAAATTGGACCATAATTTTGTCGAAATTGGTAAAATTGTCGAAATTGGCCAACCGGTCACAATTAGATATCTGTTGAAATTATACTGTCGGAATTCACATAAAGTTGAAAATTGTCGAAATTGCTCTTTGAACAATAAACATGAAATCAAATTGCTATTTTTAAACTTGTAAAATCAAACTAAGCAAAAAAAGGATCACATGTGAAGCAACAAGTTCAACTATTTGCTAAGTTTCATGTATCCTGCAAATCTGTGCTTGAATGATGTTTCAGATATCTCAAATGGATGCACCACTACAACAACCACTCCCATTGCTCAAAAAGCCTGAAATTTTTCCACAACGCTATAAAGCAGAGATTGGCAACAACAACGCAAGGGTAGAATTTCACAAGATCAAGTGTACAGAAGCAACCTGTGAGATTGCTATAGAGGTTCTCAAGCAACACCCATGCAGGAGTATACTGGAGAAGTTAGCTAGTATTCCAGAATTCTATATCCATCAAATGTGGGATACTTTAAAGCTAGACTTAAGAGAGACATATTTCACATGCACGTTGGACCGCAAGGAAGTCACTATCGATAAAGACTACCTTCGCAAAGCCTTGCTACTTCTAGAATCTCCTCAACCTAACAACAAATTCTACCCAACACCTATAGAAGAAGATGTTCTCAACTTCCTTGAAAAGATTGGCTACGACTTGCAGCCAGAAAAACCATTGACAAAGATCTCAAGGGTTGAAGCCAAGCTCATCCCACAACCCTGGAGAACGATCTACTACATCCTAGCACGATCTGTTTCAGGAAGGGATAGTGGTCATGAGAACCCCCGTTTACGTCATCTTCAAGTCTTCTAGGGAATAGTTAATCAAAAGGAGATCGACTTTGCTCAACCTATCTGAGATGATATGGTCTATCAAGTTCAAAAACCGACAGCTCTAAATCCCTTAACCAAAATTCTGTTTGTTCGTTTCACCAAGCTTCTCATCGCTCATCTAATTGACGACAACTCTGATATCTCTGCACGACTTGAAGACCGTGAAATGCATCTACTCAAGATGGACAAGACCATCAGCTCAGTCTACATCCCCAAAAGCAGCACATGAAAGCAAGGGATTAGACTACCTAATTCTCTGATGACTGAAAAAGTTAAGAAAACAAAAGCTTACAGAGAGTATGATAGAGCTTTCAAAGAAGGTCATGTCAGGTTTTGCAAATATGATGATGAGTCTGCATCAACTAGGACTCGTTCAAAGGGAAGCAGCAAGACTGAAAGTGCGTCTAGTGTATCTAAGAAGATCAGACCCTCTGCACATAAAATCGTCAAAAGAAGAGTTCCGGTTACAGTAGCTAAGCCAAAACCTGAGGAAGAAAAGATCGTTGCGAAAAAGGAATCCGACTCTGAGACGAAAACCGATAAAGAAACTCTTTTCTATAAAGAAGATATAGCTAATTAGGTGGCACTAGAAGAAACCCGAAAGTCACTCAAGGCTGATGAGGAAAGACGGGCACAGTTAAGGCTAAAAGAGCAAATGAGATTTGAACAACAGAGTAGAAATGTTGGGGGATCCCAGACCTGCGTTGATCCGGTTAATCAACCCGGTAGGTCTGGGGTAGTAAAAGAAGTAACACCACCTCACGCTGAACCGGTTAATCAACCCAGAGGGTCTGGTGTTGTTAAAGACGCTACTCCACCTCAGCCTGATTCGGTTAATCAACCCGATAGGTCTGAGTCTGATAAAGAAGTAATCCCACCTGAGTCAAATCCGGTTAATCAACCCGGAAATGACGAAAAAAAGAAGGAAGAAGAGAAGATGAAGGAAGTTGATATTGAAGAAGGGGAAGAAATTGAAAAGGTGTCCACAGATGAAGAGAAGGATGAAGATGAACACATGAAAGATGTTGATGAAGGGGAAGAAATAGATAAGTTGACTGATGAGGAGGAGATAACTAAAGCTACTGAAGAACTAGAATTGGAACACAAGAAGCAAGAAGAGGAGAAATTGGCTGAAAAAGAAGCGGACAGATACATTCAAATGCCACCAATCAGTCCTCCACATTCTACACTAACACCACCAGTGTCTCAGCATGCATCACCACCCAAGGCTCAAACACCTCCAAAATCATCAACACACCCCTCACCACCACCACCATCACCATCTACAGAAGCAGCAACAAAAGAATCAAAAGGAAAAACAATCATGAAAAGCAAGAAATCTAAGATCCCTAGTGTAATACCTGAATTTCAGATAACCTATAAAATGACCAAATTACCCCTGAAGCCATAAAACTTAATAAAATCACTTATAACAATTCTGAATTGATTCCAAACTCATGAAAACCACAACATATGAAACGAAATGAATTTCTGGGACAACATTACATTATATTGGATGTCAAGAAAATTACAAGTTCATATATACACATATATATATTCCGAAAACTATTTAATTAAATTAATTAGTTTATAAAACTTATTTAAATAAAGATAACTACAAAATAAATATGGGAATTATAGACCAAATCAAATTATGATCTTGAGCTAACAAATTGGGCCAAAAATCTGGAGTATATCCCCCCTCCTAGTCGGTTTGATAAAGCACATAACACAAAACCATTTTATTTTCACAAACCCTAATTCCGAAAACCCTAGATCGACACACATAATTCGACCAAGCCTCCATTCGACTTTTTGGAACTGAGCAAGCAATTTTTTGGAGTCCATTGAGGTGTAAGGAAGCCAAGAAAAATAGGAATCGAGTTTTGGAAGCTTTCGTTTGATCGTGGTGCAATTGTTTGTTCGGTTTGCTTCGCTCGATAGGTATAAAATCCCACGACTAATCCTTACGTTCTATAATTGATCTAGCATTTTTCTAATGATCTATATGTTGTATATAACTCAGTAAAAATGTTAAACATGGATCATGCAAGCTAAACAAAGCGTACGAAATTATAAGAGTTAAAACACACATAATTTCCAAATAATGTCATTTGATTTTTCTGGAGTGTAACTATAATTTTTACATGTCCTATACTGATAATATAAGCTTAGAAAAATAACCACATGATTTTTAGAAGCTCAAAATAATTGATGCGAATTATTGTATATAATCGGATTTTAAAGAAAATAAAGAAAAATAAGAATAAACCCTAGAATGGATTAGGGTTAGGGTTCATATGAATAGATCTGATGTAATTAATGTAATTAATGATTGTATAATGATAACATAATGATTGGATAAAACTAGGGCTTGTTTTGGTACAATAAAAGGCTATACGATTGGTAATTAAAAGTATAAGGGCTTGTTTTGTCAACTTTGAAACTTCTGGGATATTTTTGTAATGTCATATAAGTCAGTAGGTATGTGGGAAAAATATAACTTGAGGGTCCTAACTGTAAATGTTGCAAGAAAATGAATTAATTATATTTATAAGTGTCGATTTGAAATTAATTAAAGTAGAAGGACTAAAAGTGTAAATTTGGGAAACTTGAAGTTATTCTAAGTAAATAATGTCATTAAGGGTGTAATGGTTAAATTTGAGTATTTATGGGCTTGATATGTAATTATAAATAAATTATGATTTAAATTGTAAGTTTTGTAAAGTTAAGGGATCAATTGTGTAATTACTAAATTTTGAGGGTCTAATTCGTACTTCATATAATTCTGAGGTGATGTTCTGTAAATTTGTGAAATAAAGTACTTGTTTGGTAAATATAGGTATCATAGGGATTAAATCAGTAACTTAAAGTATTTTCATTTTAAACCTTTGAACCTAATGAATTTACAATTAAAACCCTAAACTTCTGTAGCTTGATAAAAGGTACTTTAATACCATAATGATCTTGAAATAAGGACTTAACCTAATCTGGAATATTAACAGCTTACTAAACCTGGAAAGTTACAAAATGGATAAGTAAACTAAAAGTAATAATCTGAGTTTGAATAATTCATAATTTCGTCTTCTACTTCTTTAGGTGTGAAGAAGGAGAAGCCTTGATTTATGCTTCGTGTTTGCTTTCTTGTCTTTTGCTATGCTAATAAGGTACAGATATTCCGTCCTTTCAGTAAGGGCTTTTCAGTTCTTTTCTTTCAGAATTCATTTCCTTATTAGGATTCCCTATACCACTGCTATGTTTCCCTTTTGGATGTGAACTTTTGATGTGGTCTTTGATTTGAATCTTTTGCCATGTACCCTTAAGATATGATTTTGATTATTTGATAGTACGCCCGACCTTTGATCTACAGTTTGATATTACGAGCCAATCACTAGGCATGAGGGTTTCATATCCATGTCATTGATGCACCTCTGACATGACTCTAGGGCAGGAGAGTGATGACCTGTTCCGTCCCTTATTTAGTATTTTCTATGGCCAATATAATTATGAATATTGATTTGTCTGTGGGGCGTATGGGTGCACTCAAGATTTGACCTGTTATCTGTATATGTTATATGTTATAGTTATTATATCTGGTGACTGATTGTGTGTGCGATATACGTCTTTCACTTTGTCTGAGAGCTGATCACTCTACACAGGTTTGTTTTATTATATTAGTAATGCTATGGTATCGTAAGTCATCTGGGCTCGTGATAGATTCCTGTGTTCCTGTTTTTCTTAAATCTTATTCACTTTGTTCTTTTCTTTTATTCATGATCTATTTCTCATTCCTTTCATGTTGACTTCGTATTGGTATGATTTTGTATTCCTGATTTGCTTTTGTATTTGCTACCTGCTATTTGTTTCCGTTATCTATATATCTGTTCACTGAGCTTTTGAAGCTCAGCCGCATTTCTTTTCCTGCGGCAGGTACTTAAGCTAGGAGCTGGGTTTAGCTTTGGGATGAGAGCGATCTATTTCGGAGTCGACCTTAGTTATTTAGCTTTACCATTTGAACTTCTATTTATTTTATTATGCCAATGTTTAGGCATTTGAATATTGGATTTTGTACTTAAGTTATTTTGTCTTGCATTTTGATTTAAGTCATGTTGACTTATTTTGGATTAAATGTTAAGACTTATGATGTTTTATTTATTGAATGTGCTGTGACTTCTGATATGCCACCATTGTTGTGATATCTTTACCTTTGTCGGGTTGGGGTGTTACAATTTATGGTATCAGAGACCAGGCATTCATGAAAACCTTAGAGCTTAGGCTATCGACCTGTGAGGATTTGGGTAGACATTAGGTTTCCTTTCGCGCACTCTTTTCCTGTCCTGCTCTGCCATGTTTTTCTTTTGCTCTATCATTTCCTGTTTGATCTTTCTAATCGTTTGAAAATCCTGTAGATGGTTGTTACTCGTCGTGGTGACTATTCTGAAGGGGAGGAGGAGATCCCTAATTTGGAGGAGTTGGTGGCTAATGCTATAGCCAATCTACTACCTGGGCTTAATGCTAACGAGGTGATCACTCGGATGATCAATGATTTTCGTAATGGAGCTGGTCCCTCTGGTGGCTCGGGTGGTTCTGGTGGTACTGGTGGTGGGGGCCGACCCACTACCATTAATGGTTGGCTTGAGAGTTTCAATAAGCTCAAGCCATTGTCGTTCAGTTCTGCTGCTACTCCTCATGCTGCAGAGGACTGGATAACACACATGGAGAAGCTGTTTGAGGTACTGGGTTGTGAAGACGGGTTTAAGACTCGTCTGGCTGCGTTTAAGCTTGAGGGAGATGCGCTTAACTGGTGGAAGGCGCACAAGGAAGCTAAGGGAGGTGATGCTTATGTTCTTGGTTGTACTTGGGCTAATTTTCGTGCTACGTTCTATAATCGGTACTTCCCTGTGTCTGAACAGCAGAGATTTATTCGGGAGTACAACACTATCTTTCAGCTCGAGTCGGAGAATGCAGGGGAATTCCTGGAGCGATTCCAGAGATTGGTTAGCTTTGTGGGCCCAGTTGCTGGGAATGCTGAGCATCAGGCTAAGCATTATAAGTGGGCACTAAAGAGTTGGGATTTAGATCATCTTCTTAATCAGGAGTTCGCTGATCCGTCAGCATGTTGCGACGCAGCTCGCAACATCGAGATATTTCATAAGAAGGTGGGTTACAAGCGAAACCGTGATGGGGACAGGATTCAGCCGCAGAGTCAGAATCGGGACAACAAGGGGTTTTCTGGTATGGGCTTTGAACAGCGGGGTCAGTCAGATCGTGGTCGTGACTATCAGGGTCAGCCAGGTAGGAGCTATGATCAGCGGAGACCAGATTCTAGAGGTCAGGATGCTGGTTCGATTTCTAGGCAGGGTGATGAGAGCCAGGGGCGCAATAATGGTCAAAAGCAGTGGAAGGATCAGCCTTCTAAGGGTTTTCAGCAGCAGTCTCGTGGTTCTGGATCGAGTTCTCAGAAGGGTTCATCTGGGAACTTACCTACACCTCCTATCTGTACTACTTGTGGGAAAAGTCATCCAGGAGAGTGTCGTAGAGCATCTGGTGCGTGTTTCCGATGTGGGTCTACTGAGCATCGGGTGAAGGACTGCCCAAAGCAGAATCCTGCATCTGCCAAGAACTATCTTCTTCCTCCGCCTCCTCCACCTCCGAATACTGGGCGTGTGTTTTCTACTACGCGGGATCAGGCGGCTAAGGCTACAGGTACCATTACCGCCTTTTTGTATATTGGTGATTTTACCGTTTTCGCGTTATTTGACACTGGAGCAACACATTCTATCATATCTATGAAATTGGCTAAGAAACTGAACATACCATCAACACCACTAAATAACCCAATTGCTATATCAACCCCCATGAAAAACCACATTCTTATCAACCATGAATATTTGAACTGTCCGTTACGCTTCGATGATCGGATTCGTCTGGCGAATTTACTTCCTCTAAACATGATTGACTTTGATGTCATTCTGGGTATGGATTGGTTGGCTTTCCATCGAGCAACCATTGACTGCCACGCCAGAAATGTGATTTTCGGTGATCTGAATAATCCTGAATTCATTTACCATGAATCTCGCCCTCTTAGAACTGTTAAAATCATTTCCGCCTTGAAAGCTCGAACCTTGATGTCTCATGGTTGCCAAGGTTTTCTAGCCTCGGTTAAGGATTCGTCTGTTGAGAGTCCGGATATTTCTAGTGTTCCCATTGTTCGGGATTTTGCTGACGTTTTTCCTGAAGTACTTCCTGGTCTTCCTCCGGCTAGAGAAGTGGAATTTTCTATTGATCTAATTCTCGGTGCCGAACCTATCTCTAAGGCTCCGTACCGGATGGCACCTGTTGAACTGAAAGAGTTGAAGGAGCAATTGGAAGAGTTGCTGGACTGTGGATTTATTCGACCTAGTGTTTCGCCATGGGGTGCTCCTGTACTTTTTGTGAAGAAGAAGGATGGGTCTATGCGTCTGTGTATTGATTATCGTGAGCTTAATCGCATTACCATTCGAAACCGTTATCCGCTTCCTCGCATTGATGACTTGTTTGATCAATTGCAAGGAGCTAAAGTATTCTCCAAAATCGACTTGCGATCGGGTTATCACCAATTGCGAGTTAAGGAGCAGGATGTATCTAAAACTACTTTCCACACCCGTTATGGACACTATGAGTTCCTGGTTATGCCTTTTGGCTTAACAAATGCTCCTGCTGTGTTTATGGATTTAATGAATCGGGTTTTCCATGAATTTCTTGATAAATTCGTCATCTTTTTCATTGACGATATTCTAGTGTATTCTAAATCGTCTGAAGAGCACGAGCAACACCTGCGTATTGTTTTAGGTATCCTGAGGCAGCAGAAGTTATTCGCGAAATTTTCTAAGTGTGAGTTCTGGCTGAATCAAGTAGCTTTCCTAGGTCACATTGTGTCTGCAGATGGTATCACCATGGATCCATCTAAAGTTGAGGCTATCACCAAGTGGCCGAGACCTACCACTGTGACTGAAGTCAGGAGTTTTCTAGGATTAGCTAGCTACTATAGGCGCTTTGTGGAAGGATTTTCTAAGTTGGCTTTACCATTGACTCAATTGATGCGGAAGGGTGAAAAGTTCGTATGGACTGATGAGCGTGAGCAGAGTTTTGAAGAGTTGAAACGGCGTTTGGTGTCTGCACCTATTCTAACTTTACCATCGGGTTCTGGAGGTTTCCAAATCTATAGTGATGCTTCTAAGAAGGGTTGGGGCTGTGTGCTTATGCAAAACGGCAAGGTGATTGCCTATGCTTCGAGGCAACTGAAACCATATGAGGAAAATTATCCAACTCATGATCTAGAATTGGCAGCTGTAGTTTTTGCATTGAAGATCTGGAGGCATTTCTTATATGGTGAATCATGTGATATCTTCACTGATCACAAGAGCCTCAAATACATCTTTACTCAGAAGGAGCTTAATATGAGGCAGAGGCGATGGCTAGAGCTTCTGAAAGATTATGACACGAACATCCAGTATCATCCAGGTAAGGCTAATGTGGTTGCAGATGCACTTAGTCGAAAATCTGGAGTGATTGCTAGTTTGGAGATTGATCCGCATGTCCTCAAGGATTTGGAGCGTTTGGATGTTGAGTTGTGTGTTCGGCGTGATGTTGGTTACTGGGCTAGTTTAAAGATTGAGTCAAATCTGATGTTGTGTATTAAAGAGGCTCAGAAAGATGATGGTGAGCTCTGGGCTATAGTTCAGAATATTGAAGAGGGTAAGCAAACTGAGTTTAGAGTTGATGACGATGGAGTTGTCTGGTATGAGGATCGTTTATGCGTGCCTAATGATTCCGACTTGCGTGAGGCTGTGTTGACTGAGGCTCACAGTTCTCCTTTCGCTATCCATCCTGGTTCTACCAAGATGTATCGGGATCTTAAGCAGCATTTATGGTGGAACGGTATGAAGCAAGATGTGGCGTTATTTGTTGCTAGATGCATGACCTGCCAGCAAGTTAAGATTGAGCATCAGAGAGCTAGTGGACTGTTGCAACCTTTGGAAATTCCTACATGGAAATGGGATGAGATTTCCATGGACTTCGTTTGTGGTCTGCCTGTTACTCGTAAAAGACATGATGCGATTTGGGTGGTCGTTGATCGGCTAACTAAATCCGCTCATTTCTTACCTATCCGTATGACCTATAATGTCAGTAAGTTGGCAGAAGTTTTTCAGCAAGAGATTGTTCGATTGCACGGTATGCCTTCGTCTATTGTTTCAGATCGTGATCCTCGTTTCTCTTCGCGTTTTTGGAAGGGACTTCTTAAAGCTTGGGGCGCTCGCCTTAAGTTCAGTACTGCATTTCATCCCCAAACTGATGGTCAGTCTAAGAGGACCATTCAGACTTTGGAAGACATGTTAAGAGCTTGTGCGTTGGAATGGACAGGTAGTTGGGATGAGTACTTGTGTTTGGTAGAGTTTGCGTATAATAACAGTTGGCATGCGAGTATTCGAATGGCTCCCTTCGAGATGTTTTATGGTAGGAAATGTAGGGCTCCTGTTTGTTGGAATGAAGTAGGTGAACGTCTGATTGAAGGACCTGAGATGATTGAGATCACAAATGAAAAGGTAGCTGTTGCTAGAGAGAAACTAAAAGAGTCGCGTGCTCGCCAGAAAAGTTATGCTGATAAGCACCGTCGGGATCTAGAATTTAATGTAGGTGATTGGGTATTCCTGAAAGTATCTCCTTTCCGTGGTGTCAGGCGTTTTGGAATCAAGGGCAAGTTGAGTCCTCGATTTATTGGACCATTTGAAATCCTGGAGCGTATTGGGGAGGTCTCTTATCGTTTGGCTCTACCTCCTCAGCTATCTCATGTGCATAATGTTTTCCATGTATCTCTCCTGAGAGGATACAATTATCATCCACTGCATGTTGTATCTTATCCACTTGATCAGATCCGGCCTGATATGTCTTTGTCTGAAGAACCGGAAGCGGTTCTGGACCGTCAGGAACGAGTCATGAGAAGTAAAGTTATTCCTTTCGTAAAGATTCTTTGGAGGAATCACCCGGAGCGTGAGGCTACCTGGGAAACCGAGGAATCGATACGAGCTAGTTATCCGCAATTCTCGTTCTAGTCTGGTATGTCCTTGTTTTGTTTTCCGCTCTCTTTTCTTTCTACTTCCTGCAAATTTCGAGGACGAAATTTTTTTGTTAGTGGGGAAGAAGTTGTAATACCTGAATTTCAGATAACCTATAAAATGACCAAATTACCCCTGAAGCCATAAAACTTAATAAAATCACTTATAACAATTCTGAATTGATTCCAAACTCATGAAAACAACTACATATGAAACGAAATGAATTTCTGGGACAACATTACATTATATTGGATGTCAAGAAAATTACAAGTTCATATATACACATATATATATTCCGAAAACTATTTAATTAAATTAATTAGTTTATAAAACTTATTTAAATAAAGATAACTACAAAATAAATATGGGAATTATAGACCAATAAAATTATGATCTTGAGCTAACAAATTGGGCTGAAAATCTTGAGTATATCCCCCCTCCTAGTCGGTTTGATAAATCACATAACACAAAACCATTTTATTTTCACAAACCCTAATTCTGAAAACCCTAGATCGACACACATAATTCGACCAAGCCTCCATTCGACTTTTTGGAACTGAGCAAGCAATTTTTTGGAGTCCATTAAGGTGTAAGGAAGCCAACAAAAATAGGAGTCGAGTTGTGGAAGCTTTCGTTTGATCGTGGTGCAATTGTTTGTTCGGATTGCTTCGCTCGATAGGTATAAAATCCCACGATTAATCCTTACTTTCTATAATTGATCTAGCATTTTTCTAATGATCTATATGTTGTATATAACTCAGTAAAAATGTTAAACATGGATCATGCAAGCTAAACAAAGCGTACGAAATTATAAGAGTTAAAACACACATAATTTCCAAATAATGTCATTCGATTTTTCTGGAGTGTAACTATAATTTTTACATGTCCTATACTGATAATATAAGCTTATAAAAATAACCACATGATTTATAGAAGCTCAAAATAATTGATGCGAGTTATTGTATGTAATCGGATTTTAAAGAAAATAAAGAAAAATAAGAATAAACCCTAGAATGGATTAGGGTTAGGGTTCATATGAATAGATCTGATGTAATTAATGTAATTAGTGATTGTATAATGATAACATAATGATTGGATAAAACTAGGGCTTGTTTTGGTACAATAAAAGGCTATACGATTGGAAATTAAAAGTATAAGGGCTTGTTTTGTCAACTTTGAAACTTCTGGGATATTTTTGTAATGTCATATAAGTCAGTAGGTGAAAAATCCGAAAATTTAAAATATGCAAAAATTACCAAATTACCCCTGAAACTTTAAAATTTAATTAAAGCTTAATTAAAGTACCGAATTAATCCCGAATCTCTGAAAACGAACTACAAATGAAATCAAATAATTTGTAACACACTATATAACATTTCTACATGTCCAAAAAAAATTTATTTGGCACCTTACTAGAACCGAATTACAATTTATTTATTTTGTTACATTCTAGAATAAATTAAAAACATGATAAGTCCAAAGTAATTAAGGAAAATGTGTCAAAATTCAATATATTGATTTAGGCATTGATAATGCCGTGTGAAGAGGTCCTCCCCCCCCCAAAAAAAAATTCGGCCAAAACATCCTTATATAATTATCTCCTTTATTTTCTTTTATACACTTACCAAAAACCTTAAAAAGCTCAAACAAATTCATCCCACTCCATCTGATTTTCTCAAAGCTCAAGATCATTTTTCCAGTGTTCCTTGGCATCTATAGAAGGCAAGAAAAATAGTTTTGAGGTTGTGCTTGGCCTGATTCGATCGGTGTGAATTATTTCTTTGTCGCGTGTGATTTTTGAGGTAAAATCCAAATTAATTCATTCGGCCTTTGTAAAATTTGTTTATCATTTTTCTCATGCTCCTCACATCATATATGATCTGTGAAAAATGACTACAAGGTCGTGGGATCATTCGTGTGCTCGTGGGAAATTTTTTGGTGTCGTAGTGTTCATCCGAGATGAATAATTTCGTCCAGCCTATTCCATTCATTCCAGATCTGGTCTGGTATATTTCTTGTGTTACTTTAATCATGTAAACATCATATAAAATGTTGAATTCAATCCATGCATGCTATATAAGTCGTATATGAATTTATGTTTTATAAACCCTAAAATCGGATTAAAACCCTAAATAATTGTATGCGATTTTTCTGGGCTTCATATCCATTTTATTTACGTTCCATATGATCAATATAACCTGGGAAAAATGTTCATTCGATTTGTCTAGGCCTAAAATAATTGATGTTGAATTGTTTGTATAATCGGCTAATTAGAAAATCAAGAAAGAAAAAAGAAATAAAAAGGGGAACGAACTAGGGTTAGGGTTTTAAGGATGATTTTGGTGTATTAATGGTGTAATGATTATGGTATAATGATGATATAATGATTACTTATTGATTGGGATGGTTAGGGTTTGATTTTGATAAAATATTTTATATACCGATTGGAATATAAATAGGTAAGGGGGTGTTTTGTAATTATTAAAAATTGTGGGATATTTTTGTAATGTTCTATAGATCAGGGGGAATATATAAAAATTATAATATTTGGGCCTTATTTTTAAATTGAGCGAGATATGGATTTAATGTGTAAATATTATGGCGAATTGAAAAGAAATAAAAATGAGGGACTAAAAATGTAAAATCTGGAAACTCAAGGGTTCTCGGTGTTATTAATATTATAAAGGGTGAAATGTGTAATTTTGACTACTTAAAGGCTTAATATGTAATTATGGATAAATATTGAATCGTATTGCGATTTTGATAAGTATAAGGACTAATTTTGTAATTTACCAAAAGTTGAAGGGCTTGTCGTGCCATAACTAATCTTAAATGGTATTTTCTGTAAATATGAGTAATGAAGGGCCTGATGTACAAAGGTAACATTAATAAAGGTTAAATTGTAATTTACATAATTATAAGGTTTAATTTGTAAATTAATTAGCTAAAAGGGTGTAACTTGTAAATATTTGAAACTTGAAGGTCGAATGTGTAATTCTGGAAAATAAAGTATTCGATTGGTAAATTATAATATTTCTATTTTAACCTTGAACTTTGGTAAACTTCCAGTTATAACCCTAAACTATGAAACTTGTCATAATTAACCCTGAACTTGTATAACTTGTCAAAATGAACATGACTTCCATAATAAGCTAATTAAAGACTTAACTTGAATGATATCACTTGAATCTTGCTAAATATGGTAACTTACTAATTCTGGAAACCTGCTAAAAATAGAAAGTTACTAAATCTTGAAAGTTTCTTAAAATGTAAAGATGAACTAAAATGGTAAGTTGAACTTGAACCCTCTGGTAATTCTGTATTTTACTCCTTTAGGTTCGAGGAGGGAGTGATTTTGATCCCTGTCAACTACTCTTGTGTTTGTGCTTGCTATTTGAATAAGGTACGGATATTCTGCCCTTTCAGTAAGGTGCCTTCGTTCTCTTTTGATTTGTTGATATTGATTCGTTTTAGGATTTCCCGAACCATTGCTATGTATCCCTTGTATTGTGAACCTTGATCTATGTACTTATTCTTGAACCCTTGATATGAACCCTGCCATGAACCTTGATATGAACCCTGCCATAAAACATTGACTTGAACTTTGATACTTTCGATGTTATAACTGGATGAGAAAATCTTTTTAATTAATTATGAAAATGTTTCAAGAAACTATTTTGAAGACTATCTTTATAGAAACCTTTTGAAAAGACCTTCTTTATGAAAACCGTTTAAAAATCATTTTATGGAGACCAGTACTTAAGGATTATTTTGACACCTATAAAATGGCCTTTTAATAGTAAACTTTTAAAGTGAACTTTATTATGAACCTTTGAACCTCCTGATATTGACCTTCCTGATATTGAACCCTCTGATATGAACCTTCTGACTTGATACTTGATACCTGATACTTGACACCTGACACTTGATACTTGATACCTGATACTTAACACCTGACACTTGATACTTGACACCTGATACTTGACACCTGACACTTGATACTTGATACTTAACCTTGACCCACAGTTTGATATTACGAGCCACCCACCAGGCATGAGGTGTTCATGTCCTTGTCATTGATGCACCGATGACTTGACTCTAGGGTAGGAGAGAGATGTCCTATCCCGTCCCTGACTTGATTATATGGTGTGTATTGGTAGACTCTGGCCACCTGGGGCGTATGGATGCATCCTAGACTTGTTCTGTTTTCTGTATATGATATATGACTTGTTATCTCTGGTGACTGATGGTGTGTGCGATGCACGTCTTTCACATCCTGGGAGCCCGCGACTCCACCCCTGAGAGGTAGCCCCTCACCCTGTATTTGGTACCGAGGTCTCCCCTCCGTATACCCTGATTACTGGACTTGATATGATTTCTGTTTTCTGGGCTCGTAGTGGATTTCTGTTACCCTTACACTTACCTGTACTACTTTCCTTAACCCTTGACATATTTGCATGACCTTGACATCACTTATCTTTCATTACTGTTACATTATACTTGCACATTATTTCTGACCGGTTCGTATTTCTTTTCTTATTCATTATTCTGTATTATTGCTTGTTTCTGTTATATCTGTTCACTGAGCTCTCGTAGCTCAGCCGCATTTCTTTTCCTGCGGCAGGTACATTTAAGATAGGAGCTGGGTTTAACTTGGGATGAGAGCAACATGTGTGAAGTTTAGACCTTGTCATTCTAGTGTGACCATTTGGATATTATTTCTGTTATGCCATTGTTTGGGCATTTTGGATTCTATTTTGTACTTCGTTATTTCTGTCTTGCACTTGATATAAGTCGTGTTGACTTATTTTCCTTTGGATTTTATTATTAAGGTTTCCGCTATTTTATTTCTTGAATGCTTATATCTGATATGAAACCATGTATTTGTGACATCTTTGCCCTTGTCGGGTTAGGGTGTTACAATTTATGGTATCAGATATAAGGCTTCAGAAACCCTTAGAGCTTAGGCTTGACCTGTGAGGATTGGGTAGACATTAGGTTTCCGTTCGCGTACTCTTTTTCCTTATTCTGCTCTGTCATACTTTGCTTGATTCTGCTAATCGTTTTGATAATCCTGTAGATGGTTAACACTCGTCACCAGGAGTATAATGCTGGAGGGGATGCTGAAATCCCCAATTTGGAGGCTATGGTGGCTAATGCTATAGCCAATCTGCTACCCGGCCTTAACACTGATGCGGTGATCAACCGGCTTATCAGTGGTGGAGCTAGTTCAACTGGAGGTGCTGGCAGTTCTTCTGGTGGTAGGGGCCGACCCACTACCATTAATGGGTGGCTTGAGAGTTTCAATAAACTCAAGCCGTTGTTTTTTAGTTCCGCTGCTACTCCTCATGCAGCAGAGGACAGGATAACCCACATCGAGAAGCTGTTTGAGGGGCTAGGTTGTGAGGGCGAGTTTAAGACTCGTCTGGCTGTGTTTAAGCTTGAGGGTGATGCGCTTAACTGGTGGAAGGCGCACAAGGCAGCTAAAGGAGGTGATGGGTATGTTCTTGGTTGTACTTGGGCTGATTTCCGCATTACATTCTATAATCGGTACTTCCCTGACTCTGAGCAGCAGAGGTTTTATTCGGGAGTACAACACTATTTCCCAGCTAGATTCTGAGAATGCAGGGGAATATCTGGAGCGGTTTCAGAGATTGGTTAGTTTCGTGGGTTCCGCTGCTGGAGATGCAAGGCGTCAAGCTAAGCATTTCAAATGGGGACTCAAAAGGTGGGTGCTCGATCGTATGCTTAATGATCAGTTTGATGATCCGTCAGCATGTTGCGATGCAGTTCGCAACAACGAGATTTTTCACGAGGGGATTGGCCATAAGAGGAACCGCGACGGTGATAGGACTCAGCAGAGTCAGAGTCGGGACGTCAAGGAGTATTCGGGCAGGAGCTACGATCAGAAGAAATCAGATTCGAGAGGCCGGGATTCGAGGTTAGCTCCTAGACAGGGAAATGAGCGTCCGGAGAGCAACAACAACCAACGGCAGAAGAGATCATCTGAGTACTCTACTTCCTTACCTGTTTGTGGTTCTTGTGGGAAAAACCATACTGGAGCTTATCGTACGACGTCTGGTGCTTGTTTCAGATGTGGTTCTTCTGAGCATCAAGTGAGAAATTGTCCTAAGCAATCTACGTCAGCACTTGAGAAATTTCTTGATCCTCCTCCCCCTGCTCCTCATACCGGTCGTGTCTTTATGCTTTCTGGTGACCGGAGTGATCGCACGTCTGGTATATTCCTGTTCTGTTTTCCATTTTGTTTCATTTCTGATTCTTTGCAAATTTCGAGGACGAAAATTTTTTTAAGAGGGGAAGAGTTGTAAAACCCGAAAATTTAAAACATGCAAAAATTACCAAATTACCCCTGAAACTTTAAAATTTAATTAAAGCTTAATTAAAGTACCGAATTAATCCCGAATCTCAGGAAACGAACTACAAATGAAATCAAATAATTTGTAACACACTATATAACATTTCTACATGTCCAAAAAAATTTATTTGGCACCTTACTAGAACCGAATTGCAATTTATTTATTTTGTTACATTCTAGAATAAATTAAAAACATGATAAGTCCAAAGTAATTAAGGAAAATGTGTCAAAATTCAATATATTGATTTAGGCATTGATAATCCCGTGTGAAGAGGTCCTCCCCCCCCCCCCCCAAAATTCAGCCAAAACATCCTTATATAATTATCTCCTTTATTTTCTTTTTTACACAACAAATTCATCCCACTCCATCCGATTTTCTCAAAGCTCAAGATCATTTTTCCAGTGTTCCTTGGCATCTATAGAAGGCAAGAAAAATATTTTTGAGGTTGTGCTTGGCCTGATTCGATCGTTGTGAATTATTTCTTTGTCGCGTGTGATTTTTGAGGTAAAATCCAAATTAATTCATTCGGCCTTTGTAAAATTCGTTTATCATTTTTCTCATGCTCCTCACATCATATATGATCTGTGAAAAATGACTACAAGGTCGTGGGATCATTCGTGTGCTCGTGGGAAATTTTGTGGTGTCGTAGTGTTCATCCGAGAGGAATAATTTCGTCCAGCCTATTCCATTCATTCCAGATCTGGTCTGGTATTTTTCTTGTGTTACTTTAATCATATAAACATCATATAAAATGTTGAATTCGATCCATGCATATTATATAAGTCGTATATGAATTTATGTGTTATAAACCCTAAAATGGGATTAAAACCCTAAATAATTGTATGCGATTTTTCTGGGCTTCATATCCATTTTATTTACGTTCCATATGATCAATATAACCTGGGAAAAATGTTCATTCGATTTGTCTAGGCCTAAAATAATTGATGTTGAATTGTTTGTATAATCGGCTAATTAGAAAATCAAGAAAGAAAAAAGAAATAAAAAGGGGAACGAACTAGGGTTAGGGTTTTAAGGATGATTTTGGTGTATTAATGGTGTAATGATTATGGTATAATGATGATATAATGATTACTTATTGATTGGGATGGTTAGGGTTTGATTTTGATAAAATATTTTATATACCGATTGGAAAATAAATAGGTAAGGGGGTGTTTTGTAATTATTAAAAATTGTGGGATATTTTTGTAATGTTCTATAGATCAGGGGGAATATATAAAAATTATAATATGAGGGCCTAATTTTTAAATTGAGCGAGATATGGATTTAATGTGTAAATATTATGGCGAATTGAAAAGAAATAAAAATGAGGGACTAAAAATGTAAAATATGGAAACTCAAGGGTTCTCGGTGTTATTAATATTATAAAGGGTGAAATGTGTAATTTTGACTATTTAAAGGCTTAATATGTAATTATGGATAAATATTGAATCGTATTGCAATTTTGATAAGTATAAGGACTAATTTTGTAATTTACCAAAAGTTGAAGGGCTTGTCGTGCCATAATTAATCTTAAATGGTATTTTCTGTAAATATGAGTAATGAAGGGCCTGATGTACAAAGGTAACATTAATAAAGGTTAAATTGTAATTTACATAATTATAAGGTTTAATTTGTAAATTAATTAACTAAAAGGGTGTAACTTGTAAATATTTGAAACTTGAAGGTCGAATGTGTAATTCTGGAAAATAAAGTATTCGATTGGTAAATTATAATATTTCTATTTTAACCTTGAACTTTGGTAAACTTCCAGTTATAACCCTAAACTATGAAACTTGTCATAATTAACCCTGAACTTGTATAACTTGTCAAAATGAACATGACTTCCATAATAAGCTAATTAAAGACTTAACTTGAATGATATCACTTGAATCTTGCTAAATATGGTAACTTACTAATTCTGGAAACCTGCTAAAAATAGAAAGTTACTAAATCTTGAAAGTTTCTTAAAATGTAAAGATGAACTAAAATGGTAAGTTGAACTTGAACCCTCTGGTAATTCTGTCTTTTACTCCTTTAGGTTCGAGGAGGGAGTGATTTTGATCCCTGTCAACTACTCTTGTGTTTGTGCTTGCTATTTGAATAAGGTACGGATATTCTGCCCTTTCAGTAAGGTGCCTTCGTTCTCTTTTGATTTGTTGATATTGATTCGTTTTAGGATTTCCCGAACCATTGCTATGTATCCCTTGTATTGTGAACCTTGATCTGTGTACTTATTCTTGAACCCTTGATATGAACCCTGCCATGAACCTTGATATGAACCCTGCCATAAAACATTGACTTGAACTTTGATACTTTCGATGTTATAACTGGATGAGAAAATCTTTTTAGTTAATTATGAAAATGTTTCAAGAAACTATTTTGAAGACTATCTTTATAGAAACCTTTTGAAAAGACCTTCTTTATGAAAACCGTTTAAAAATCATTTTATGGAGACCAGTACTTAAGGATTATTTTGACACCTATAAAATGGCCTTTTAATAGTAAACTTTTAAAGTGAACTTTATTATGAACCTTTGAACCTCCTGATATTGACCTCCTGATATTGACCTTCCTGATATTGAACCTTCTGATATTGAACCCTCTGATATGAACCTTCTGACTTGATACTTGATACTTGACACCTGACACTTGATACTCGATACCTGATACTTGACACCTGACACTTGATACTTGACACCTGATACTCGACACCTGACACTTGATACTTGATACTTAACCTTGACCCACAGTTTGATATTACGAGCCACCCACCAGGCATGAGGTGTTCATGTCCTTGTCATTGATGCACCGATGACTTGACTCTAGGGTAGGATAGAGATGTCCTATCCCGTCCCTGATTTGATTATATGGTGTGTATTGGTAGACTCTGGCCACCTGGGGCGTATGGATGCATCCTAGACTTGTTCTGTTTTCTGTATATGATATATGACTTGTTATCTCTGGTGACTGATGGTGTGTGCGATGCACGTCTTTCACATCCTGGGAGCCCGCGACTCCACCCCTGAGAGGTAGCCCCTCACCCTGTATTTGGTACCGAGGTCTCCCCTCTGTACACCCTGATTACTGGACTTGATATGATTTCTGTTTTCTGGGCTCGTAGTGGATTTCTGTTACCCTTACACTTACCTGTACTACTTTCCTTAACCCTTGACATATTTGCATGACCTTGACATCACTTATCTTTCATTACTGTTACATTATACTTGCACATTATTTCTGACCGGTTCGTATTTCTTTTCTTATTCATTATTCTGTATTATTGCTTGTTTCTGTTATATCTGTTCACTGAGCTCTCGTAGCTCAGCCGCATTTCTTTTCCTGCGGCAGGTACATTTAAGATAGGAGCTGGGTTTAACTTGGGATGAGAGCAACATGTGTGAAGTTTAGACCTTGTCATTCTAGTGTGACCATTTGGATATTATTTCTGTTATGCCATTGTTTGGGCATTTTGGATTCTGTTTTGTACCTCGTTATTTCTGTCTTGCACTTGATATAAGTCGTGTTCACTTATTTTCCTTTGGATTTTATTATTAAGGTTTCCGCTATTTTATTTCTTGAATGCTTATATCTGATATGAACCCATGTATTTGTGACATCTTTGCCCTTGTCGGGTTGGGGTGTTACACTTTATGGTATCAGAGATAAGGCTTCAGAAACCCTTAGAGCTTAGGCTTGACCTGTGAGGATTGGGTAGACATTAGGTTTCCGTTCGCGTACTCTTTTTCCTTATTCTGCTCTGTCATACTTTGCTTGATTCTGCTAATCGTTTTGATAATCCTGTAGATGGTTAACATTCATCACCAGGAGTATAATGCTGGAGGGGATGCTGAAATCCCCAATTTGGAGGCTATGGTGGCTAATGCTATAGCCAATCTGCTACCCGGCCTTAACACTGATGCGGTGATCAACCGGCTTATCAGTGGTGGAGCTAGTTCATCTGGAGGTGCTGGTAGTTCTTCTGGTGGTAGGGGCCGACCCACTACCATTAATGGGTGGCTTGAGAGTTTCAATAAACTCAAGCCGTTGTCTTTTAGTTCCGCTGCTACTCCTCATGCAGCAGAGGACTGGATAACCCACATGGAGAAGCTGTTTGAGGTGCTAGGTTGTGAGGACGAGTTTAAGACTCGTCTGGCTGTGTTTAAGCTTGAGGGTGATGCGCTTAACTGGTGGAAGGCGCACAAGGCAGCTAAAGGAGGTGATGGGTATGTTCTTGGTTGTACTTGGGCTGATTTCCGCACTACATTCTATAATCGGTACTTCCCTGACTCTGAGCAGCAGAGGTTTATTCGGGAGTACAACACTATTTCCCAGCTAGATTCTGAGAATGCAGGGGAATATCTGGAGCGGTTTCAGAGATTGGTTAGTTTCGTCGGTTCCGCTGCTGGAGATGCAAGGCGTCAAGCTAAGCATTTCAAATGGGGACTCAAAAGGTGGGTGCTCGATCGTATGCTTAATGATCAGTTTGATGATCCGTCAGCATGTTGCGATGCAGCTCGCAACATCGAGATTTTTCACGAGGGGATTGGCCATAAGAGGAACCGCGACGGTGATAGGATTCAGCAGAGTCAGAGTCGGGACGTCAAGGAGTATTCGGGCAGGAGCTACGATCAGAAGAAATCAGATTTGAGAGGCCGGGATTCGAGGTCAGCTCCTAGACAGGGAAATGAGCGTCCGGAGAGCAACAACAACCAACGGCAGAAGAGATCATCTGAGTACTCTACTTCCTTACCTGTTTGTGGTTCTTGTGGGAAAAACCATACTGGAGCTTGTCGTACGACGTCTGGTGCTTGTTTCAGATGTGGTTCTTCTGAGCATCAAGAGAGAAATTGTCCTAAGCAATCTACGTCAGCACTTGAGAAATTTCTTGATCCTCCTCCCCCTGCTCCTCATACCGGTCGTGTCTTTATGCTTTCTGGTGACCGGAGTGATCGCACGTCTGGTATATTCCTGTTCTGTTTTCCATTTTGTTTCATTTCTGATTCTTGCAAATTTCGAGGACGAAAATTTTTTTAAGAGGGGAAGAGTTGTAAAACCCGAAAATTTAAAACATGCAAAAATTACCAAATTACCCCTGAAACTTTAAAATTTAATTAAAGCTTAATTAAAGTACCGAATTAATCTCGAATCTCTGAAAACGAACTACAAATGAAATCAAATAATTTGTAACACACTATATAACATTTCTACATGTCCAAAAAAATTTATTTGGCACCTTACTAGAACCGAATTACAATTTATTTATTTTGTTACATTCTAGAATAAATTAAAAACATGATAAGTCCAAAGTAATTAAGGAAAATGTGTCAAAATTCAATATATTGATTTAGGCATTGATAATGCCATGTGAAGAGGTCCTCCCCCCCCCAAAAAAAAAATTCGGCCAAAACATCCTTATATAATTATCTCCGTTATTTTCTTTTATACACTTACCAAAAACCATAAAAAGCTCAAACAAATTCATCCCACTCCATCCGATTTTCTCAAAGCTCAAGATCATTTTTACAGTGTTCCTTGGCATCTATAGAAGGCAAGAAAAATAGTTTTGAGGTTGTGCTTGGCCTGATTCGATCGTTGTGAATTATTTCTTTGTCGCGTGTGATTTTTGAGGTAAAATCCAAATTAATTCATTCGGCCTTTGTAAAATTCGTTTATCATTTTTCTCATGCTCCTCACATCATATATGATCTGTGAAAAATGACTACAAGATCGTGGGATCATTCGTGTGCTCGTGGGAAATTTTCTGGTGTCATAGTGTTCATCCGAGAGGAATAATTTCGTCCAGCCTATTCCATTCATTCCAGATCTGGTCTGGTATTTTTCTTGTGTTACTTTAATCATATAAACATCATATAAAATGTTGAATTTGATCCATGCATGCTATATAAGTCGTATATGAATTTATGTGTTATAAACCCTAAAATCGGATTAAAACCCTAAATAATTGTATGCGATTTTTCTGGGCTTCATATCCATTTTATTTACGTTCCATATGATCAATATATCCTGGGAAAAATGTTCATTCGATTTTTCTAGGCCTAAAATAATTGATGTTGAATTGTTTGTATAATCGGCTAATTAGAAAATCAAGAAAGAAAAAAGAAATAAAAAGGGGAACGAACTAGGGTTAGGGTTTTAAGGATGATTTTGGTGTATTAATGGTGTAATGATTATGGTATAATGATGATATAATGATTACTTATTGATTGAGATGGTTAGGGTTTGATTTTGATAAAATATTTTATATACCGATTGGAAAATAAATAGGTAAGGGGGTGTTTTGTAATTATTAAAAATTGTGGGATATTTTTGTAATGTTCTATAGATCAGGGGGAATATATAAAAATTATAATATGAGGGCCTTATTTGTAAATTGAGCGGGATATGGATTTAATGTGTAAATATTATGGCGAATTGAAAAGAAATAAAAATGAGGGACTAAAAATGTAAAATCTGGAAACTCAAGGGTTCTTGGTGTTATTAATATTATAAAGGGTGAAATGTGTAATTTTGACTATTTAAAGGCTTAATATGTAATTATGGATAAATATTGAATCGTATTGCAATTTTGATAAGTATAAGGACTGATTTTGTAATTTACCAAAAGTTGAAGGGCTTGTCGTGCCATAATTAATCTTAAAGGGTATTTTCTGTAAATATGAGTAATGAAGGGCCTGATGTACAAAGGTAACATTAATAAAGGTTAAATTGTAATTTACATAATTATAAGGTTTAATTTGTAAATTAATTAGCTAAAAGGGTGTAACTTGTAAATATTTGAAACTTGAAGGTCGAATGTGTAATTCTGGAAAATAAAGTATTCGATTGGTAAATTATAATATTTCTATTTTAACCTTGAACTTTGGTAAACTTCCAGTTATAACCCTAAACTATGAAACTTGTCATAATTAACCCTGAACTTGTATAACTTGTCAAAATGAACATGACTTCCATAATAAGCTAATTAAAGACTTAACTTGAATGATATCACTTGAATCTTGCTAAATATGGTAACTTACTAATTCTGGAAACCTGCTAAAAATAGAAAGTTACTAAATCTTGAAAGTTTCTTAAAATGTAAAGATGAACTAAAATGGTAAGTTGAACTTGAACCCTCTGGTAATTCTGTCTTTTACTCCTTTAGGTTCGAGGAGGGAGTGATTTTGATCCCTGTCAGCTACTCTTGTGTTTGTGCTTGCTATTTGAATAAGGTACAGATATTCTGCCCTTTCAGTAAGGTGCCTTCGTTCTCTTTTGAGTTGTTGATCTTGATTCGTATTAGGATTTCCCGAACCATTGCTATGTATCCTTTGTATTGTGAACCTTGATCTGTGTACTTATTCTTGAACCCTTGATATGAACCCTGCCATGAACCTTGATATGAACCCTGCCATAAAACATTGACTTGAACTTTGATACTTTCGATGTTATAACTGGATGAGAAAATCTTTTTAATTAATTATGAAAATGTTTCAAGAAACTATTTTGAAGACTATCTTTATAGAAACCTTTTGAAAAGACCTTCTTTATGAAAACCGTTTAAAAATCATTTTATGGAGACCAGTACTTAAGGATTATTTTGACACCTATAAAATGGCCTTTTAATAGTAAACTTTTAAAGTGAACTTTATTATGAACCTTTGAACCTCCTGATATTGACCTCCTGATATTGACCTTCCTGATATTGAACCTTCTGATATTGAACCCTCTGATATGAACCTTCTGACTTGATACTTGATACCTGATACTTGACACTTGACACTTGATACTTGATACCTGATACTTGACACCTGACACTTGATACTTGACACCTGATACTTGACACCTGACACTTGATACTTGATACTTAACCTTGACCCACAGTTTGATATTACGAGCCACCCACCAGGCATGAGGTGTTCATATCCTTGTCATTGATGCACCGATGACTTGACTCTAGGGTAGGAGAGAGATGTCCTATCCCGTCCCTGACTTGATTATATGGTGTGTATTGGTAGACTCTGGCCACCTGGGGCGTATGGATACATCCTAGACTTGTTCTGTTTTCTGTATATGATATATGACTTGTTATCTCTGGTGACTGATGGTGTGTGCGATGCACGTCTTTCACATCCTGGGAGCCCGCGACTCCACCCCTGAGAGGTAGCCCCTCACCCTGTATTTGGTACCGAGGTCTCCCCTCCGTACACCCTGATTACTGGACTTGATATGATTTCTGTTTTCTGGGCTCGTAGTGGATTTCTGTTACCCTTACACTTACCTGTACTACTTTCCTTAACCCTTGACATATTTGCATGACCTTGACATCACTTATCTTTCATTACTGTTACATTATACTTGCACATTATTTCTGACCGGTTCGTATTTCTTTTCTTATTCATTATTCTGTATTATTGCTTGTTTATGTTATATCTGTTCACTGAGCTCTCGTAGCTCAGCCGCATTTCTTTTCCTGCGGCAGGTACATTTAAGCTAGGAGCTGGGTTTAACTTGGGATGAGAGCAACTTGTGTGAAGTTTAGACCTTGTCATTCTAGTGTGACCATTTGGATATAATTTTTGTTATGCCATTGTTTGGGCATTTTGGATTCTGTTTTGTACTTCGTTATTTCTGTCTTGCACTTGATATAAGTCGTGTTGACTTATTTTCCTTTGGATTTTATTATTAAGGCTTCCGCTATTTTATTTCTTGAATGCTTATATCTGATATGAAACCATTTATTTGTGACATCTTTGCCCTTGTCGGGTTGGGGTGTTACTGTAGGTATGTGGGAAAAATATAACTTGAGGGTCCTAAGTGTAAATGTTGCAAGAAAATGAATTAATTATATTTATAAGTGTCGATTTGAAATTAATTAAAGTAGAAGGACTAAAAGTGTAAATTTGGGAAACTTGAAGTTATTCTGAGTAAATAATGTCATTAAGGGTGTAATGGGTAAATTTGAGTATTTATGGGCTTGATATGTAATTATAAATAAATTATGATTTAAATTGTAAGTTTTGTAAAGTTAAGGGATCAATTGTGTAATTACTAAATTTTGAGGGTCTAATTCGTACTACATATAATTCTGAGGTGATGTTCTGTAAATTTGTGAAATAAAGTACTTGTTTGGTAAATATAGGTATCATAGGGATTAAATTAGTAACTTAAAGTATTTTCATTTTAAACCTTTGAACCTAATGAATTTACAATTAGAACCCTAAACTTCTGTAACTTGATAAAAGGTACCTTAATACCATAATGATCTTGAAATAAGGACTTAACCTAATCTGGAATATTAACATCTTACTAAACCTGGAAAGTTACAAAATGGATAATTAAACTAAAAGTAATAATATGAGTTTGAATAATTCATAATTCCGTCTTCTACTTCTTTAAGTGTGAAGAAGGATAAGCCTTGATTTCTGCTTCGTGTTTGCTTTCTTGTCTTTTGCTTTGCTAATAAGGTACAGATATTCCGTCCTTTCAGTAAGGGCTTTTCAGTTCTTTTCTTTCAGAATTCATTTCCTTATTAGGATTCCCTATACCACTGCTATGTTTCCCTTTTGGATGTGAACTTTCGATGTGGTCTTTGATTTGATTCTTTTGCCATGTACCCTTAAGATATGATTTTGGTTATTTGATAGTACGCCCGACCTTTGATCTACAGTTTGATATTACGAGCCAATCACTAGGCATGAGGGTTTCATGTCCATGTCATTGACGCACCTCTGACATGACTCTAGGGCAGGAAAGTGATGACCTGATCCGTCCCTTATTTATTATTTTCTATGGCCAATATAATTATGAATATTGATTTGTCTGTGGGGCGTATGGGTGCACTCTAGATTTGACCTGTTATCTGTATATGTTATATGTTATAGTTATTATATCTAGTGACTGATTGTGTGTGCGATACACGTCTTTCACTTTGTCTGAGAGCTGATCACTCTACACAGGTTTGTTTTATAATATTAGTAATGCTATGGTATCGTAATTCGTCTAGGCTCGTGATAGATTCCTGTGTTCCTGTTTTTCTTAAATCTTGTTCACTTTGTTCTTTTCTTTTATTTATGATCTATTTCTCATTCCTTTCATGTTGACTTCGTATTGGTATGATTTTGTACTCCTGATTTGCTTTTGTATTTGCTACCTGCTATTTGTTTCCGTTATCTATATATCTGTTCACTGAGCTTTTGAAGCTCAGCCGCATTTCTTTTCCTGCGGCAGGTACTTAAGCTAGGAGCTAGGTTTAGCTTTGGGATGAGAGCGATCTATTTCGGAGTCGACCTTAGTTATTTAGCTTTACCATTTGAACTTCTATTTATTTTATTATGCCATTGTTTAGGCATTTGAATATTGGATTTTGTACTTAGTTATTTTGTCTTGCATTTTGATTTAAGTCATGTTGACTTATTTTGGATTAAATGTTAAGACTTATGATGTTTTATTTATTGAATGTGCTGTGACTTCTGATATGCCACCATTGTTGTGACATCTTTACCCTTGTCGGGTTGGGGTGTTACAACTAGGCTGAAACGGGTTGAAGTAATCTCACCTGCATCTAAAAGGTTGAAAAAGGCAGCAAAGCTGGTGCGTGCAAAGAAAGACACCCAGCTAAGTGACCAAGCCCAAAACATAACAAATATGGTTAAAGAGATGCAAGAAACCAAAGCTCGGATGGACGAATTTCTTGAAGACGATGTTAAAGACCGATTGCTCAAAGAAGTCAAGGGCAGTACCAAGGTGTATGTTAAGAAGTATTTGCCCAAGGTTGTGTCACAACAGATAGAAGAGCATATCGACTCCAACATCGAAGACAAAGTCAAGAATATTGTAGCCTCGGTTCCACTTGTCTTCACAACCCAACCATAACCGCCTAAGGAACCTACTCTTGAAGAACTCCAACTCCAACACCTCACTACTTTAATTAATCTCACCTCTCCGACTCAAGAAGAAATAGCCATCATGGAGGCTATAAAAATCAACATTGCAAATAGGTCGTGTAAAGTTGAGGTTGATAAGGGCAAACGTCCAAGAGAGGACGAAGACCAAGATCCTGACACCCATGCTAAGAAACAAAATGGAGTCAGCGGATCTGGTCCACTTATCAAAAAACCAGTCGGTCCGTCAATAACTACAGCAACTCAACCACCAAAGGCTTCGGGATCAGGTCCTACAGAAATGGAGTATCAGTTCGAGCACACTGCAACTGAAGAAATGGAATTTCAACAACACTATGATCAGCCACATTCACCTCCCAAGACTAAGGCGACATCATCTAGCAAGAAGACTTCCAGAAGATCAAATGTTTTCTCTTGGCTAGATGAAGACACTACATAGGGAAATGAGTGGTTTGATCAGCTAGCAAGTTCTCAAACACAGATGGACTAAGATTCAGTAATTAAAGATAGCACGTTTGAGTTCACACAAAGACTCAAACGTGACCAACAAATCAAGAAAATGACCAAAGGGGAACTTCGTCGCATCAAGAACGATGCATTCAATCTGCTCAAGGAAAGATCGTCCAGTGCAGCTGAACTCGAGTATCATCTTGAAAACATTGCCCGAGCAATTTCCAGTGAGTTCAGCTGGACTAATCCGGATGTGATAATGGTTGGAAGCACTTCTAGAACAAACCAACCATATATCACAGATTGGACGAAGCCATTGCCGGTGATTCGAGTCTCCGATCAACCTGACATTCCTTACTAATTCTTCTTCAACAACGATCTTGAATTACTCGTGCATGGAATCAAATGTCAACCAAAGTATGCAACCTCAATAACTTTGATCCCTGCAGCAAGTTACAATCAACCAGCCATCGAGGAAACTGCCACAAGACTTTTCATCACCAACAAAGTGCAGTATGACCAAGATGCGCGCCTGGGTATTTGTCATTGGTTCAAGAAGAGGAAGACTTGGCACAAGAGTAAACTCACCAAGAAGTCTCCTACTCTAGAGAAAAGTGACGTTAGGATTCTTGCTGTGGTCAGTTTAGAGGGTGAGAAGAAATATGACTACACCTTCGTGACAGAAATCAAAGTTAGAAGGCACGACCAGCAGCTCTACACGTTCTCTGAAGCAGATTTCCCAGATTTGAGTCTTAATGACCTTGAAGATATGTACCTCATCAAGGTTCAATGGAAGCTGCAACGTTTCACAACTGATCTTTAATACGGATTCAGCACTTCTATACTTCACTTTATTAGAAGAAAGATCATCCAAGAACGTGAAGAAGATCTACAGCTTGGGGTCGAGAGCTACCAGAGGAAGTTGAATCTAACCGCACCACTGCTATCACTTTCTTAGATCAAAAATGAAGCCTAATACACCATGAAGAAGGAACTAACCTTTGGGTTCGTTTACAAAAGCGATCTAACGATTAATTGCTTCATGGCGTATAAGGACGTTCATAAGTTCTGTGATCACACGCTAAAGAAGGTTCGTGATGGGTTGGTAATCCAAGTTCGAGATCAGGAGTTGCAAAAGAAAAGAAGGTGGACGGGTGCTCAGCTAAGAGAAATCCGTCAGTTTGTGCTGAAGATTGAGAGAACGATGTTTCACCGAGATCAAATGAGACGGCTAGAGAGTTATTTTGGAGCGAGACCATCATTCCCAATCTGAAACTTCTAGAGACCTGATCCAGTCTACACTGAATTCAGAAGTTCGGGATGATGTAACAGTTTGTTATATTATTTGATTGATAATTCTTGCTTATATGATTGTTGATTATGGTTTGTGCACAAGTAACAGTGCACAAGCCGTACTTGTAATGAAAGGACCCTGTGGTACGCTTCAGTGCCACAATCCTCATATAAGGAGCGAAAGCTTCTTACTATTGAGTAGAATTAACTAGAATTTTCTAAGTTTTTCAAAATTCTGCTCAATAGAACAAGTATTCCCTTGTCAAGGGGGAGTACTTGAAACACAAAAATCTTTGTTCTAAAATACAAACATTCTTGAAATTCTTCCCGTAAACCTCAAAAAGCATAATTAAATCAAAAGTTTATCAAAAACAACATGAATATGCTATTTTTGAGGGGGAGAATAAAGATGTGATTAAAATATGGTAATAAAAAGTTGAAATCTCGTATGAGCTCGACTCAGAATTGAACCCTCGAATTGACGATATCAAAAGTCAGTAATCGAAAAGACATGTCCAGGACGGGTAATAATTTCAAGCTGGTTATCCGGTGATGTAAACGTGTCTCGCAAAGGACTTGTCTGAGTACAATGTACCGATTTCGAGAGATTATTCTTTGAATATGGCCTGGACGGGTAATAATTTCAAGCTAGTAACGTGTCTCGCAACGGTCATATTCATTGAAAATCGATCAATTCAAAAAGTGCTGATTCTACTCGACATGTGCAAATTTACCTTAAATTCTTATTAGCACATGTTAAGGGGGAGTATTTCAGAAAATCACAAAACTCTCAAAGTGTTAACAAAATATGTTTTTACAATAATAAGCACTTTGAGAGATTTTAAAATAATTGGTTTATGGAAACAATAGGATAGTCACGGAGACATAAGGTGACTAAGGTTAGGAAACCGTCCTATGATCCGCCAGAACTGGAGGGATCTACCCAAGGACGAATACCAATAGTTTAGAACTAGAAAGTTCTAGGTATGATGAAAAAAGGAGTAAAGAAATGAAAGGAGAAAGTAGGGGTTGAAGAATGAAAAAGGAAAGTAAAGAAAAGGGTGAAAATAAATAGCCCTCCATATGATCAACCTTAGGGCAGACACCGGGTTCAATACATATGCTACTGATTGTTACTACGGTAACACCGGTATTGAAGATTAAAGCCGTCATGGACCCAGTGACGCACTGCACTAAACCTTCTAGCCACTCAAGTGTCTCTCAAAAGACACTTGTTTCATTTCTCACAGAGAACCCTTCATTATCTATCGACCTCTCACTCCGAGATGTGTTGATATTGAAAAGGAGGCAATCTGCTCCATGCCTCTGACGACTAAAACCAATAAGCACTTTATCGACTCTAGAGCCACGAGAAGCAGAAAAGATCTCATAGGTACATTTAGTATTTCTACACTGGTTGTTCAACAAAAGGAACACCAGTTGTAAATTTTAAGAGTGTCCTACGCAGGTGTTAGTAATCTGCCGAGAACATTCATGAGAGAATTCACATATTGTGATTCTCAGTGATTGAATGGAAATCCTGCCAGGGTCAACATCAAATAGCCCTGACAGCAGGTCACTTCGGTAATCCCTTGCGGGTTACGCTTAGTATTTATGGTGGTACCAAATGGTTTACAGTCGTGGAGTGATACTTCGGTATACTTCAGCGGCTAACTGAATTGTTGATACACTTTGGTGTATCTGTGTCAGCTTTTTCGGGGGCATCCGATTCAGAACGGCCTTGGGTAGGATTAGAGAAAGTCTTCACACTATGCTGTTGAGGATCTCGAAGTCCGAATCTGTAAGTGCCGGATGATTTATTGCTAACTGTTTACACTGTAGGTAATCATGGAGACCAGGAGTTCCACCACCACCACTTCCATCATGCTCATATCCTGAAGAAAAGTTCTCACAAAGACTAAGAGATAACAAAATTTAAAGAAGTCAAAGAAAAGTCAAAGATCAAGCATTACAAACTTTCACAAATCAAAGATTGAAGCTTATGAAGTGAGAACTACTTGATATATGAAGAACAAAAGTCAAAAGAGATATGAGCATGGTGGAAAAGACGTAAAGACATCAAGATGAAAGAACGTCGGTGGAAGGCAGATCAAGACAATACCATATCATATCACAACAAGAACGAATAACAAAGATTCTAAAGATGTCAAAAGCCAAAGAAGCAAAGATGACATCGAGCAACCTAGATAACCAAGCTTTAGGGGGAGATTGTTGGGAACATGTTTAAATATATTTCAAGTCTTGGTCATGTCTCGTATTAATAGGTTGCTAAATAGGGCTATAAGTTTGATTTAGTCCACACGGCTCATTAGAGGCCCATGGGCCGTGTGGTTATGTATATTACTTCTAGAAACTCTCATGCATATGTCACCCTAGTTTAGGTCTATAAATAGAAGGCATATGCACTTATTCTTATTGTTGGTTTTATTCTCATTGCAGCCGAACTTTTGCTATTCTTATGCGTGAATGAAATCTTCCATTATTTTCTTCATCTCTATCGATCTCTCTTATTACTTATTGTTATTCGTTTATTAGTAGTTGTAGTACGTGAGTTTTATCTTGTGTTAAATTAGAAATAGGACTCTACACCAACCATTCCAGATATTGCTGAGGCGTCTACGAGCAATTTGGATCCGTCAAATATGCACAACAATTTTCAACACTACCCTCCTACCCACAAATGGACTAGAGATTACCCTTTAGTGAACGTGATTGGTAATCCATACAATCCGGTCATGACATGAAAAAGACTCCACACAGACGATGAAACTTGCGATTATGCACTCACCGTTTGTCAAGCAGAACCCAAAAATATTAAAGAAGCCTTAACCTACGATAATTGGATTGAGTCAATGCAAGAAGAACTTGAACAATTCAAGCGTCTTGAGGTTTGGGAACTGGTAGAAAGACCGGATGGAGTATACGTTGTCGGACTGAAATGGATCTGGAAGAAAAAATTGGATGCTGATGGCACGATTATTCGTAACAAATCTCGGTTGGTTACTAAAGGTTTCAGTCATGAAGAAGGTATCGACTTTGAGGAATCCTTTCCACTAGTGGCAAGACTTGAAGCCGTTCGCAAGTTTCTGGCGTATGCAGCTCACAAGAACATCACCGTTTACCAAATGGACGTAAAGACTGCATTTCTGAATGGCCAACTCCGTAAATAGGTGTACGTCACACAACCAGAGGGCTTCGTCGACCCAGAACATCCAAATCATGTGTACCGGCTCAAGAAAGCCCTCTATGGCCTTAAACAAGCCCCGAGGGCATGACACTGATCATGGAGGATGCTTAGATACCCGTAAAAGTACATCTGGAGGAGTGCAATTCTTAGGTGACAAGCTTATATCTTGGCAGTCTAAGAAGCAAGATTGTACATCACTGTCATCAATGGAATCTGAATACATAGCCATGTCAGCATGTTGTACTCAAGTCATCTGGATGAGATCACAAGTGATCGACTATGGTTATGTCTTCAACAAGATTCTGATGTATTGCGACTCCAAGAGTGCCATTGCTATCTCGTGCAACACCGTTCAGCATTCAAAGTCCAAGCATATTGCTCTTCGTTACCATTTCATCAAGGAGCACATGGAACAGGGTACAATAGAACTTTACTTTGTGGGTACAGAATACCAACTGGCAGACTTATTCACCAAAGCCTTGCCCCATGCAAGATTTGTGGAATTAGTTCACAAAATTGGTATGCGATGTTTGACTCCAGAGGATTTAGAAAATTTTCTTAAAAACAACTAAGCGAGTCAAACATCAAAACTATCTTTGTAAATATTCTATGAAAAACACAAAAAGATTTTCTATTTCTTTTATTAAAAAAAATGCAAGTAAAAAATTTCCATCAACACGTTGTTCATTTCAACACATTAACAATTATTTCTGAACAAGTGTTGAGGGGTAGAAAGAAATTCAAATTTTACAATTTTCATTAAAAAAAAAAATGTACTTGCATATTTTTCTTTAAAATTGTTGCTTCATAAAATGGTGGTAAAATCATCTGTGTGATACCCTCATTGATCTTAAAAATATTTTCAAGATACTCATAAATCAAGGGGGAGTATGGAAAAATTGTTCTTGTCAAAAATCATATTAAGTCTAAAAGTTTAAAAAATTGTGAGTGGGGACTTAGATTCTAAAACAACATGGTTTAAGGACTAAATGCGTAAAAATTGGAAAGATTAAAATGTTTAACAAAAAGAGTCAAAGCGCAGTAAATGCACTATTACTCCACTGTCAGAAAAACTCACCAACCGTATTTAATTTTTACACCCACTCGAATCTACGGCTTGAATCCAAACAAGAAATCCGTTCAAGTTTCTTCAAATCTGTGAGTGAATATACGTTTTTTACATGATTATAAGTAACGGTTTTGAAGGATTTCAAGATCCAACAGTTCAATTTTGCATAATCGAGTTTTAAAATTCTAGGGTTTATGTTGAATCGGTTTTTATGATTTTGAGCGTTTGAGATGTAATTGATTGGCGGGATTTAGTCAGAATTGTCTCCCTAACATGTTGTGAATGTTTAATTGAACCCAGAAACGTGATTGATGCATGTTTGAATTTAGTGTTCATATGTCGAATTGGGAAAAATCGTATAAGTGTGTTGTAGTATAATTAAGTCGTTGAGATATTGTTTATGTGTGTCGAATTACATGATTTAACTCTTGAATCGAACCCAGAAACACAATTGAAGCGATTTAGATGATTAGTGTTTGAGGAGAACTCGTATGAGTGCTATATGTCGATTTTGTGGTTAAAAAGTGTTAAGATTTAGACCAAAAGACTCAGGAACATCATGTGAAACTATTGGAACAAATCAAATGAACTTTTAACAAGTTTTGATGAATTCCGATAATTTGTTGAATCGGATTTGTCGAAATTGTGAACTGTTGTGTGTTAAGTTGATAGAGCAGGGCTTAATTGAGTTAATAATGACTTGTGAATTGATTTGTTGAAACAGACAAACAAAATTCGACAAAGAACCAAGAATAAAGTACGTCTACAGTAGTTATCAAAATTTCTTGTATAAGAAATTGTCGAAATTGCCAAATTTGTCGAAATTGGATAAGTTTTGTCGGAATTGCAAAATCTATCGAAATTGGCTAAAGTTGTCGCAATTGCCCAAAACTTGTCGAATTTCAAAATTTTTGTCGCAATTGGACAAATTTATCAAAAAATTGGATAAACTTGTCGCAATTGCCCAAAAATTGTCGAAATTCAAATTTTTTTGTCGCAATTGGATAAATTTATCAAAATTCTAGATTTCCATCTTAATTCAGGTTTTTCCGTCGGAATTGGCCATATGTTATCGAAATTCAATATCTGTCAAAATTGGAAAATAAAACCGTCGGAATTGTGAAAGATGTCAGAATTGGTCATAACTGTAATCTGTCGAAATGAAATTGTCTTAATTCACACAAGTCACACACTGTCGAAATTGCTCAAATGGACATTATAAGAGCATCAACTTTAACTAACAACCAACACATAGTTCAAAGATAAACATTGCTATGCTTATGATGCTTAAACCTGTAATATCAAACCAAGCAACAAAAAAGGATCACATGTGTAATAACAAGTTTAACTAGATGCTAACTTTCATGTATCCTGCAAATTTGTGTTTGATTGATGTTTCAGATATCTCAAATGGCTACACCACAACCACAACCACTCCCAATGCTCATAAAGGCTGATGTTCTTCCACAAGACTATGATGTGGAGATTGGCAAGAACAATGCAAGAGTGGAATTTCATAAGATCACGTGTGCTGAACCAACCTGTGAGATTGCTATACAGGTTCTCAAGCAACACAAGTGCAGGAGTATGCTGGAAAAGTCAACTAGTGTTCCGGAACTCTACATTCATCAAATGTGGAACACAATACAGCTAGACTTAAGAGAAGAATACTTCACTTGCAAGATTGACTGAAAGGAAGTAACTGTTGACAGACACTACCTTCGCAAGGCCTTGTTACTTACAGAAGCTCCTCAACCTAACAATGAATTCTACCCAACACCTACAGAAGAAGAAGTTCTTGACTTTCTTGAAGAGATTGGCTACGATTTAAATCCTGACAAACCATTGACAAAAATCTCAAGGGTTGAAGCCAAGTTCATCCCACAACCCTGGAGAACGATATACTATATCTTTACCCGATCTGTTTCAGGAAGGGAAAGTGGTCACGAGAACCCCCGTCTATCAGAATAAAATAAACAGCCACACTTGATCCGACTTATGTGACCATTTCGGAATTACATCTGAGGCTACAGCCACACATTTGAATATTTTCGTGACTATAGGTATCTGGTAAAAAAAATTTGATTATTTAGTCACTTATAATTTGGGACGTGTGACGGATACAAATAAGTTTGAAACATTAGTCACACTATATATATACATGTGTGACAAATCTATGTCACACAATTGACCAGTGTGACCAAAATCCATATATGGTCACATGAAGTAATTGTGTATGTGGCTAAATCATATAGTCAAGTTTGTCACACATTATTTAAACGTGACTGCTAGTTCTTGTTGAAAATTTAGCCACATATGAATTTAGAATATGTGACAACTGAAAAGTAAGTTTGAAGCTTTAGTCACGATATGCATTTAAAATTGACAAATATATGTCACACACTTGAACAGTGTGACCAAATGTCATATATGGTCACACTAAACCATAGGCATACATGATTAAGTTTAACCAAAATTTGATACATATGGTCACGTAAGTTAATATGTGTGTCTAAAGTTTAGTGTGTGTTTGCCTGCCAAATCCTAATGTGTATGGTCACATTTAATTGTAGCACAATCATGTGACTATAGGATATACAATAGTCACACCATACCACAAATGTGTATCTAAATTATGTTTATGGCCACATTATAAGGGTATTATATGTGACCAATACATTCAAAATAGTCACACTGTGAAATATTCTTGTGAACATAGTAAAAAATTTCAAAATCTCAATGTTTTGGCTCCATTGCAAGCATTTATGTTGTCTTTAATCATATCTAGTTGTTCAACAACCACATTAATTGTACCATATTATATCCTTTTTTTTCCTGCATTATATAATACCCCAGTTATCATCCACTCTTTATCATATCAATTGCTTTTCACCATGGATGCACAAAATGGTTGTCAAATGGTCTGCATTGATTGTTGGGTTGAAAGTGAAAACAAGGCTGGATTGACCTTTTTTGCAAGGCATCCCCCTTATACGGATTTCAGGTGGTATGTTTGTCCAGTGTGCCTTAAAAGAAGGGGAACTCCATCTTATACTTGTAGAGGTAGTGTTACAAGGGAAAACACAACTACAACAGATAGTAGTGGATATGTAATTGGCTTACATATTAATGCATCTACAAGAGTTGGTGCTTACTTGGGCAGTGGTGATGAAGAAACTGAACCAACTGCAACTCAAACAGCAAGTGGAGTATGCCCAAGTCAAGCACCAAGTGAGGAACCTGCTACTCAAAAACCAAGTGAAGAATTTGCAAGTGAAACACCTAATGAAGAACCTCCAACTCATAAACCAAGTGATTCACCTGCTAGTCAATTAACCAAGTGAATCACCTGCAAGAAATGTTATGTTGTCTTTCAGTGTAAATGTAATTTAACTGATATGTTGTATAATTAATATGTTATTAAAAATGCAGTATGGTTACTACTTTTTTTTGTATGTGTTGACTTTATAAGTCAAACTGGGTTACTCCAAACACTCCACAATGTGTTTTTCAACTATACATGTTTATCTCATAAGCAGTACTAACTATACATTCTAGCAGTCTTAACTCTAACTCTAGCTGTCTTAATTCTATTTCTTGTCCTTAGGTCCTAGATACTTTCCCATCTTCCTGAGCAGTTGATATGCCATGTCATCATAAGTAAACTGAAGCTAGAGTCTTTTCTTCCCACGCAACATCTGATGTAGAATGTCTTTGTGAAATTTTAAAGGGTAATCCTTTTCTACAAGCATGTAGATCACCAACTCATTTACAGTTAAAGCATGTACTCCACATCCTTGAAAAAGTTTCCATTCTGTAATAGTATTGTGCTTTAGTCTTCTCCAACATTCATCCTCATGATTTGGTTCAAACATTACCTTCAAGTAATTCCAGACTTCTCTATCATAAGCTTGTTCTGGTGTCTTATTACCAAATCTTTCTTTGAGTAATTTCCATAGAGCTATCATATCTTCTCTATCAAAATTATAAACCATGTAAAGAAAGCATACAAACCTTCTAGAAGAACCATCATGCCTCTTAATATCATAATAAACTGTTTTCCAATGAGATCCAGACTTATAATCAACAATGGGTTGTTTAACACTTAAAGGTTGTGTATCTATGGCTTCTCCTTCAGGTTTTCATACAGAGACAACTGCAAGTTCAGTGTAAGCTTGCATTTGTTCTTTAGCAACAGCTTGCTCAGTTTGTTCTTGTTCTCTGCTCTGTTCTTTCTCTGCTTTTTGCTCACTCGTCTTCTTTTTACTGCTTTTTCTTTCCAGCTGTTCACCTGCTCTTTTTGAACTTTTTTTCTCTTCTTTCTTTTCTTCACTGCCCTTCACCACCTCATGATTCAAGAAGCTTTCATTTTTTCTCTTGGCAATTGCATATAATTCTTCAATTCTTTTATCATTCAAGAATTTCAAATCCTTTAGTTTCCAATTGTCCACATTCCTCAAATACCTGCACATGAAAGCTCTTCTTTGTGCTGGAGTGGGTGCCTTGTTCTTCTTAGTTGCATATCTTTATGCTGCATACAACTTCTTTTTTGCATCAATATATTCTTTCATCATCCTGGCTTTTTCATCTACTGAGTACTGATCTTGCTCTTCTTTAGTTAGTTTCTTAGCAAACTCACAATCAGCTTCAACCTGAGCCCTTTCCTCATCCCATGAAGCTAATAACTCTGCATTTTTAGCATCTTTTTCTTCTTGTATTCTCTTTTGTTCCAAAATCATCTGATGTTCTGCTTCGTACTTTTGTGCGTATTTCTTAGCAACTTCAGCATCAAGTTGCTCTTCTTCTTCTTTCGATAATGGTTTTGCCACATGCTCTTCAGTAAGAGTCCCTTTACATTTGCCTTGTACCTGTGGAGTTGATTGTTTAGCTTTTGGATTTGATGATGGCTCTTGTATCACAACACCTTTGGTTACTGGTTTTGATGTCTTCAGCTCAGCAAGTACACTAACAGCATTTGCAAAAACCTCTGGTGTAGCAGTACTAGCTTTTGTACTACCCGCTATAACTGGCTCACTAGCAGCAATAAGTGGACCACAAGCAGCACTAATACCCTGATCAGTAGCACTATCAACAGTTCTAACCTTGCTCAAATACCTATCAATCACTACTTGATTCCCTTGGTTATCAGCAACTAAATATTCCATTGGATCACTCTCTTCACCAATACTTTCACCCTCTTTAGCCTCCCCTAAAACTTTGCCTTCATTCCCCCCCCCCTGTTTGGGAGCATCCTTAGAAGCTTCAGAAGATTTAACCTTGTGTTTGGGAATTCTTGATCCTTGGACTCCTTCTAAATACCTAACCCTTCTCTTCAAATCCTTTATCTCCCCACTTTGAGCTTTAATGACTCCACCTTGAGCTTTGATGACTCCATCTTGAGAAGTAGCTGCTGTTTGCAGATCAACAATTTGTGCAGACAGATTGGCACATGTATCCTTCAATTCATTCAAAAGTTGCATACTATCCTCACCACTTCGGCTGGTGTTACCTAGCCCGAGAGGTGGATCATTGGAAAAGTTAAGTTCAGTCTCCACCCTAGGATGAACATCTGAACCCCCCATTGTTTACATGTGAGTGGGTCCTTCACCTGAATCAGTTCCATGAGTACCTGACTCATTAGAAGTTGTCTTGGTTCGGGTCTTAATGATGTTACCACTATCTTGTGCTGCTTCTAAGCTAGACATAGTAGTGGCAGCCCTTGCCAACATGTCACTCTCCCCACCAGTGACAGCCTTATCTGCAACAGTTGGTATAGAACCACTAGCCTGAGGTAGGTCAGTGTTCTTGGTGTGAGTACTACGTTTATAGGTCTTCTGTTGTTGTTGATGAGATGTTGCCAAAATTGTGGGTGTGTGATGGGTACCAGCTGGGATTGCTGAACCTTCACCCATTTGGGTTTGGGCTAGTGCCACCATTGTTGGAAACAAAGGTGTCATTGTCCCTGAAAAATCTTTTCCATCCTTCCTCATATTAGCAAAAACCTTTTTGGTAAGGCAGGGAGTGGAATAAACTCTTTTGTGACTTATCTTATTTCCAAATTGATTGTCTAAAAAGAGTTGCAAAAATCTTGGATATAGAAAATATTTACCTGAAGAATCCAAGTTCTTAACCATACTATCAAAAATTAATTTTGAAAAAATAAATCTTTGTTTATTTTCAGCCAAACAAATTATAGCATAAGCTAAATTACTGCTAAATTCATTCCACGCAGTGGTCTTTGGACTTAGACACACTAAGATAGTATGAATTAAGAATTTCCACTGAGGACAAAAATTACCATTATAAAACTTTAAAGCATCTGTTTTTCTCTCATAGCCCATCAGTGAAAGTTTTTCAAAGATTGTAGTATTTGGAAGATTCTCAACTCCGTTAGCATCATCTAGGAGAAGATCTCTTTGAATAGATGCCTCTTTAATGACAATCCTCTGCCCATCTACAAGGGCTTGGATTTGTACTTCCCCATTAATAGTTTTGACCTTAGCAGACGACCAAAACTGGATAATGTTAGAAGTATATGTAGTAGGTTTTACTGTTAATGCAAACTTAATATAGCTTGCATTAAGGAAATCAATGATCTCTGTAAAATCTACAGACTCATTGGATTTTTCTCAAAAGGCCACATTATTATGAGGTTCAGTAAAAGTTAGGTTCGACATTATGATTTGATTTGGGGGTTTTGCAATATGACGATTAAAATTTGTTTAGGCCGTGGAAGAGAGAGAGTAATGTGTACGTGAATATGATTGTGTGCCGCAATTGGGGATTTATACCCTTTAAGTAAAAAGTGACACAAACGTACCCTACACTCCCAAACAGTACTAACGGATACCCAGCAGTGCAAAGTTTAAACTAGCAGTACAATTTTTTGCCTAGCAGTACAAACTTTTCGCAAAATCTTTTTCTCAGCCATATGAACTCAATTTTCTTTTAAAACCATGCTGCACTCATACATTTGGAAGGGATTAAGTGTAAAGGAAGACACTTAATCAGTTTTGGTGATATTGTTGTTCTTGCATTACAATACAGTTTACTGTTTCAGTGTTAATAGTCTTCTAAGTATCCAAGAAACCAAACACCCCTTTAACATCAGGGGAAACACAAATATCATAAACTAATAATAATAACTGCACTCAAATATCATAAACTTGTATGAATTGGAAAAGTTAAGTAATATATAAACCAAGTCAAAATAAGTTTACATTTACATAGTCAAAATATATAAACAAAGGATACATTAAGAAATAAATAAACTATCTTCAATACTTTTGTAAACACCAACTATTTTCTCTCTTGTTTCTTCTATTACTTTGTTCCTATCATCTACTTTCTTCTGATGCTCCAAAATGATCTTTAAATCTTCCTTGTTCTTTTCTTCCAGCCTCTTTATACGGCTGTTGTAAAGTTCTATCAATGTTTTTTCAGTACCATACTGGCCAGAATTGCATTTATCCCAAATTTTTTGGGATATGTTAAAATGTTTCTTTAACTTTTCAGGGATTGGTGGAGGAGAATCATCCCTTGGGCGTTTGTTTTTGTTTGAAACAGGAGTTGAAGAGGATTCAGCCATTGAAATTTGAGATATAATATCAAATGAAAATATCAAAGGAGTTGTATATGAACAGTTGACTATGAACGGTTTTCCAATCGATAGGTATAAATAGGCTGGAGAGGTATATGAACGGTTCTCAATACTTTAGGCGGCAAGAGAGACCATAGAAATGCGCCAAAAGTAAATATATGGATAATATTGGTCCGATTTGGTTTGTGTTTGGTTTGGATTGACTAGTGTAGTTGATTTGGAAGTGCGTTTGGTGTTGGATTGACTAATTGACTTGTTGATTAGGGTAATTGATATTTTCTATATTAATGATATTAAATCTGATTAGGGTTTGACTCGACAAAATGAAACCGAGGGAATGTTTGGAATGATTCGGGATCGGGTTCATTATTATTGACCCGAGGGAAGTGTGTGCGTTAAGGGTGCGTTAACGCACTTGCGTTAACCCCTTAACGCCACGTTAAGGTGAGCCATAATTAAAAAAATAAAAATAATAAAAAAAAAAAAAAAAAATCATTTCTACCCCCTCTATAGAGTACTATGTATCCGTTGTATTTAAAAAAAATCAAAACACCGAAAAATGAACCGGCCAACAATCCATCGGCTATGAAAGAACAACCAAATCCACCGGTTGTGGAACAACCGGCAAATCCGTTTGGACTGAGTGAGGATGAACTCCGACTTCTAGAGCAAGATGAGGAAGTGAGGAGAGAAATAGATTAACGCAAACTAGAAGAGGAAGCTGCTCGTATGGAGCAGGAGAGAAATTGGTTTGATATTATGGAAGGAAAGTATTATGATGGTTGTCAGGATCCCGATCCTGATCTTAGGATCTTATGATTTTACGATACTGCAACGCAAAAACGATCCGGATCTTACAAAGGATCTTTAAAAGCTTAAGATCTTATAGGATCCCGATCTTTACTATAGGATCTTAAGAACTAATACGATCCGATCTTACTTTTCTCGAACCACAAACTAAAAAAGTATGGAATGTATTTTGTAGAACTTAAAAAAAAAATAACATGTTAATATTCTTAAAAATTTCATAATCATAATTTAAGACAACATTTCTATGAAATATTTACATAATTTGTGTTTATGATATATATTAATTTATAGATTTGTATAATATTACAAAAACTATTAACAAAATGACATTATAGTAGGATCTTGATGTGCGTGTGTATTGCTCTAATTTTTATAACCACGGCAGCGGCTCCAAAGACTTGGTGCGCGCGTGTTGTGTCATTGTGGTTTTAGCAGTATTCAAGTTTTAAATTTATATTTAGCCAACTTATCAATAACACACACTTTAACGAGCAGTGTACCTGGCCAGTATGAATATAATGGTAAGTAGAGTGTCGATCACTAAGAGTGGAACGTATTATCTAGTTATTCTAATCAGTATTTTAATATCTTAAGTTAGCTATACAACCTAATCTAACGCAAGGGGGTTCAGCCTGAGAGACTGGCACGGTTTGATTATGATTAAATAAGAAACTAAACTAATAGGCACGAATCAGCGATTAGCACACACGTACACAGTTAAATACTTGAGACAATAAGAAGACCTGTCCTGATAGTTAAGTAGCTTGTCACTTGTTTTATTGCTAGTTTTATATGAAGTGTATAGTTCGATGCAACGCACCGAGATTAATCCCTTTCTCGTTGGCTCTAATCTTATCGGCGAGTAAACCCTTAATGATCACTTATGACTATCCTACTTATCTTTCTTCCTACTTTTCTACAGACGATAGAATGCATAGGCGATAAAATAAATAGGCGAGGAAGGGGCATGGCGACCCAAGCAATGCTCAGCTAGACACAAAGGTTATCAATGCACTAATAAAAGTCACCAAAGACATCAACATATAAGCTTTAATTAATGGGAAAGCAATTTTAAGGGGAGTTGAAGTGCATGATTAAATCAATGACACAAGCCCATCAATCCTGATAAATTAAAGCGTACTAATACAATAAAACAAAACTACTTAATGAATTAAATACATGGAGGACCTTCTTACAGCTCTTGTATCTTCGTTCAAGGTGTGTCTTGTGCTGCTACTTCGTCTGAATTCAGCCTTAGGGTTTTGTGGTCTTCGGTCTTCTTCTAAAACTAGGCTCTCGAAATTCGTCTGACCTTGGGGTATTTATAGTTTCTGTCTGAGGGCTAGATGCGGCGCATAGGATAAGTAGATGCGGCGCATTGACTTAACTTCGCGTGGGGTCCAAGATTAATTATTCAGGAATATTTGTACACCGCCAGAAGATGCGGCGTAACTCCATTCTTAGATGCGGCGCATGTCCTTGCTGTCTTGGATCCTAGCTTATGAAATCTTGATAGTGATGCGCCGTATGTAATAAGTAAGATGCGGCGTATCTGGAGCAGAATGATCTTGATCTTGTACATTTCAGTAGACTCTTAACTTCTTGCTTGTTTTGCTCCATAATTAGTCCAAAATCGCCAAGTTTCACATAATACTTGTTTTTACCTGAGAATTACAAAAGTAAACATTAACGTATCAATTCTCACAGATAATATATAAAACAAGTCAAATAAATAGGATAAATGATGGTAATAAAATGTACTTATTTGAGTTCATCAAATATCCCCCCACTTGAACTTTACTTGTCCCCAAGTAAACCTTAGAATTAATCTTATGAAAATGTATCCTAAAAGATATTAGGATTTACTTTTATATGTAAGCATGTATTCATTTTGTCATAATCACACAACCAAACACTTAACGAATTAGAAATAAAATAAAATATTTTGATAAAAGCAAATCTAATCGTTTAACTGTCCAGTCGTGACGAATATTCTATCATAAGCTTGGCAAGTATACGCATCTCCCCCACTAAAGCCAAGGAATAACAAGTCTAAAGCGGTAAAAAGGGTTTGTTGGTTAAGGGTTAATCATTCTCCTTAATCTCTATCGATCTCAAATTCCAGAAAAGGCGACAAAATCACAAATACATGATCGAATCCACGAACACGATACTTGCAATTGCTCAAATCCTTAACTCGAATAGGCTAAAGATAGGACTAAGTAATCTTTACCAATAATATTATATCAAAAAGGGCGACATAATCATAAATAGATAGCCGAATCCACGACTACGATACTTAAGATTGCTCAAATCCCTAATCTCAATAAATCAAAGGTTTGGATAAAGAATAATATAGGGTATGGATAATATTTGGGATACAAATTGGTGTAAAATGAAAAATAAACAAAACAGATAAATTAAAATCCTAAGTGTGGTTAATCACTATCCCAACCATCCCATGAATAAGACTCATATCATTGAATAACTCACGCTTTAACACTTGAAACACACGCTTTAGGTAGACACGAATTATACTCAACAAGATCTTAATCAAAGAATAACCTTTAGTTGGCGTTCCCATAACTGTCAACTCCCATTCAATCCATAGATATAATATACAACAAATAGTGGTGATATCGACCACTTAATACAAAACTTTACATAAGTTGGTTAAAACAAACATCCAACTTTTTTTTTTTTTTTAACTTGAAACATAAACATAGATGTGTAAAATTTCACCACATCACTATAACGATAACTCTGGATAATTTTTCCATACTTTTCATGACTTCAGAAATAACGGTAATAGTGAAAGTAGTAAACACACGAAAAATAAACTCAAAGATATACAATATTTACTTTCACTCCAATTGCATTGTGCAATTTCCCGACCTAACCAAAGATAATGAATTACGCACGCGAACACAGGTAATGTAAGGAAACACACTTTGCCTAAAGCAATTAACCAACCACGGATTTTAATCTACAGGGTAGGCTAAGGTGTAAGGGTGTAACAAAACATTATAACAAAGGTGTAAGAAATGAAAGGAATGGCTCTGAGTGTTTTTCTAGGGGTATCTTACTCTAAAAGTGAGAGTAACAAAAGGTTTTATACGGGGGTTAATTAACCAGTGTAGTTAGCTAATAACACATAACATATAAAGGCTATTTGGGTGTAATCCTAGAAATTTACCAATTTAGACAAGTCATTCCAATTATGTAAATAATACTTATTATGGTGGTCTCGAATAGTATACAAGCCAAGTTCTAAAGTTTACAAGTCACCGGTACACTCATAGATTTGTGAATTTTTGAAAAGTTCAAAATTTTTGAAAATAACGTCATGTGTGCAGCTATGTAATTTAGACTTTAACAAAAACATGCTAAAAATTTTTAATTTTGATATATTAAGCGCATTTTAAGCATATTTTGAAAAATTTTAGGACAAGTAAGTGTTCTAATTCTCCAATCCCCCCACTTAAGTTAAACAACGTCCTCGTTGTTTGTAACAAAGATTAAAGACATGAAAATAAAAGAATTAGAACAGAAAAACTCCCTTGAGATTTGCTCGGTATGATCCTCCATTTTTTTGTATAAGAGCAAAAATCAACTTCCTCGTGGATTAGAACTTTTAAGCTTCATAATTGATGTATCCACAGGAAATGCAGAAATCTATAATACCATCAAGACTTTAACACACCTAAGTTAAGAAGGTTCAAACTTGCATAATACATTAGTAGTTAGTAAAAATAAAACATAAAAAATTAAAATGAAAATCATCAGGTCAGTCGATACGCCGTATCTTATGGAAGAAGATACGCCGTATCGAGCCTGGAATAAATACGAATCAGAATAGAAGATGCGTCGCATCCTTAACCAGGGATGCGCCGCATTAAAATACTGACAGAAAGTTTTAAAGTCAAAAATAAAAAATGGTGAAAATTAAATAAGATATGACCAGTGCAGGAGATGCATCGCATCTTAGGATTGAGATGCGCCGTATCTTCTGCGGGCCTGACTGACTCGACACAGAACAGAATAGTAAAAATTTTCCAGGTTGTCTCCCGGTCAGCACTTGTCTTTATTCCAGAGTCTTCAAGTTAGACTCACGTTCAGCTCCTTATTCCAATACCTAGCAAAACCATCAGACTCAATCTCCTCCACCGTGTGCAAGCCCATAGCCAAAATGAACTGTCTCATCGACATCTGCCTAAATTCTCCTCCCAACCTGAACACAAGGGTATCAGTAGTATCCAATCCCATATCAGTCTCTTTATAGTGAACTGTACTGAAAAACTCCAACAAAAGCTCCCTGATCAGAGGCTCATCTATCCGAAACATCCTCTCCCAAGCGTATGACCTGAATAGGACCTCGTCATCATCATCTCTAATAACCATCTCCAACCTATCGTGTAAACTATCAGCTGCGTTACCCCCATCTATCAACCCAATATCCGCAAAACCAAGAACCGAGACCCTGAAGATCCTCCTGAAGTAAATAGCTCTAAGCCTCCTCAAATACTCATCCAATGTATCAGGAGTCAGTCCAAAAGTCTCAAAGCGGAGCCATGGATGTCTGTTAGCAGCTTCGGGTAGTGCCATCTGCAATAAATCTTCAAGGTTAGAAAACAGTCTGTAAATATGGTAGATACGGCACAACTGATAAATCAGTGCGGCGTATCTGCGAAATATAAGAGATGCGGAGCAAGCACAATAGAATACGGCGTATGGAGATGCGTCGTATCTAAATTAAGTAATACGGCGTATATGGAATTTTATTAAATTGGAATTAGGTCGTTACGCCGCATCAATTAATTAAGATGCGCCGCATCTATCAATCTATTAGCATAAAAAGGGGTCAGGCACGCATTCCAAGAATCCGGACCCGTGACGTAAACTCCCACTTAACATCGTAGTTCCTAATACCCATTGTAAAAGTTTTAAAAGTTTATTATACTACCACCAATTCATTTTCCCACTAAAATTCAAAATAACTTCCCCAAACCCTAGTTTTTGCTCAAATCAATTTGGGTCGAAATTCAATGATCTATTCAAATTCAATATAGGGGAAATCATCTAATGCAAGTCCTAATCATTTCCCTAAAATCTTCCTAATCCTAACCTAATTATTGTATAAACCCTAATTTTTAAATTAAATAGATTTAAATGAAATAATTACCTTAGATTACGATTAGGATTAGGAGTAGAAGTTTTGATTCGATAAGAAAGCTCGGATTCGAGGGTTGATTTTTGACTGCGTGTGTGATCTTAACTGTGTGTATTTTTGGGTAAGAAAGTGAGATCCGGCGCATCCCTTTCGTATTTATAGGGCAGATAGATGCGCCGTATCTCATAATTAACATGCGCCGTATCTATCTAAAATTGTTGACTGGTCAATAGGTTTTAATTAGTTAGAGATACGGCGCTCAGAATGATGGATCCGCCGTATTGTTGTTCCAGTAAACAAAATTTAAATAGAGAACGTACCTTGGCCTCCGCAACGCTTTTCCTTATACATAAAATTGGGTAAAACGGTACACCATATGATAAATATAAATTCAAAGTAAGGGTAATAGGCATATACGTTTTATTAATGATTATAATCTCATTGCTTAGTGGATAATGATTTATTCCAAGGTTAGGAGCAAATATCGTTTTAAGTTTACAAAATTGAGATTATATTCGGGAGAGGTTTCGTAGAGAATTCTCTTTAAGGCTAGGTAAATTATTGTAGAGGATACCTGGAATTCTATTTAAAGAATTTTAACATACTCAATGTTACCAGTACTGAATTCTCCTCCACTCTTGTCATCTTATTATAGCCTTACAATCATCAACGGTTTGATTACTCCAGCTAGCATCTCATGGTCGGGCTCAGAATGTAATCTTCCATAGTGATGCTTAAGCCATCATTTATCCTGAAAGTAAACCAACTTGCGCACGAGAGTAGTGGAACGATCAAAGTGAATATCAAAAATCAACTATATTTATCAAATTAAATTCGTCGTATTAACAAAAGTTAATGCGCCGTATTTTCGTTACATTTCAAAATACAAGATTTTTGATTCAGAAGATGCGCCGTATCGATAAAAATCGATGCGTCGTATCTGTTTAATAATTCGAAAACTCTTTTTAATTAAAATAATAAATACGCCGTATCTGTCAAAACAGATGCGTCGTATGGCGTTATCGTTTAGAAATTTTTTTTATTAAAAACAGATACGCCGTATCTTGGGGAAAGATGCGTCGTATCGAATTTATTAAACGCGTTGTATTTTATAAAAATTAAACGCAATACGCCGTATCTATGAAAATAGATGCGCCGTATCGTTTATATTAGCTCAGTACAACGATAGCAGAACATAGAAAAATAAAAAGAAAAACAAAAATAAAACAAACAAAAAGTAACAAAAATTAAAGAAAATAAAAACACACAAAACAGAAAATATGCAAATAATACAATGAATGCAATTTAACTAATATACAACAGAGTTAGCGGTTAGAATAAAAATTAAAAAGAAAAACCTAATTAAAATACTAATCAAATTAACAGATAATAACAATTCACTCCCCGGCAACGTCGCCAAAAACTTGATGTGCGTGTGTATTGCTCTAATTTTTATAACCACGGCAGCGGCTCCAAAGACTTGGTGCGCGCGTGTTGTGTCGTTGTGGTTTTAGCAGTATTCAAGTTTTAAATTTATATTTAGCCGACTTATCAATAACACACACTTTAACGAGCAGTGTACCCGGTCAGTATGAATATATTGGTAAGTAGAGTGTCGATCACTAAGAGTGGAACGTATTATCTAGTTATTCTAATCAGTATTTTAATATCTTAAGTTAGCTATACAACCTAATATAACGCAAGGGGGTTCAGCCTGAGAGACTGGCACGGTTTGATTATGATTAAATAATAAACTAAACTAATAGGCACGAATCAGCGATTAGCACACACGTACACAGATAAATACTTGAGACAATAAGAAGACCTGTCATGATAGTTAAGTAGCTTGTCACTTGTTTTATTGCTAGTTTTATATGAAGTGTATAGTTTGATGCAACGCACCGAGATTAATCCCTTTCTCGTTGGCTCTAATCTTATCGGTGAGTAAACCCTTAATGATCACTTATGACTATCCTACTTATCTTTCTTCCTACTTTTCTACAGACGATAGAATGCATAGGCGATAAAATAAATAGGCGAGGAAGGGGCATGGCGAACCAAGCAATGCTCAGCTAGACACAGAGGTTATCAATGCACTAATAAAAGTCACCAAAGACATCAACATATAAACTTTAATTAATGGGAAAGCAATTTTAAGGGGAGTTGAAGTGCATGATTAAATCAATGACACAAGCCCATCAATCCTGATAAATTAAAGCGTACTAATACAATAAAACAAAACTACTTAATGAATTAAATACATGCAGGACCTTCTTACAGCTCTTGTATCTTCGTTCAAGGTGTGTCTTGTGCTGCTACTTCGTCTGAATTCGGCCTTAGGGTTTTGTGGTCTTCGGTCTTCTTCTAAAACTAGGCTCTCGAAATTCGTCTGACCTTGGGGTATTTATAGTTTCTGTCTAAGGGCTAGATGCGGCGCATAGGATAAGTAGATGCGGCGCATTGACTTAACTTCGCGTGGGGTCCAAGATTAATATATTCAGGAATATTTGTACACCGCCAGAAGATGCGGCGTAACTCCATTCTTAGATGCGGCGCATGTCCTTGCTGTCTTGGATCGTAGCTTGTGAAATCTTGATAGTGATGCGCAGTATGTAATAAGTAAGATGCGGCGTATCTGGAGTAGAATGATCTTGATCTTGTACATTTCAGTAGACTCTTAACTTCTTGCTTGTTTTGCTCCATAATTAGTCCAAAATCGCCAAGTTTCACATAATACTTGTTTTTACCTGAGAATTACAAAAGTAAACATTAACGTATCAATTCTCACAGATAATATAATAAAACAAGTCAAATAAATAGGATAAATGATGGTAATAAAATGTACTTATTTGAGTTCATCAACATTATAGTAGGATCTTAAGATACCGATCCGATCTTACAATCTCGATCTTGCAAAGACGAAATCGATCCTAAGTAGGATCCTGATTTTGAAAACCTTGTGAGACATTTGGGATAAAAACAGAACACACGAGGGCTATTGGACTATTCGAGACATGCTACCCGTAGACTAACATATGTAGACTTGTTGGACTATTCGTTTGGTTATTGTTTGAGTTACGGATTGGTTTAACGTTCAGGGTTTATGGTTCAGGGTTTAGGGTTTAGGGTTTAAGGTTTAGGGTTTGTATAAATACTCGTTATATTATAAATTACTCGGGAAATTGATTTTCAATAATGTCTTCTGACTTGGAAACGTTCGCTAAATGAAAGAGTCATGGCGAAATTTTATTATTTCCAAATATTAATTTTGTCGTAAGTCCAAACTTGTTTTAAATCATTAAACAAGAATATATACCTTGTACTAAAAAATGGGATTATGGGAAAATACCGACGATTACCAATCGACTCATCTTATTTGATATATTTGTTGTTAGTTATCTCATTGACTTCTTTTCGCCATCTCGTCTCGACTCGAGTTATCGTCAATACTCTTCTCGACTATTCGGTTATTCCTTTTTTTGGAGTGAGTACTCGTGAGTCTGTGTTCTCTACCGTTACACGAATGATGATACCAAACCCTTTTAAAAGGCTAAAACGATATTATTTTTGGAAATGAGAATGATTAACTTTTGAAAACTCTTGCGCATTTGATTTTTTTGGTGAATATCGTGCCGAGTACGTTGCGTTGCGATACGTTGCATTAAATCGTTTGATACGATATTCATTTTCTTTAATTTTTACAAAATTTGAATTTATTACAGTATTTTATTTTGTTTTGTTGGTAGATTTTAGTGTGACTTAATCTTAATACCGCCAATTTTTTCCATATAATATTCAATTACGGATAACCGATACCCGCGGGGAAACCCGAAAAACCGATGGATAATATTAATCGGCTATCCGGTGAGATATGGGGCGGGTACGAGTATATTATAAATGGGTTCGGGTACGAGTACACTAAAACCCGCCCCGAACCCGAACCGTTGCCATCCATAGTTACCGGCTATAGCCGGTTTTAACCGCCACGTCAGCACCATTAGCCTTTATTTTATTATTATTTTTTTCTTCTTTTACAAATCTTGCCACGTCATTTATAGTTAAACCAAACCACAAATTCAATAGTCAACCGGCAATTAATCCCTTTACCCGATCATTTGTAAACACACACACTAATCAATAAACCCTAATCAAAACACACATTCTTCTGGCAAACACAAACACGCAAACAATGAATCCAAATAACAACAAAGGTATGTTTTTTAATGTTTTCACATATCAGTTGATGATTGATTGTACAATAATTAGTATCAGGCTTTTGATCTATAAATGGTGCTGTTGGTGGTTGTTACCGATTCTAATGTAAAATGGGGTTGTTTTGTATTTTATAATGGTTGTTATGCTATGTCTAATGTATGCTCTGTTTTTTTTATTTTCCATACTCTGATTTTCGTATACATAATGGTTGTTATGCTATGTCTAATTAAGTGTTTTGTGTCTGAGTATTTTTTGTTGCCTGTTTGTGAGTACACTGAGAGGTCTAAATCAATGAGAGCATTGGAATGTGCCTAATTTGTGATTGGCCAGTAATGAGAGTACCTAATAGACTTGTTTGTGCTTGGAAACCAATGAGAGGTCCAAATGCAGCCTATTAGAGTACACTGAGATGTCCATTAAGACTACAAATACAGGCTTTTGAACTATTTGTGAGTACCCTGAGAGGTCCAATGTTTGTGAGTACACTGAGAGGTCCAATTTAGAATTCAATTGCAGCCTAGTTGGCAACCAATGTGACTTGAAATGCACCCTAGTTTGTGCGACATTGCTTCATTGTTTGGGATACCACAAAAGAGGACCAAATATGAGAACACAATGGATTCTTCTGCAATGGTAAACCATCAAAAGGTTTTTCTTTGATTGTGATATAGTTTAACATTCGAATCAATAAAATTGATCTAACAGTTGTTATTTGTTGATGTTGTTAATACAAATATCGTCCTAAAAACGTTATTTATATTTTACGATCTTTGTTTAGTTTTGTTAATGACA